>CM072522.1:6170877-6658377 GCA_036898135.1 Oncomelania hupensis
TATCGTTTTGGGCTCTGTCTGTCCGTCCGTTTGTCCATGCGCGCTTTTCACTGAGTACCAGGGGATGGGGTGGGGGATATAGATTGAGGAATAAAGACCAGGGGAATAAAGACCTGAAGAATAAAAACCAGGGGAATAAAGACCTGAAGAATAAAAACCAGGGGAATAAAGACCTGAGGATTCAAGAGCTGGGGTAATACAGACCTGGGTGACAAGGAGCTGGGGGAACAAGGAATATTTCTGGAATCGAGATCAATCGCACGCACGCACGCACGCACACACACACACACACACACACACACACCCACACACCCACACACGCGCCACATACTTTGAAATCAGAACGAACCAAAGGTTGGTGTGCTCGTCTTTCGGTAGGTCCGTAGCACGTTATATCTCAAGAACCATTGAACGGATTTTGACCAAACTTCATATGAACATTACCTAGATTAGTGATAAGTCTCTCGTCCCACCATATTTGTACTACCACATAGGTAGCTGAAGCTACTTTGTAGCTAAACACGTTTTGCTCAATACCTCAAAAACAGCTCAATCGATTTTGGTTGATGTTTTGAAATAAAATCATGGCCAATCGTTCAATGGCAGTCACATTATCTTTCAGACGTTCCGGCCTTGTCTTACACCCCCAGCACACCGAGATCGTTCCCAGTACGTTTTGGAAAATGTTGCTAAACGGGCTGAAACTGTGCGAACGGAGTGGACTTTGTAGCAACATTTTACGGTCTGTTTACGAAATTCATGGACGGGCTCGGACGGAAAGGGTGCTCCAGAACGTCGAATCTGCTGAAAAATTGCGGGCGGCCATCCAGTCCAGCAGTTACACGGAGTGACAACGTAAACCTGCTATAACCAGATGGACGTACTACGAAAGGAATTGCCCTACTTCAATCAATCAAAATCCGTTCAGTGGTTCTACCGCAAAGGTCAAGGTCATTCCAATCAATTTGTTATTAAACATGAGAGTGAAAGACAGATAGAGACAAAAAGGGAGAGACAGAAAGAGAGAGAGAGACACAGAGAGAGACACACAAAGAGAGTCAAAGATAGGGAGAAACAGAGATAAGAGACCTATGGAGAAAGACAGAGAGAGACATCAGACAGAGAAAGACAGCGTGTTATACAGAGAGAAGAAACAGGTGCCACACAAACAGTCAGACAGAAACAGAAAGAGACAGACAGAAAGAGAGACAGAGAGAGAGACACACACAGAGAAAGAAACACAGAGAGTTAGAAAGGGAGACACTAAGTTAAGCTCCAGTCAGACCTACAGATTCTCATAAGATTTAGACGGTCACACGCTGCAATAAAAGCCCAGTCGGACCTACCGATTACATTACATTACATTATTATTGCTTTAGGTCCAGCGGACTCTTCCGAGCCAAATCAGGACCGGACAACCCCCAATCCGCATAAAAGATCTGCTGAAACAACCCTAGTGGTAAAACCGAAAGCTCTCCACCAGCCAGACACTTTACAATAAAGACATCCCACGCAGGGGACGGCTGAGGCTTCACCCCAACTTATCGATCCCCCGTTTACAAAAATAAAATAGAATACAAACATCATTATAAATTATCAACAAAACACATACATATAAAATGCCTACATTGCTAAATAATAACATCATAGGAAGCCCTAGTGACCACCTGGCAGAAAGCGTCCAATATTCCCAAGCTGATCCAACAGACCTCATACACAAACAAGGAGTCTTGTCCCGGAAGAGTTTTCAAGAAAAAAGGTAGGAGACTGGTCTAGCGAAGAAGACGATAGTATAGCAGATTGATAGAAAAGAGCAGGAATGAAAAAGAGCAAATGAGAAAGGCAGCGACAGTGGGAATTTAAAGCACTAAATTTCCAGAAAGTGGGGATACTATTTATACTGAAACCCCCGGCACCCCAACGGGGGAACCTACCGATTAAATCATACAATTTGTTCCATGCGATTTAATCTCAGGACTGATTGCACGCAGCAACCGGTCACAGGCTAAAATTAATTCCAAGTAAAAGAGGCGGAAGTTGTCATCGGATCAAAGAGTGTCTCCCTCCTCCCGATCCATGGCCGTAACCTATCCTATCTATCCTATCCTATCTCGTAACTCGGAGGTCGTAAGGGCACCACAGATGATCGTTTAGCCGGCGTACTCCATCTTTCTCTGTCCTCGGCAACCCTGATGCTTAGTGTCAAACCAGTCCCTTCTCGAATGTTGTCCTCTCATCTCTTTTTCGGTTTCCCTCTTCTTCTACCTTCCTGCACTATGCCTTGCAGGATGGTCTTTGCAAGGTTTGATGATCTGGTGACGTGGCCATACCATCTGAGTTTCCGTTTCTTCACCACTGTGAGCATGTCATCGTGTTGTCCAATGGCTTGTGTGATGGTCTGTCGGACTTCGTCGTTGGTGATGTGCTGGGTATAGGAAGTGCCCAGAAGTCTTCTATAGCACCTCATCTCCATGCTTTGTATTCTTCGTTGTAGATCTGCTGGGAGGGTCTATGTTTCGCAAGCGTATAGGAAGATGGAAATGACAAGGGAGCGCAGCATCCTTACCTTGGAATGTAGACTGATGGTCCTGTCTTTCCAAATGGGCTTCAACCTTGTCAGGGAAGCAGTTGTTTGTGCGATCCTGGAGAACACTTCCTGTCGGGACCCATTGTCTGATACAATGGCTCCTAAATATTTGAAGCTATGCACTGTGTTGAGGGATTGGCCTTGGACTTTGATGTGGATGCTGATGCCTTTAATGTTGTTAGTCATCATTTTGGTCTATTCCCATTCCATAGGCTCTGGAGGTGGTGTCAAGCCTCTGTACCAGCTGTTCAAGTTCTTGTTCCTCTCCAGCCAATCCATCAATGTCATCCGCAAAACGAAGGTTGGAGATTGCTCTACCCCCCTATGCTGACTGCCTTCGTAATCTGCAAAGACATCTGAAATGATGCGCTCTAGGAAGATGTTGAAGTGTTGGAGAGAGTAGGCATCCTTGACGCACCCCGATTGTTGTTCTGAACCAGTTTCCGATGGCGCTGTTATGGAGGACTGCACTAATAGTCATACAGGCTTTTGATGACTTCAATAATTTTAGGGCTGATGTTGTACACTCTCATAGTTGCCCACGGAGCTTCATGCCAGACTCGGTCAAACGCCTTCTTGAAGTCTACGAACGCATGTGGTTATAATTTTACCCTTTCTTACAAGACTGTCCATCTAGTATACATATGTGATGTACTGTGTGTGTGTGTGTGTGTGTGTGGGTGTGTGTGTGTGTGTGATGATGTTTACACGGCGTTATTGGGACAAACTAGTGCAAGTTTACATACGTTCTTTGGACAGACCTCCTTGTTGGGACGTCCATTTAATGATCCGTGAGGGTTAGGGTTAGGGTAAGGGTTAGTGTTAGGGTTAGAACACTTTAAAGTACTTAAAAAGGGGGTCGAAGCACGACCCATTGTCCACAGAACGTATGTGGCGATAGAGGAAAGTCCAAATTACGGTGTCTGCGCAAGTATGGGTGTGTGTGTGTGTGTGTGTGTGTGTGTGTGTGTGTGTGTGTGTGTGTGTGTAAAGGTGTAGAGAGGAGCAGAAATAAAAAGATTTTTAATTTCCAATATATTGTAGTTGTGTAATTTTATTTGTTTTGTAGCTTTATTATTTTAATTTCTGTGTAATAAATGTACTCATTTACTGATGTCTTTTATAATAATAATAATAATAATAATAATAATAATAATAATAATAATAATAATAATAATAATAATAACGGATTTTTATATAGCGGGTACTCCAGCCAGACTCACCACGCTTTACATAGTCAATACACAAAAAATACATGCACTCGATCAAACATCACTTTTGCTACGATACACCAAAAGACGGAACAGTAAAGGTAAAAACGATTTACAACTATGTACACAAATGACAAAAAAGACAGAAATAGAATAGCAAAAACCTATTCACAGGTATTTATATGCCCGGTAAAACTAAAACCCAGGAAGAAAAACAGTATACATATTTACAGCCGTGTATACACTTAAGGATCAGACAGAGACAAAAGAGGAGAGAGAATGGCAGCGGGATACAAATCATTATACCTTCATTCTATCAATAACATAGAAAAGACAAATTGTTACTAGTTGTAATTTGTTGTATATTTAAAGAAAGTTCAAGTTTATTTTATGTACAATATTTCATTGTAAAATTATTTAAATAGTAGCCAACACTGTATAAATAACCTTAAATGTATTGAAAATGTGCAATGCAAACTAAAAATACAAGAAGTTAAATAAAATAAAACATTAATAACATGTTGTACTTAAAGTAAATCTCTTTTGTATTTGTTTCTCTCCACAACACCCTCATTAGAATACAAGCTCCTATCCTATCCTATCCTGTCCCGTAACCCGGAGGTCATAAGGGCACCACAGATGATCGTGTAATCAGCGTACTCCATCTTTCTCTGTCCTCAGCAACCCTGATTGTTTCGTTCATTGTCAAACCAGTCCATTCTCGAATGTTGTCCTCCCACCTCTTTTTCGGTCTCCCTCTTCTTCTACCTCCTTGCAGTGTGCCTTGCAGGATGGTCTTTGCAAAACCTTATGATCTGGTGACGTGGCCATACCATCGGAGTTTACGTTTTTTCACCACTGTGAGCAGGTCATCGTGTTGTCCAATGGCTTGTGCGATGGTCTGTTGGACTTCGTCGTTGGTGATGTGTTGGGTATAGGAAATACAAGCTCAAGTTTTAAAAAAAATTTATTTTACGCGCACATTCAAAGAAACCTTAAAAATGCTTGCATAAAATGCAACATAAAATAGCACTGCAGTAATTAGAAAGTAATAAAAATGGAATATAAGGACTGTGATAGGATGGGGAATTGGTCTTAGTTCTGTCTTATTTCTTTAAGACAACAAAATCATACACTTGCTGGCTACGTAAGGCAAAGGAATAAGAATATCTGCTAGATCTTCTTTCACGGTAATAACAAAGCAGTAAGTTGTTGTTTTTTCCACAATGAATAACAGGATATATAAAATCCTATAACATTTTTTTCAAAGAGAGTATTATATTACTCTACTCACAGCCCATGTGCTCTATTTCATACCAATATCTTCTCACAAGAAACAGACTAACAATAATATAAAGTAATCGGACCCAAATAACTATAAAACCGGTCCGTGACAATACCCCCTTCCTGCAAAAAGAAAACCCCGGAGTTTTCTAATTTTTGCCAGAAAGAAAAATTACTACAGTTTTTATCCACCTAATACTGTACAAACAAGTGAAAACTGGTCATTATTAATTATATTTCATATAAATATAATTGCATTACGCATTCACACGAAGCGTAATAGATTTGAAAATGTACAGTACAAATTCAGGCATGGTACTGTGACACAACAAAATAAAATTCCAGTAAAATACATTAAATATCATTTTACCGCAATTCAGTTGACTTTTCAGCATTTAATATACAACAGCAGAAATATATACAAAACATGTTCATTTTCCACAGACTCTATGGAATACAATCTAAGGAATACACTGATGGTAGTGATTGTTTTTAGCTCCAGTTTTTTTGTTCTCTTGAGCCAGCTCGAAAGATTCCGTGATATTGTTTTTGAGATCAAATACATATTTGTACAAGTTCTTTGCATCATTATTTTGAGAACCTTGTGACCAAGTAACCGAGCATTTTCCGATGGTGACACATACAAATCTTGCATGGCCGAACTCAAAGGTTTCTTTGGAATACCTTGTCTCTTGTCTTGAGCCCGGGTAGTAACACAACAAGTATGACTTTGATCTTGGATGGATGTGGCTGTGCCGGAAAAAGGGTCAGATACACCTGGTAAATTCCCTAAGATCAAATCAGCCACTGGTTTATCAATGACACAACAGTGCCAGAGAAAAATGGAGTGTCAACAGACACTTCGGCCAATGGAAATTCATACATGTTTCCACGGAATGACCCACATTATTTTACACTCTTTACCAGTGTACTGGTCGTGCGAAACCAGTGTCTTACGAACTCCACATATTGTATACTAGTGGTTTTGTACCCTGGCAAGCCAGGGTACACAGGTTGCTGTTTAAAATGTAGACAGAGAGACAACTGTTGTCTGCGAGTTTCATTTGGACGATGATACCTCCCCATATCCCCCTTGATACCTCCCCATACCCCCCCCTGATATCTCCCCGTCCCCCCCCATGATGCCTCACCATACCCCCTTGATACCTCCCCGAACCCACTTGATACCTCCCCATACCCCCTTGATACCTTCCGTACCCCCCTTGTAACCTACCTGTACCCTCCTTGATTCTTCCCCGTTGATCGTTTCGCAGGTATGGATGAAAGGAACCGACTTTTTTTTTTTTTTTTTTTTTTTTTTAATCAGTTTATAGTCTCCTCTCTTCCCGAAAAGGATTTTCAGAGAGGAGACTACTTCGAGGAATCGACCATCACCATACCCCCTTATATATACCCGTATCCCCGTTATGCCTACCCATGCCCCTTTAAACCTACCCGTAGCCCCCTTTTGCCTACACGTACCACCCCATCCCGATCCTTGGTAATACTACTACTACTACTACTACTACTACTACTACTACTACTACTACTACTACTACTACTAATTTTAAATATAGAATAATACAAATAGAAATCATAAAAAACACCAAGGGTTTAAAAGAAAATTTGATATAAGATATAATAATAATAATAATAATAATAATAATAATGTAATATTATTATTAGTTTATTAATAATAATAATAATAATAATAATAATAATAATAATAATAATAATAATAATAATAATAATAATAATAATAATAATAATAATAATAATAAATTAAAGGTAAAAAGTCTAAATTAAAAAGAAAAATATCCATATTGTAGTGTTAAAAAAAAAAACATAAAAAAATATGCCCCGCGTGAGATTTGAACTTGGGTCGCCCTGCACGTTAGGCGAAAGCTTTACCATTAAACTACCGAGGCTTCGTACAAAACCTGTTAATTTTTTGGTCTATATGGGAAAACATGCTGAAACCTCAATTTGATTTTTAATGGAAGCGCGCGGAATGAGGCTATTGCAGTTTGTGGACAATTTGTTTATTTATTTATCTCAGAAACGGTTAAACGTTTGGTAAGGAAATGTCGGCTATAACGATTTCGCTGGTTTTGAGCGTACAGCAGGCCGATCCGCGGGGCCCAGAACCTGCCCAGATCAGCGTCCATACCGGACAAACTTTATAGTAGAGGCGAAGAAGGACTTCCGGCTAAGCAATTTATATATATAGATAGCACATGTGTCCCTAAGCACATTTGTTTTTAGACCATCTACAGCACCCGATACCAGCTTGAGATGACCACAGTTTTCATTACATTACATTACATGATCATTGCTTTAGGTCCAGCGGACTCTTCCGAGCCAAATCAGGACCGGGTTTTCATTACAAACAGAGCAAACGACTTCAGTGACTAAAGCTGACTGCACCTGAGTAAATACACTGAGAGAATACACTGATAGTAGTGATTGTTTTTGGCTTCAGTTTTTTTTATGTTCTCCTGATCCAGCTCTAAAGATTCAAGGATCTTGTTTTTGAGATCAAACACGTATTTATACAAGTTCTTTGCATCATTATTTTGAGAACCTTGTGACCAGGTATTTACAAGGAATTGAATGGGTCCGCGAGCGCGACGACCAAACAAAAGTTCAAATGGTGAGAATCCAGTGCTCATTAGGAAGTTCTCGACACGCGAAAGAACCGCGGGCAAATACCGATGCCATGTTTTTGTGGTTTTTGAATGAGTTTATTCAACATTGGTTTCAACGTCCCAAGAAAACGTTCAACACAGCCATTAGCTTGTGAATGATACGGTGACGTATGTATGGCCTTGATCGATAACAAATGGTGAATACCGCGCATGAGATCCGAGTTGAACTGAGTACCACAGTCTGACAAAATGTCCCGTGGACATCCCATACGAGAAAACACGGAAAATAGTGCTTCATCAACCGAAACCGAGTCAATGTGTTTAAGTGGAATAGCTTCAGGGTAACGTGTGGCTATATCAATGATGCTGAGTATGTATCTGTGACCTTCCTCAGACGGCGGAGAAATCGATCCTACCAGATCAACGGCAACCCGTTAAAATGGTGCTGAAATAGTCGGCATCTTTTCCAACGGAACTGGTGGGATTCGACCTTTTGAAGATGTTCTCTGGCAAATGTCACACGTTTTGACGTATCTTTTTGTTTCAGCGGACACCCCTGGCCAACAAAAATTCAGACAATATTCTGTCTGTTGTCCTGCAGATGTCACAATGACCTGCCATGACCGTATCGTGGGCTGTGACAGGGACTGAGGATCTTAGAGTGGCGGGGACTACTAACTGGTCTAAAGTATTTTTGTTGTTTTCGTAGTGCCTGTGCAGAATCTCATTTTGAACAAAGTAGGAAACTGATACTGATCCTATTGTTTGAATTTGACCTTACTTGCTTAGATCAAACAAAGGTGATAAACTATCATCCTGCCTCTGCAATCGAGCAAATTCCGATGGTGACACTTATATATCTTGCGTGACCGAACTCTAAGGTTTCTTTAGAATAACTTGTCTCTTGTCTTAAGCACGGGTAGCTACACAACAATTATGACATTGATCTTGGATGGATGTGGCTGTGCCGGAAAAAGGATCGGATACACCTGGTAAATTCCCTAAGATCAAATCAGCCACTGGTTGATCAATGACACAACACAAAACAGTGCCAGAGAAAAATGGAGTGTCAACGGACACTTCGGCCAACGGAAATTCCTCAATATTTCCACCGAATGACCAACATTTACACTCTTTGCCAGTGTACTGGTGGCGCAAAACCAATCTCTTAAAAACTCCACATATTGTAGTACCTGTGTCCCCAAGCACACTTGCTTTGAGGCCATTTACAGTACCCGATACCAGCTTGAGATGACCACAGTTTTCATTACAAACAGAGCAAACGACCAGTGACTAGAGTTGACTGCACCTGAGTGTCATCTGGAAGACCTTGGTACTCCTGAAAATCACTTTCAGTATTTTGAGGTTCTGGATAAGCTTGGGCAACAGCAGCATTGCCAACAGCAGAAGGACATCATGAAGATATGTGATCTACACATCCGCAACAATAGCAAACTGTGACATGCCGATTCATGTACAGCAAGATCTCTCGAAATAGAAGCAACAAACTGCTTACACAAAATAAGATTCCACAGACCTTCAAAAGTCTTTTTCACAATCCGACAGTTGGATCCACCTTTCCAACAAGTGAGAAAATCGCTTTGAAAAAGTTACAAAACTTCCTCCCACTTCAGGTCTAACTGATCTGAATTTTTATCTGAATCCATCTGCAGTGCACTGAAATTTCTTAAGAAGTTCTTGCTTAAGATCATCATATGAAACTGCACCGGCAGCAGACAAGGACTGATAAACAGCTAAAGCCGGGCCTTGTAGCAATGCAGTTAAGTAGACAACCCATTTATTGCTATCATAATTGAGAGCTCTCGCATGTGCCTCGAACCGGTACAAGTTGGGGCAATTTTGGAAATGATGGGTTAGAGGTTCGGGTTCTGGGAACAGTTTGCTTGCTTTGCAAATCAGCCTATTTCAACTGAAGATCGCCCCGTGGGGGTGCCGGGGGTTTCAGTATGAATAGTATCCCCACTTTCTGGAAATTTAGTGCTTTAAATTCCCACTGTCGCTGTCTTTCTCCTTTGTTCTTTCTCATTCCTACTCTGCTCTATCGGTCTACTTCAAATAAACAACAAAACCGACAAATACGGTCACAACACAACAAAGATAGAACTAAAACTCTAAATTAACTACGTAAGACAGGTAGGCTTGACGAGGCAGAGCAGCCTTCTTTTGAAGATTTTTCAGGATAGTTCGGTACTACCAACACTTAGTTTGAGACTGAGAAGTCTCGACCTATTCCATCGTGGTGCATACCGGACTATGAAAATAAATAGTACCAAACTATGGAGTTCCGAATTACGACATAGTTCCGAACTAAAATAGGCCGGTTTCATGCATAGATCCCCTGTCTCTAACTCGTCTCTTTATTAAAACACGACGACGATCCCTGGCATTCCCGACCATCATGCTATAGTGGCAGATTTTGATACAAAACCACGGAGGACCAGATGCAAACCTCATCGATGCTACCAGTATGCAAAGGTCCAATGGGAAGAGCTGAACGCAAAAGATAGGAGTGCACTTTCAGAGAGGCTGGAGACCAAGATGGACGGAACAGATATTAATACCCTATGGTCAGAGTTCAAGACTGCGCTCCTGAAGGTTGTAAACATACACATCCCATGTTCTAACACTTACCTCCCTTGGGTACATATTTGCGTCATGAAGCTCTTGAGAAGGAAGAAACGCCTCTTGAGAAGGAAGAAACGCCTTTTGAAACAGGCCAAAAAGACTGCGGTGGGAAAACTGCAGGTCCTTCCAAAAAATGCAGGCGAGAGATTAAGCGCTTCAGAATGGAAGTCAATCAATACCACTATAGAAGAGGACCTAAGGGAAAATAACTCCAAATCCTTCTGGCGATACGTGAAGTCCAGTCGCCAAGACAACATTGGGGTGATCCCTCTTAAGAAAGGCTCTTCTTTGCTCAGCGACGGTCTCTCCTAGGCACAGATCCTCCTCGATCCGTTTAAGTCAGTTTTCACTAGAGAAGACATTGTTTCACTACGAGAGATGGAAGGCCAACCGTTTCCCACATTTGAGACTCTTACAGTGGATGTAAATGGTGTCTGCAACCTTCTAAAGAACCTTAACCTGACCAAATCCAGCGGACCAGACGGCATACCGAACATGGTCCTGAAGACAACGCTAAAGCCATAGCACCGGCACTGACTATCATCTTCAAGAAGTCTATCGAAACGGGTCAGTTACCATCAGACTGGCTCAATGCAAATATTTCAGCAATCTTCAAGAAGGGTGCCAGGAACCGAGCAGAGAATTACAGACCAGTTTCACTCAGTGGTGTAGCTAGGGATTTGGGGGCCCGGGGAGGAGGGGGGGGGGGGGGGGCTTGGCCTCTTTTGGGGCCCCTGCATTTTGACATTCGACATCATGACATGAGATAATGTACTTAATAAATGTATAAGTCTGAATTCACTAACTTATATAACAACGTGAATACCAAGTTTACATGGCGGTGGCGTAATATTTAATATTTAATGTACAAAAATCTCCGGGCCCTTTCGAATTTGGCCCCCCCCCCCCTCTCCCTCCCCTAGCTACGCCACTGGTTTCACTCACCTCAGTAGCCAGCAAGATGTTTGAGCATATCATCTGCTGCCTCCTTCGCAGCCACCTAGAAAAACATAATATCCTTACGGATAAAAACCACGGCTTTAGATCCAGCTACTTTTTTGAGACGCAGCTTTTCACCACAGCAAACGACCTCCTTGAGTCTTACGATGCCGGCAAACAAATAGATGTGGTCATCCTCGACTTCAGCAAGGCCTTCGATAGGGTCCCCCACAAGAAACTCTTGCACAAGCTGGACCACTGTGGGGTCCGAGGCCCATCTACACATGGCTTACCAACGTGCTGAGGCTGAGAACTATGAGGGTGGTACTGGAGGAGGAGGCATCCGATGAAGCAGAAGTCGAGTTTGGCGTATCCCGGGGCACAGTGTTGGGTCCTTTAATCTTCCCCTGCCACATTAACGACCTGAAACAGTCCGTGAGATCCAGAGTGATGCTGTTCGCAGATGACTGCCTGCTCTACAGGGAGATTAACAGCTTCCAGGACCACCTGACACTATAGAGCGATCTCAAAGAACTGGAAGAGTGGGCCAGCGGTTGAATGCGCAGAAGTGCAACATCCTGTCCACGCGAAGCAAATCATCATATCATATCTCTACAGACTAGGGGGAACCATACTGCAACAAGTACAAGAAACCCCATATCTTGGGATCCTGATCTCTTCAGACCTAAAACGGTCGTCCCACATCGCCAACACCTGTCACAAAGCAGGATCAACAGTGGGCTTCTTTCGTCGGAAACTCCGGAACTGCCCACAAGAGTGCAGACGCCTGGTATACATCTCATTCGTCCGATCTACGCTTGAATACGGAGCTTTAGTGTGGGACCCTTGCTTGAAGCAAGATGTAGAGAAGCTTGAAAGAGTACAGCGCAGGCTGCCCGCTTCACAACAAGAAACAATAAATTACCGGAACCCAGGTTGTGTGAGCGACATGCTAGAGACATTGAAACTCCCATCACTGGAAGAACGACGCAGGCAACTACGCCTTAAACTCTTCCACAGAATAGTAGATGGAGAAGTCCCAGCACTACCTCCTGTCAAGTTCCTCCACTCTGCACCTACAGACCGACCAAGAATACGCCCTACAAGATTTGAAGGCTACAATAGTGACAACATCGTCCAAAGGCAAGCGGTGAATAACTCGCGCGGCTTCAGCATCCCTCCATGCCGGATCGAACAGTACAAGAATTCATTCTTTGTACAGACTGCAGCCGAGTGGAATCAGCTAAACGACCATGACAATGCCAGCGTAGTATCACCAGGACATCACCGTTAGGGCTGTCATACCACTGACCAATTCCACGAACTGTACAAAACTGTATTTTAAGCCAGCTTTAAAACCCAGAACTCCTTTTGCAGCCGGGCTTGGGACCGTCTGCAAAAGGAGGAGGGTTGGGCGTGGGGTTAGCACCCCCACTGCGTAAAAAAAGACTACGCTACGGAAACTTCAACAGAAGAAAGAGAAAACTTTATCCTGGGGGAGGAAGATACTTCATCACGAAGACCTATGACGCGTTGTGGTGAAAGCCGAGAGGAAACCACAGAGCCGACTATCCTTCTGTCAACCAGGAGAACCACCATCGGCACATGGAATGTTCGGACCACGTACGTGTCGGGAAAGACGACACAGGTAGCAGCTAAGATGAGGAATAATGACCTGACCGTGTTAGGCATCAGCGAGACACGGTGGACCCAAGCTGGACGGAGGCGACTGATGACAGGAGAACTATTGCTGTACTTCGGGCACGAAGAAAACGATGCACACCACATGCAACGACAGTGAAGAGGATGTTAAAGTCCATTTCTATAGCAGATTACAGAAGATCCTCGAGACCTACCCAGACAATGACATCACCATCCTAATGGGAGATGTCAACGCCAAGATTGGGTCTGACAACACCGGATACGAACCAGTCATGGGCACCCACGCCTTAGGAGTAATGAATGAGAATGGAGAGAGATTTGCGGACCTGTGTGCACTCAACAACCTGGTCATCGGAGGCAGCATCTTTCCTCACAAACGGATCCACAAGAGTACATGGGTATCTCCAGACAACGCGAAAGAGAACCAGATCGACCACATCTGCATTAGCAAGAAATTCCGAAGATCCCTGCAAGACGTTAGAGTGAGAAGAGGAGCAGACGTGGCGTCCGACCATCACTTGGTGGTGGCGAAACTGAAGCTGAAACTGAAGAGGACCCAGTTAAATTCGTCAGGCAGAAGAATGAAGTACAACATCAGCCTTCTGAAAGACCCCAAGACAAAAGAACAGTTTAGTCTGGCGCTGAGGAACAGGTTCGAAGTGCTTCAGGAATTACTTGAAGAAGAAGAAGACAGTGTATTCAACAGGTAGCAGAAAGTGAAAGAGACACTAAGATCGTCATGGCAAGAAGTAGTGGGGCCAAATAAATATCAACAGAAAGAGTGGATCACAGCAGAGACCTTGGTCAAGATAGAAGAAAGAAAGAAGAAGAAGGCAACAGTCAACAACAGCAGAACCAGAGCAGCAAAGGCCAAGGCCCAAGAAGACTACACAGGAGCCCATAGAGAAGTGAAAAGAAGCATAAAAAAGATAAGAAGGCCTACGTGGACGGACTGGCAGCTGAAGCGGAACAGGCAGCGTACAGCGGCAATATGAAACAGTTGTACGACACCACCAAGCGACTCTCCGAAAAGTTCACCAAGCCAGAAAGACCTGTTAAGGCAGAGCTGATAGTGATCTAAGAGAGGTTTCCGCGGAACGTGCGACTATGTCACGCCTTGTGACATTTTGAAGTCCAATGAGTCTGATAACGTCCACAAATCCACAACTTGAACGGCGAAAATATATATACAGAAACAGTCAACGCTGCACCACTATTCCAAAACAAAGTATGGCGCTGCATAACCGGAAGCGAGTAAAGCAACTTTCGTCTTCCGATACAAAACAACAACAAACAAAAAAAAATAAAAATTTAATTGTCCGCAGATTGTTTCGCATTTCCTTTTTTATTTATTTTTTTTCGTTTTCGTTTTTGCGGATTTCCGCGATTTCGCGGAGAACTATCAGGTCTGTAAGGACAAGCAGGGAAACACCATGAAAAGTCTAGTCCAGCAGTTGAACAGATGGGCTGAACACTTTGAGGAACTTCTGAATAGACCAGCACCAACGTCATTGAACCAGCCAATGTGGATGATGATGATGATAACAAATTATGAGGAGGAGAAAGATTAAGACGACGATGACAATGACAAGACAGAGAAGGAGAGGGTGAAGACTTTTTAGACTTTAAACGTTTATTTTACAATTACAACATGTTACAAGGATACTAATTTTAAGCTTAAGCGTAATCGTTAGACCTTGTTTCGGGCACATTATTTGCAAACATAATACATTTATACAATCATTCAAACCTGTCACATGTTCCATGTAGAAAGGTTCAACTGTAACAATTATTTTAAAAAAAGACTTCAACATATCTAAATGTCATCTAATCACTGTAATACAGTAACATTATAATATTTTGTTTAATGGAAATAAACACCATATTATGACAAAAATGTTGAAAACTGTTAACAACAAAACAAAACAAAACAAAAATAAACAAAAAATAATGAATTTAAAATATGCTTAAATGATTTGAATGTTTTGTTTTGTTTAATGATAAGAGGAAGTTTATTCCGTAGAGACGGTGCTCTGAAGCCAAAAACTAGTCTTCAACAGATCAATTCTAAGTTTAGGTAAGAAGAAGAAGACAGACAGACAGACAGGAATAACTGAGACGAAGAATACAGAACTGAAGTGTTTATGACAACGAGGAGGAGGAAAATGAAAAGGAGGGAATCGATGAAATTAAATATGGAGGAGCAGCATCTAAGAGAGAGGAGGAAGAGAAGGGAAAAAATAAAGGAGGTAACGATGAAGAAGGAGAAAGAAGAGGTGGAGCAGGAAGACGATGAGAAGAAGATGATGATGGGTGGATGAATAGATTGATAATGGGTGGGTGATGATTGATTAATGATTGATTATTGATAATTGATGATGAATGATGATGAATGAAGAAAAAGGAGGAAGAGGAGAACCAGTGATTACATTACATTATTATTACTTTAGGTCCAGCGGACTCTTCCGAGCCAAATCACCAGTGATTGACTATAATAAGTTTAATATCGCAATTTCATCATCATCATCATCATCATCATCATCATCATCATCATCATCATCATCATCATCATCATCATCATCATCATCATCATCATCGTCGTCGTCGTCGTCGTTGTTGTCGCCATACAATCGTTAAATGTATCCTCATTGTTATTGTCGGCATATCATTGCCATCGTCACCATTTATTCTTATTATTGTTGCAAATTTTCCACTGTGAACTCTTGGACAAATGCATTTCCAATGTCTTTTAATGTCTTATGTCTGAAGATGATGATGATGATGATGATGATGATGATGATGATGATGATGATGATGATGATGATGATAATGATGCTGACGATGACGATAACGATGATGATGGTGATGATTATGAGGAAAATGATGCTGCTGAAGAAGATGAAATAATCATAATAGATCTTATTTACAATTTCATCCAAGTTACTACTACATGCCCAGACCCAGACAAAGGAGAGGATGTGGAGAATGTCGAGCACAATACCAAAAGCCTAAGGGTGTAAAAATGGCTGGGGAAAAAAGTGAGAGGATGAGCGGAGTTGGCGTGAAGGTGTAGAGGACTCGACAGCAACGTAAGTAGGTCAACGCTAGATTTGGTATCACGCGTTGGTACCATCGCTCCGACCATCCTGTATGCTAGGACTGATGACGCGACACTCGTTGAAGTAAACTTTGTTATCTACTTTTGTTCACAGGTCTGGATGGTTTGCCAACCTGCCTGCTATAGGTTCTACAGTCACATTGATTGAGGCAGTGATGATGATGATGATGATGATGATGATGATGATGATGATGATGATGATGATGATGATGATGATGATGATGACGACGACGACGACGATGATGCTAGGAGGAGGAAGATCAGGATAATTGTGTGTTTAGTAGTAGTCAGGGGCGGATCAGTTAGTTTTTTTGGGGGGGGGTTTCCAAAATTCGTATAAAAAAAAATAAATAAATAAATAAAATAAATAAATAAATAAATAAATAAATAAATATATATATATATATATATATATATATATATATATATATATATATATATATATATATATATATATATATATATATATATATATATATATATATATATATATATATATATATATATATATATATATATATATATATATATATATATATATATATATATATATATATATATATATATATATAGTATTTATTTTATGTTTATGTTTATTTTTATTTTTATAATTGTATTCTCTCTCTCTCTCTTTCTCTCCTTCTTCTTCTTCTTCTTCTTTCTTTTCCTTTTTTTTTTTGGGCTGGGGGGGGGGGGGGGGTTCCGGAAACCCCGGAAACCCCCCCCTCGTCCGCCCCTGGTAGTAGTTTGAGTGTCTATAGTATTCAGACATCCTCGCTATGTTGTTTGCATACATTTCTCACCACAAACTGCTTACATATATTCAAGAAACACAGGATGATAGATTCCAAGCCGTATAACATCCTAACAACACTCAGGACAACAACAAATAATGCTTTTATGATCCATGTTCATGTCTTTTGCAATTGTAAATGTATTAATTCCCGAGCGAAGCGGGGAAACTATTATTTTGGGCTTTATCCGTCCGTGAGCGCTTTTCTATGAAAGTAATGGAGGGATTTCTTTGAAACTTGGTACGTAGTTAGAACATAAAGATGCCTACCATATGACACAAATTATGCATATCGGCTGATGTTATCATGGTCACGTCATCTTTTTTTTTCTTCTTTTCCTAATCGCATTTTCTCCCAAACTACTGGAGGGAGTTGGTTCAAACTTTGTATGTACCTTATTGATGCTTTCAACACAAAACCAAACTTATGCAAATCAAGTGATGTCATGGTGACATCATCTTTTTTATAAGTCATAAGTCATAAGTCATAATCTTTAATAATCCATAAAATGGAAATTACAATGTCGTCAAGGAAATCTTTCACTCAGCACAATTATAAATATGATAAAAACATACATGTAATATGCAACATTAAGGACGGCATGCTAACAATCAGGCAAAAGAGAAACACCACATACACTTATCTTTAGGCATGCATTATACTTTTTTTTATAGCAATGGGAGTCAAAAAGTATATAACACATAGTAAGCAAAAGTAAACTGCAATCATAAAAAGGGTATAAAAGACTATTATTTAAGAATTTATACACATAAAAACATGAAAGTGTAGTTTAGCATTAGAAAGAGCATACTGCACGTTAATTCTATAGTGCGGTATTATTGTTATTATTCTTATTCTTATTCTTATTCTTATTATTATTATTATTATTAATTTTTTTTTAATTTCCTTTAAATTTAGTATGTAATTAGAGCGTACAGATGCCTTGAGCTTAAAACAAAACTTCTGTATAACCAGTGACGTCCTCGTTGTTGACGTCATTATTATTATTATTATTATTATTATTATTATTATTATTATTATTATTATTATTATTATTATTATTATTATTATTATTAGATAATTTTTGGTTGTACATACTTTAGATCGTGGCCATTAATTGCCCACGTTTTCCTTTTATTTGGTTAGGGTAAAGCAGAGTCACAACACTGCCAACAAAATGAACACTTTGGAAAATGCTTTGTTTTGGGCTATGTGTGTGAATGTATAAAAATACATTTGAATGGCTTGCCATCTTGTTTAATTTTCAGATACTGAGTGTCTGATAACGTTTCCACTTCCCAATCCTAAACTTTAATAGTAAATATAAATAATGTTTTCATCTGATTATGATGTTAGTAATTTTTCATGTAATCTAGATTGTGCTACGTTTTCCTGTAATCTCTGATAGTTTCCATAGATTCTATTTTTTTAAGCCCCGCTCTCACAATCACACCTCACACCTTACATCTTACACTCCAAATAGCTGTCAATATTTTTTAAACGTGTAGTATTCACACGCTTTCTATTGTATGGTAGGATTCTTCTATATTAACACTTGTCATTTTATTTTATTTATGTCTTTTTTTACGATAGCGTTTGTAATTATTTTATAGTGTAGATTATGGTTTGATCCTTCAAGTTAACGCTTGTCATATTTGCATAGTTTCTGGTTTAATTCTAAACCCCCGTTGGGGTGCCGGGGGTTTCAGTATAAATAGTATCCCCACTTTCTGGAAATTTAGTGCTTTAAATTCCCACTGTCGCTGTCATTCTCATTTGTTCTTTCTCATCCCTGCTCTGTTCTATCAATCTGCTATACTATCTTCTTCTTCGCTAGACCAGTCACCTACCTTTTTTCTTGAAAACTCTTCCGGGACAAGACTCCTTATTTGTGTGTGAAGTATGTTGGATCAGCTTGGGAATATTTGACGCTTTCCGCCAGGTGGTAGCTAGGGCTTCTTATGATGTTATTATTTAGCAATGTAGGCATTTTATATGTATGTGTTTTGTTGATAATTCATAATGATGTTTGTATTGTATTTTGTTTTTGTAAACGGGGGTTCGATAAATTAGAGTATAGCCTCAGCGTCCGCTGCGTGGGATGTCTTTATTGTTAAGTGACTGGCTGGTGGAGAGCTTTCCGTTTTACCACTAGGGTTGTTTCAGCAGATCTTTTATGCGGATCAGGGGTTGCCCGGTCCTGATTTGGCTCGGAAGAGTCCGCTGGACCTAAAGCAATAATCATGTAATGTAATGTAATTCAAACATCGACCATGTTTGTATATTGCATGGTTTCATTCTTCAGTAGAACAGGCATACTTGTCAAGTTTGCGTAGTATATAGTGGAATTCTAGCGCTGTGATATAATGCATAGTTTCATCAAAGAGCTTATTACAATTATATCTATAATTAAGCTCATTGGTTTCATTCTTCCATCAAACATTTGTGATGTGAATGACTGTTAAAAATAAAATACATAGTTTGAAATTTGAAGTTTGCATTTTAATGAATAATTATTGGATTGCTTTTTTTTCTTCCTCTCTTCGTCTTCTTCTGCCTACCCTCTACCCCCCCCCACCCCCCCAACCTCTCCAGGTTTTTTTATTTCTTCTGATTTACCCCCCTCCCCCTCTTTCTTCTTATCCTTACTCATCACCCTCATTAGCATGTTTATCTTTCTTGTAATTCATTCATTCATCTTAATTTTTTCTTTCCTTTGTTTCTTTGTTTCTTCTTCTTCTTCTTCTTCTTCTTCTTCTTCTTCTTCTTCTTCTTCTTCTTCTTCTTCTTCTTCTTCTTTCTTTCTTTCTTTCTTTCTTTCGTCTTCTTGATTTTATTATTATTATTATTATTATTATTATTATTATTATTATTATTATTATTATTATTATTATTATTATTATTATTATTATTATTATTATTATTATTATTATTGTGTGTTTGTGTGTGTATGAGAATATTTAACAAAGAATGTCTAATTTTCTGTAACATTCATTTAGGCCAACTGTAGTACATGGTCAATGAAGTGAGAATACTTTATTTTCGTTTTCACATTATTGAGTAATTAGTACGCCCTACTTTGTTGGAGCCAATCTTTTTTTTTTTTTTTTTTAAATATATTTTAATAATATCCATAATTTGCAACAATCTTACTCGGGAAAGCTCAGAGCATGGTTTAACATTTTAGGTCTGTTCCAACAGTTCAAAATAAAGCACTAAGCACAGGATTTACTGATCAGTCATTCTTGTCAGCAGTCAAATTTGATGCCCCATTATTTGCTTTTTAGAACAACCTACCATACCTAGAAGAGAGACCGTGTTACATTCATAGTCGTTGCGAGTAGTAGTAGGCCTACCAGCTCCAAGCCTTCAATCACGCTTCACTTAAGGGAAGGTAACTCGTCAGGTTGTGCATGTCTACGCTTTCCGCCATTTTGACACAGCGTCGGTATCCCATCTGGGTATGTAAACTCTACGATGCTATTGTAGTCTATTACCGTGGATAGTACTATTGTATTCGTCGTCATCATCATCATCATCACAATCATTAACATTATAATCATCGCCAGCGTCTCCGTCGTCGCCGTTCGACACCATATCATTGTTATTCTCCAGATGAGAGTATAAACCGAGGTCTTTAAGAAAAAGCATTGTTCTATGCTATGTCTAGTCTGTACTTGCTTACATTCTATCGCATGGACTTTTAACAAACAATCCTGACGCTCATGTTCTAGACAAGTCAGTGTCAGTTACACCAACAGACCCAGCAAGCACTAGGAGAGTATGGGCCCCATCCCCCTCTTTCTTCTAGTCAGCAGTTGTCAGGAGCGTTAGAGTTAGACAATGCCCCTAACGCTGCAAGTTGGCCTCTTGGCAGCTTGAGTTAGGTCCTCCATCGGCCAGCTCCTTGAACAACTTGAGTTGGAAATACACTATATTGATCGTTTACAATATTTTTTAAATGTTGGATTTTTGTTGTTTTTTGTTGTAAAAAAAAAAAATCATCTGCACCATCGTTAGTTTTAGTCATTATCCTCAGTCGTTTTGGAGCAGTCTATGATGAGGTCTCAATAGTGAAATATATTATAAGAGTGAATCCATACTGTCCACAGCCTATAGCTTAACGAAGGCTGAAAAATTGATGGCCAAAAGAAAAGTGGGGAAAAGGTCAAGTTATCAGTAGGCTAGGCTGTGATACAAACACCTTTTCCCCACTTTGCTTTTGGCCGTCAGTTTTCAGCCTTCGTTAAGCAAAATCCTTAGTGCCTGGGGATGGGGAGGAGCAGGGACCTAGTGCTTCAGGATCTGTACAATCCATGCCATGGAACGCGTGCATGCACAGACTAGATCTTGGTTTATACTGTCATCTAGATAGGTTAGTGACATGCATGCAGTTACAACCGCACATCCACCAAGCACTATAGGTCTTCCCATCCAAAGCCCAGCGCACCCAGGATGGTGCTCAGTTGTCTGGGCTATTAGACGATGTGCCAAAGGCAGTGTTAGCACCCAGGGTGGATTGAGTTACAACCTGTATCTGCCAGCGCTTGAGCAGTCCCATCTTGAGCTTGAAAAGCGCTCAATAAAAACCATTTTTTTTAAATGAAGTGATTATTTTTAAAGCAGCAATTGGTGTGGTTTTAATGTAGAGGTGCAGTTGGCTCAGTGGTGTAAGCTACTACCGTTGACAGTTGGCTCAGTGGTGTAAGCTACTACCAATTGACAATTGAAGCTTTCAATGTTGTGCCATAACCATGCAGGCAGTGCTTTCAATCTAAATAACATCCTGGAGTGGCCCAATATTATTTACTTTCAACTCGGGAAACGTTTCGGGTGTATTCCATGGCTATTGTGGTTTGCTCTCCCAGCAAATTTTTTTTAAAATAAAAGTAATATTAGGTAGGTTTGAAATGGGTGCGCCATAGGCTTCGACTAGGGGAGGCAGCCCAGAATTTCCCAATTAAAAGGGACAATTAAACAAGACCCTGATGCACAAGTAAGTGCCCCTTATTCCTTTGAATGAGAGTACAAACTGAGGTCTGTAGTCTGCATGCTTGCATTCTATCACATGGACTGTACAGATCCTGAAGCTAATGTCCTAGACGTGTGAGTGCCAGTTACACACATACACCCAGCAAGCACTACATATAGGTTCCTTCTCTCCATCCCATTGTGCTCCGTCGTCTGGGAGTCAGACTGACCTAATGGCCTATCTTAATTGAAAGGTTCGCGGAAGATCACCAAACTTTTGTTGAGGTTCTCGAAAAAGGATTGTGAACCTCCACGAACCTTCCAATGAAAACAGTCTTTTAGGCAGCAAATGAAGTGGGCGCCTAGGGCAGCTTGTTACATTCTGTGTCAACCAGAGCCTTGAGCAGCTCTTCTTGAAAAACGTTTTATAAGAATGATTACAAGAAATTGTATTTTAAAAATATATATATATTATGTCTTTTACTCCATTTTTAGCAAACTTCATAATCCGCTGTGTTCTAGTAACTGTATTGTACTGCCTTGAAATTTTATTTAAAAAATTGTACTGAGGTGAAAAGATTTGTTGACAACCACTGTGTAAAATCCGTTATTTATAGTTACTTGTGTGCAAGACAAAAATAAATCGCCAAAAGAGAGACAACCTCGATTCGACGAATATAAACAAAATTGCACACAAAATATAAAACCAAACAAAGCAATAATTATGACCAGCCTAGACAGAAATATTGTATTTTAAAAATTTAAAATTACTAATTAACTATCAGAATCTTCAAATAAATAAATGAAAATGAATGATCCGAATAAATTAGTGCACACAACATGACTCTCTCCCCTTATTAACTCGTTTCGTGTGTTTAGATGTCTACGTCACTTTATATCAAAGATGGCAGACGTCTGCACTAAGGATCAGCTGTCTGCACATATTTTCTACTAATAACGCAAGCCATAGCGCACCTACGACTGATTTTTTGCTGTGATATCTTTGCATATTGTAAGTTCGATGGAACGTCGTCTGTTTGTTTGTGGGAGGGGCGTATTTTAAGCATATTTTCTATTTTGCCTATTTCCTCTCGCACCTGTCTGCACATGTATCATTGTATGTTTTTACTATTTTAGTTTGTGTTCGTGGTGACGGGTGTACACATTTTGTGACCGGAGCTCTAGAGACAAGAAGGTTGTGTACACAATTGTCAAGTTTCGTTCAACTAAAATAATATTGAGCTTAAAGCCTTAAGAATATTTTTTCTCAAATTCTCTTGGTTTTTTGTTGGTGGTTTTGTGTACCTTTCCCCCCTTCTAAATAATAAATAATGCAATTTTTCAAATAACTTAACACTAGCCATATTTTTGACAGCTGTCTGGTAGTTTGTCAATGCACAAATGGGATCTTTTTCTTCTTCTTGGTGTCGAGGGCCCACGCCCAATGCTTAAATCATCCTGGCTCCTATAGGTTGTCTTCTTCTTCTTCCTTTAGACGACCAACATCAGTATTTTGATGATTTTGTCGCTTTTTGGATGCTAAGACGCGCTTTGTATTTTGGGTCGGGTGTACTTTAAGGATACTTGTTAAGAGGTTCGCAGCTGTTCTCCAGACTGGTCAAGGGCTTATTACAATACACTTCGCAGTTGAAACATGAAGATGATGGTAAAGGAATCTTGTAGGTGCATAATCCATGAAAGTCATGTTCGAAGCTCGCAAATCATAATCAACACAACTTGTGACTAACACAGAGAAAAACACATAATGACCTTTGAGGAAGAAATAATATAAACACAGAAGTGACACAACTATACATAATACAACAAATAGTCACTCCTGAGATACATTAACTAATTAATTAATGAAAACAGATGTTTCTTGAGGTGACAGTGAAAAGACAGTAGACTGTCAGACTTTTAGTTCTTGAGGAAGTGCATTCAAGAGGTTAGGAGCAGAATTTGAAAATGACCTATAGCCAAGACGATTTTTTGTGTATTCAGATGAACTTGGAATTCACATGCAGGAGTTTTGCTGAACACGGTGCCCAGTCTGGCTTATGTATACTTGAGCCAGGTCAGCTATACGGAGGGGCAGTGCCATAGAAACACTGAAAAACAAATACCAGGACTTTTAGTTTGAGTGGAGGAGGCCCTTGACACTAACATGTCAATTGTTATAACCTCAACTGCTTTTTTCGGCAGCTTGTTCCAGTCATTGATAGTCCTAGGTAGCACAGCTCCCGTGCTTGTGTTTTTGCTGTGATAAGCTTGAACTGCCCATCAGGACCATGTCACTGTCGAGAGGGACAAGTTTTTGTTGAAGGCTGGAACAGTGGACTAGCCCGTTGTTCATCTAGAACATCATGGAGAGCCTGGATTGTCGGCGTAGCTCTTCCAGTGTTGACCAGCCCAGTGTAGTTGAACAATCCAAATTAAGTTAAAAGAGGAATAATGTTTGATTTAGAAAGGGGGATGGATCATGTTTTTTCTTGTGCTGGCATGGGTGCTGCAAGAATGTTCAACTCGCCCAGCGGATGAGTGACTAATCTGCCAGAATGTTGTTAGTCTGTTAACCCTTTACTGGGCACACGTTTGTCTATTTCTTAGCTCCAAACGGGCAAGAATTTTTATAATTTTAGAGATATTTAGGGATACATTAGGTCATTAGTATAAACATCTGTCTTAGATATTAATGCATATATTTAAAAAAAATAAAATAAAATGGAAAATGAACAAAAATAAATTCTCTTTTGATTATCTACCTTTTTATTCTTCTCTAGTCATGTCTTGTTTTTTATTACTCCATGTGTATACAAAAAAAAAAGTTTAAAAAGTCCAAACAAGCCCCCTACTCTTCTTCACTTTCCTGCCAGTCTGAAAGCTCGGATGCATGCACACTACTGACACTAATTGTCTAATGTCAGTACCGATCTCTTCCTCCGACTCCAGGTCCATTTCTCTCACTTTAATGTCTGATAAATGGAAGCCTGTAAACTCCCCTTCATCAGTCGAAGAATTCAAACCATCCTTTTTAGACACTCACACAAGAAAAATTGGAAAAAAATCGAAAAAACAAACGCATCACAGAGAAAACTTGTGGAAATGCTGTCGAATGTTTTCACAACAGAATAAATCGGAAGTCAATTGCCGGAAGTCTCGCAATCTTTCAAACAACGCGAGAATATAAATTATAACCACATGGTTGATACGGATGCTTTCGGGCGTTTTGCCTGTTAGACCTTCGGCCGCTGTGCCCAGTAAAGGGTTAACAACTTTCACAATAAATGAAACAGAAGTTTGTCTGCAATTGGTAGGCTGTTTTTAATGGCAGCTGAGACATTCCCTAACATTTTATCACTGTTTTAAAAATAACACACACGCAACACCACATATTTAAATATTTGTCGCTTTTGTAGTCATGAACCAGTTATGAACATTTTTCTTCTAAAAGTTTATATTCATTTTGCAGTTTCAGAAATCAGTATGGATACAAGGGATTTTGACCCTAAACGGGTCAAATCAGAACCGCCAGATAAAGATGAAGCATCCGGATATAGTGATGAGACTGACATGTCAGAGGATGAAGGGGATTATGACAGTGGCAGTGACACTGAAAATGACAGGGAGCATGTGACAGTGAAGCTGGAGCCACATGACCCTGACGCTGACAATGATGGCCTGCCAATCTACTTTGGTTAGTTGTTGGATGTACTCACATAGTTGTTACAATGTATTTTATAATAACTGTTTTTATTATATGAAATACTGTGGACATAAAGTATATGCACATCTCGAAGAATAAAGAGAACTGTTTCAGTTTCACTTTTTGATCTGTATGTGTGGTGAATAAATGCAACATCTAAAAAAAAAAAAAAAAAAAAAAAAATATATATATATATATATATATATATACTAGTGGTTTTTGTACCCTGGCAAGCCAGGGTACACATGATGCTGTTTAAAATGTAGACAGAGAGAACTTTTGTCTGCGAGTTTCATTTGGACGATGATACCTCCCCATATCCCCCTTGATACCTCACCATACCCCCCCCTGATATCTCCCCGTTCCCCCCCCCCCCATGATGCCTCATCATACCCCCTTGATACCTCCCCGAACCCACTTGATACCTCCCCATACCCCCTTGATTCCTTCCATACCCCCTTGGTTCCTAACTGTACCCTCCTTGATACTTACCCGTTGATCGTTTCGCAGGTATGGATGAAAGGAATCGACCATCACCATACCCCCTTATAGATACCCGTATCCCCGTTATGCCTACCCATGCCCCTTTAAACCTACCCGTAGCCCCCTTTTACCTACACGTACCACCCCATCCCGATCCTTGGTAGTAATAATAATAATAATAATAATGAATATAGAATAATACAAATAGAAATCAGAAAAAACACCAAGGTTTTAAAATAAAATTTGATATAAGATAGTATAATTGTTATTATAAGAATAATAATAATAATTATTATTAGTTTATAAGTAATAATAATAATAATAATAATATTGAATATAGAATAATACAAATAGAAATCATAAAAAACACCAAGGTTTTAAAAGAAAATTTGATATAAGATATAATAATAATAATAATAATTTAATATTATTAGTTTAATAATAATAATAATAATAATAAACTAAAGGTAAAAAGCCTAAATTAAAAAGAAAAATATCCATATTTTAGTGTACTAAAAAAAAATAATAATAATAAGGGGCCGGGTGAGATTTGACCTTCGGTCGCACTGAACGGTAGGCGAATTGTTTTACTAACTAAGCTACCAACGCTTCCTAGAAATACCATCAATTTTTGGGTCTATATGGGAAAACATGCTGAAAGCTCAATTTGATTTTTAATGGAAGCGCGCGGAATGAGGCTATTACAGTTTGTGGACATTTTGTTTATTTATTTATCTCAGAAACGGTTGAACGTTCGGTAAGGAAATGTCGGCTAAAACGATTTCGCTGGTTTTGAGCACACAGCAGGCCTACTACTACTACTACTAATACTAATACTACTACTACTAATAATAATATTGAATATAGAATAATACAAATAGAAATCATAAAAAACACCAAGGTTTTAAAAGAAAATTTGATATAATAATAATAATAATAATAATAATTTATTATTATTATTATTATTAGTTTATTAATAATAATAATAATAATAATAATAAATTAAAGGTAAAAAGTCTAAATTAAAAAAAAAATATCCATATTGTAGTGTTAAAAAAAAAAAAAAAAAAAAAAAAACTTAAAAAAAAATATGGCCCGCGTGAGTATTGATCTTGGGTCGCCCGAAACCGTAGGCGAAAGATTAACCCACTACGCTACCAAGGCTTCGTAGAAAAACCATGAATTTTTTGGTCTATATGGGAAAACATGCTGAAAACTCAATTTGATTTTTAATGGAAGCGCGCGGAATGAGGCTATTGCAGTTTGTGGACATTTTGTTTATTTATTTATCTCAGAAAACGGTTAAACGTTCGGTAAGGAAATGTCGGCTATAACGATTTGGCTGGTTTTGAGCACACAGCAGGCCGATCAGCAGCACTCAGCACCTGCCCAGATCAGCGTCCATAGGAGACAAACTTTATAGTAGCGGCGAAGAAGGACTTCCGGCTAAGCAATTTATATATATAGATATATATATGATGCTGTCTCAAAAGGTCAACCTAGGAATGTGACATTGCAGCAAAAAATTGAAAAGTGACTGAGACTTGCAGTTTTGATGTTAATGTGGGGTCTCAAGCTTAAATTTCATGAAAATAACATTTTAAACAAAAAGTATTTTCTGTTTACAGAGATATGCTTAGTAATAGGGGTGAAGGTGGCATGTGTCGCGTGTGACAGTGGACAAAAGAAATTTTTTAATAAATTAAAGAAAATAACAGCTAAGCAATTTTCAAACACAGCCCAAGTAAGCATATTACTATTGAAGAAAATGTATTAATTTACTTTTAGTATAAAGCATTTATCAGTACAAAATTTTGAAATGATAATTTTGTCCTGTCAAACGCGACCAAACCATGAAGTTTATTTTTTCAAGAAAACAATCAAAACAACTAAATACCATCCATAATTTATTTGCCAGTTTACATCTCAAGAAATCAGATATTTTACTATAAATGAATAAGTTCTATTTTAATAAGCATGTACCATCCATATATTTATATATTTTGTCTTTGTCACAACCGACACGTCACAACCAATGAACACTGAAATCATGAATTTACTTTTAAAAAGATGGTCATGGAAGAAAAAAGTAGTTGCAGCATAAAAAAAGTAAACAAAAAAGGACAATGCTTTTAAAGAAAATGTATAAATTTATTTCAAGTATCATTATCGGTATAAAAGGTTAAAGTAAAAATGTTGTCCTGTCTTACGCGACCAAACCATGAAGTATATTTTTTCAAGAAAACAATCAAAACAACTTTAATAAATACCATCCATAGTTTATTTGCCAGTTTACATCTCAAGAAATAAGATATTTTACTATAAATTAATAAGTTCTATTTTAATAAGCATGTACCATCCATATACTCTTTTTTTTTGTCTTTGTCCCAACCGACATGTCACATCCAATGAACACTGAAATCATGATTAACTAGTAGAATTTTTTTTAAGTAAATTGAGTAGAACAATAAAAAAGGTGAATGGCATATTTACTCATTTGCATATAGCACAAGAAAGATTTAAATAAACTCTGCAAAACAAAGCAGTCAAGGAATCACTTAGTCTTTGATCAGTAAAAGTAAAAACAAAAGCAAATTTAAAAGCACACGTTTTCATCAGTGCATCAAGTGCGAAAAACGTAAAGTAGCATCTGTAATTTAATTTTTAACATAGAATAAACCAGTTTATGTTAAGATAAAAATATTTTCTTACAATATTGATACACTTTTGATTGGTCGTGACATGTGGTCGGTCGTGAAAAGGAAAAAACAAAATCGATAGAGAAACACCAACCTGGTCTTTTCAAAGCATCCATCTTGGAATGAAAACTTTGGATCGGAAATCTCAAGAGACTTTCGCTGTAACTATTTCCGCGTGAAAAGGTACTAATCGTCATCAATTTGTTAAATTTTCGGATTGGAAATGATGGTTACCGAAAGACAAAGGAATTACTTACGTTCAATTTACGATAAATTTACTATGAAAGAATTATTATTTTCCTACAAAAAAAACATAAATTAGTGAGGATAAGTAATGTTCAATCTGTCAATGATTTTTTTCTTATTTAACTCTTTCCCTGCCAGGCATGTTTCCACGTTTGTGCCAGACATTTCTCTGGCACCGGAAAGAAAGTTCAGTACCTTAGGCATTTAAGCTACTGTTCTTTCAATAATAGTTGTTAAATAGACATATTTCATATCAAATGAAAGGTAAAAGAGTGAAGAATAAGAAAAAAAAAACCCACAACAATGTTAATTTGATTATGTTATTGAAATATGTGTTTTGAAAGCATGTTGATCTTTTTGAAATTATAAAATAAAATAAAAAATATTTCTACATACCACAGTGATAAAAAAAATCTGGAGGAATAATTCCAATCACTGAATCAGCTTCACACACCAGAAAGAAAATTTATTTAGGATCAAAATACACTTTACAGTTTGAAATTATATTGATTATTAGCATAGTTTGACACACTGTCGATTGTGCCCATCACATATGCTTAGTAAAATGCACAAAAAACACTCTAAAAACGAATCAATTTGAAGAAACCACGCGCGTGTCGATCGGGAACGAAAGTAGAAAGAGTTATCTCTCTTTGGTTAAAATAAAACTTGGATTGGACTGCGCAAAAAACCGGAACGAAACGGAATACTAAAATCGACGATATATCGTCGATTGGCACAAACATGGCGGCTCAGATCGACGATATATCGTCGATTGGCAGGGAAAGAGTTACTCAGCCTGGATGTTTAGCTATCTAAGAAGAAAGGCAAGCAACGTTGAGACAAAGTAGGTCACGACCGAACACGTTATTTTTACAAACCCCCTAAACATAAATAAAAATGTTTTGTAAAGCTGAAAGACATTTAAAGTTAAAAATTAACATAAATGCAACACATCAAACATAAAAAGTTCATTTGTTTCACTCAATTTTATTGAAAACGAGATGGAGTTGTTTTTTTAGGTCACACAGAATGTCACATTAGCGCCAACAAAATGTTGTCAAGTTTTAGTGGAAAAATAGCAATAAAAAACTTCTTTCAACCTTTGTGTGTGTAATGTTGATATATGTTATTACCTAGTTATATTGCTTTTTTATAAATGCAAAGAAAAAGCTTTAATACATAACCGAAATATATTTTTTTATGGTTCAAACACTGCATGCTTCCTTTTGGTCACCTTTTGAGACAGCATCATATATATATAAAATAAAATTACTGTTGATAGGATAATTTGACTAGGTTTTCTTGCAAGCATTGCACTCCAGACAAAACATTTGCTTTAATATAAGCCCATGTTGTCCTCCTCCATTCATGGAATAATGCAATTTTTGTTTTCTAGAAAGTTGAATGAAGTAGTTTTGGATAATGGAAATGGTGTTATAAAGATGTGCACTCCATGAAGCTATGCTCAGTCAATGTGCATCATCCAGTTTTTTTTAGCACAAATGTAATTTTTTACTGCCCAGTGAATCATGTAAGCACTTTGACAAAAAGACTACAAGTAGAGAATAGTTTAATATTTTCTACTGTGAGCATTGAAATTTTTAAAACATTATTTGTTGCTGTAATTCTGCATTTCTTCAATCGTCTTTAGTTTTGTCACGAGAACAAGAGAACAGCACTGCTGTGGCTAGTGCATGAGAAGAAATCCTTGTTCACATTTGGGAATATTTATGAACATTTTTGTAATTATACTGGCATTGTGGTTTGTTTTGCTCCTAGAACAAAGGCAGAGTACCGTTATGGACAGCGGAGAGAGCGTCTCATCAAATGTTCAACTTCCGTTTCCTGGGCTAGCCTTTCCACACACACATGGCCAGGGTATTGGAAAGTCTGAGAACACTTTTACAGCAGCTGATAGTGAAAATAACACAACCGATATGGAAGGAGATGGTGTGAATAATGCGTCGACGTCTACGAATTTGGGTTTGATATTTCCATCCTCGTCGTCAAGTACCGCATCACTGTTAGATTCTAGCTTGGAGCTATCAGCATCCATTCTAGATCCTGCAGCATTGCTGAGCTTGTACACTTCCAAATCTCCTTCACAGGTAAGTCATTTTGTGTTTTGTTTATGACACAATGGTCATAGGCATTTCTTATTACTAATTGAACACTACCAGACAACATTGTAAAAAGAGAAAATTTGGCTGAATGTTTATTTGAGCAAAGACAAAAGAATCTGCCAAGTCAAGATTCCTTAATTTCTTTTTATTCAGGACACTGTGGATACATGAAGAAAATAAATTACATGAAGAAAAAAACTCAAAAATTTCTTCATTTTTAATTATGATAATTATTTTTTTATAGTTTTGGACTCCCCATGCATACAGGAATGTAGTAAGTTTACATACTTGCCCAAATGATCTTCTTTCTCTTTTAAGTGTAAAGTTTGTATTGTTTATATCTAATAGATCATCCAGTCAAAAGGGGTGTCCTAGTAGCACAGTTGATAGGGTGATGGTTTCCTAAGCCAAAGGTTGCGGATTCGAACCCCACATGGAACAAATTTATGTGACTTGGGCACAAGTTTTTTTAGGACATCTGGGGTTTTCTCCAGGTACTCCGGGTTCCTCCCTCCCTTCAATAATCGTATTGGATGCAGTAAATCTAAATTACACCCCCCCCACCCCACCTAACACCCCCCCCCCCCCCCCCAAAAAAAAAAAGGATTTATCTTCCGCCTTTTGTATTGTAACTGCAATCTATTGAGATCACTTCGCTTTGAGTTCCATACAAGAAAAAGTGCTTAATCGCATCCTGTATTATTATTGTATGAAATCAGTCTGAAAGATTTCATACCAAAGTTGTCATTGATCAGTTTGGAATGAATGAATCGGCTGTGGTTTCAGACGGGGAAGAATGAGTACCACTGCGATGAATGCAACAAGGTGTTTCCGTTCATGTCGTTGTTAAGACGTCACAAGGACCGACACCTCAACATTCGCCCCTACCCCTGTGACTTGTGTGATAAGGCCTTCTTCAACCCTGGAGACATGAAGAAACACCGCCTTATCCACACTGGCGAAAAACCACACATCTGTGAAGTGTATGTTAACGTAATGCTACATAGAGGTGTTACAATGTGCTGTTAGCTTAATTGATATTCAGCATGAGTTAATGAGTGTTACTGCTAACACTGTTACATAGCAAGTGTGCTAAAAATACTCCCCTGTATTCCAATTGCCAGTAAAAATAATATGTAGTCATCCTTAAACTTGCATCTCAGTACCCTGAAATAGTCAGGAATTACAAGCTAAATGGCGGTTGGTATATCTTTGATTTGTTTAATTTGATTTTTGAAACTTTATTGTCCCTTTTTATCGGGAAATTCTGGGCCGTCTACCATGTGAAGGCGTAGTCGCAGCCTGTGGCGCGCCCAAACCCAACCTATCTAATATTAATGTGTTTAAAAAAATTTATATATATATTTTGGGGGAAATTTTTGAAATGTTCCTATGGGAGCAAACCGAAGTACCTGTAAAGAACCCCCGAGATATTGCCCGAGTCAAAAGTAAATATTATTCAGAGAAACATAACGCCCAGGCGGGATCGATCCCACAACTGTCAGGTGCCATTGGTTTCTGGCCTGTGTTTACAAGGTAAGTTAGTCCCACCTTAGACCACGCTGCCACAACGCTCGCTGGTTAGCTATTTGTCGACCTGTTGGTCATTCCGTTACAGGCCATTTCAAGAACCACTGAACAGATTTTGTTCAAACTTGATAGGAACATTACCAGAACCCCCCCCCCCGTGTTTTCGAATTTTTGTCTCAAAGGTCAAGGTCACTGGTTGAAATTCTTTGCCAATCCTAGCACTGACAGTGCAGTCAGCTACATATACTGTTATTTTGTGCATTGTGTGTGTATACTTCTGGTTTATCCATGCCAGTTGCACAAGTGCATGCTGCATATTCTTTGTGCAGAGGAGAAATTTTTCCTGTTTTTATAAGCATATAAGCGACATTTATGTGGTGGGGCTATAAATGTTACTTTTGCTAGTCAGATGAAATTTTTTGTGATCTAAATTTGTGGATCCCTTCTTATTCTTAATGTTTTTGTTATTTTATTTATAGCAGTATTCTGCAAACGGTTGCTCAAATGGTTATTCATTTATTCTTATCAGTTGATGATGTAACTCAGATGTCTGAATAAATAAAAGCAGCAGCACCACCACCACCACCTCCCCCCCTCAAAAAAAAAAAGCAACAATGCATTTACAGTATTTTGGTGTAGCTAAAGGGAGATAATGTATTGTTGCTGTGTTCTTGCTGTCTTTATCTTGCTCAGTTCAAGAACGGTTTGAATGCTACATGTTATAATTATGTTTTTGTACTTGTCAAGCTCATAAATTGTTTTATGCCATAATCATAAATAAAACTATTGTCTATTGTTTTTGTAGATGTAACAAGGCGTTTACAGAGATCAGTCATCTCAATGCTCACATGATGATTCACACAGGAGCTAGACCCCACATCTGTCCTATATGTGGAAAAGCTTTCAACAGGTAACTCTTCATATATCCTAGATGTTTGAAAATAAAACACAGGTTGTATATAAATCTGTAAATGCAGAAACCCTTATCCTGAATATGTGGACTGGAAAAGCCCAACTTAAAACGTTGAAAAATTGGTTGAATGGCTTCTTGTTACTGTGTTATAGGTGCATGGAAATTGGATCACGATTTTGTAATCAAATCAAATTACAATTTTCTAACACAAGGAAAAGAACTGACCTGTTTAGGACAGCTGCTTTTCACATGAAGGACTAACATTACTCAACTCCCCATTGAAAACGTAGCAATGGACTGGGACAGATTTTTCATCAGTATTTATTATGGTGGCATTAGCGAGTTTTGTATATCATTTGCTTTAAACACTTTGTTATTTTTTCTGTGTTGACTTATGTCAGGTCGAGCACAATGAAGAAGCATGTGGCGTGCGTCCACTTTGATCAAAAACCCTATGAATGTGACATTTGTAACAAACGCTTCAACCAGCGCAGCAACCTGTGGAAACACCAGCTCATTCACACAGGTTAGGCTTTTGGTTTGGCTTTTATAGTAATTAGTAACGTTGTAAACTTTAGTTGATAAGCCACAACTGGAGTAGGGTAAAGCCATGTTAGATTAGAAAGCACCCTCGTTGTCACCAGATACGAGTAAACACTTGCTCAGGTGACTTAACTCTTTCCCTGCCATGTTTGTGCCAATCGACGATATATCGTCGATTTCAGTATTCTGTTTCGTTCCGTTTTTTTGCGCAGTCCAATCCAAGTTTTATTTTAACCAAAGAGAGATAACTCTTTTGTTCTCGATCGACACGCGCGTGGTTTCTTCAAACTGATTCGTTTTTAGAGTGTTTTTTGTGCATTTTACTAAGCATTATGATAAGCACAATCGACAGTGTGTCAAACTCTGCTAATAATCAATATAATTTCAAACTGTAAAGTGTATTTTGATCCTAAATAAATTTTCTTTCTGGTGTGTGAAGCTGATTCAGTGATTGGAATTATTCCTCCAGATTTTTTTTTATCACTGTGGTATGTAGAAATATTTTTATTTTATTTTATAATTTCAAAAAGATCAACATGCTTTCAAAACACATATTTCAATAACATAATCAAATTAACATTTTTGTGTTTTTTTTTCTTATTCTTCACTCTTTTACCTTTAATTTGATATGAAATATGTCTATTTAACAACTATTATTGAAAGAACAGTAGCTTAAATGCCTAAGGTACTGAACTTTCTTTCCGGTGCCAGAGAAATGTCTGGCACAAACGTGGAAACATGCCTGGCAGGGAAAGAGTTAAAACTTGCAGCTCACTTGCCTGATTGTTGATCTTTTATTTTTACTCATTCCTCCATGATACCTTTGTCAAATTTCATTGAATAGTGCATCATCTCTCATTATGTACAGACATATATTTAACTCTTTCCCTGCCAGGCATGTTTCCACGTTTGTGCCAGACATTTCTCTGGCACCGGAAAGAAAGTTCAGTACCTTAGGCATTTAAGCTACTGTTCTTTCAATAATAGTTGTTAAATAGACATATTTCATATCAAATTAAAGGTAAAAGAGTAAAGAATAAGAAAAAAAACCACAAAAATGTTAATTTGATTATGTTATTGAAATATGTGTTTTGAAAGCATGTTGATCTTTTTGAAATGATAAAATAAAATAAAAATATTTCTACATACCACAGTGATAAAAAAAATCTGGAGGAATAATTCCAATCACTGAATCAGCTTCACACACCAGAAAGAAAATTTATTTAGGATCAAAATACACTTTACAGTTTGAAATTATATTGATTATTAGCACAGAGTTTGACACACTGTCGATTGTGCCCATCACTATGCTTAGTAAAATGCACAATAAACACTCTAAAAACGAATCAATTTGAAGAAAAAACGCGCCTGTCGATTGGGAACGAAAGTAGAAAGAGTTATCTCTCTTTGGTTAAAATAAAACTTGGATTGGACTGCGCAAAAAAACCGGAACGAAACGGAATACTTAAATCGACGATATATCGTCGATTGGCACAAACATGGCGGCTCAGATCGACGATATATCGTCGATTGGCAGGGAAAGAGTTAATTTGTGTGAAATTTGTGGACTAGATGTAGTGAGTATTGTGGTGGTCTACAGACTGGCTGGGTCACTAGCCTGACTGGCCAGTTGAACATTTTGGGGTTCAGCACCTTTTTGGAGGAAACAGATTGTACTTGCAACCCTAAAATGCTTTTAGTTTTACTATGATGTAATGGTGTTTGTATGTTACCATGTGAAATGGGAATACAGCCACCGGACTTGAGTAAGCCAACCACAGTCAGTAAGTAGTCCACTGCAATTTTCACTACCCCACAAACACAAAATGAAACTGAACATGTATGTGTTCCAGAATGAAAGGGAGTGATTCATTGAAATTGTTGACAAAATATCGGCCTCTGTGGTAAAGAGATTGAGGTTAAAAAAAAGGGCTCTGCTGCCAGTTGAGTGGGCTGCTACCTTCACATAAAGCACACAATCATTTAGTGGTTTAGCACCCCTGACATATGTGTTAAGGTGTCGGACTTGATTTTCCAATGCAGAATGTAGTATATGGTTTTGAGATACTGTATATAGTGTATGATATACAGTGTTGTGATTTGGCCTCTGTGTGATGTGTGTTGTGCAGGAGAGAAGAATCATGTGTGTGAGATTTGCCAGAAAGCGTTCACCCAGATCGGCCACCTCCAGCGCCACAAGAAAGTGCACACATCCCCCAAACCTCGTGGCCGCAACAAGGAGCAGATCTGCGACCTGTGCAACCAGCAGTTCACTACCTACATTGAGAAGAAGAAGCACATCCGTTCTGTCCACGCCAAGGAGCGTGCCTTCCTCTGCTTGGAGTGTGGAAAAGGGTTCGGGGATGCCAGCGCACTGAGGAACCACACACGCGTCCACACGGGAGAGAAGAATTATATCTGTGAAGTGTGCAAAAAGGCGTTTACCAAACTCAACACGCTGAAATACCACAAGACAACCCATACAGGCCAGAAACCTTTCCCTTGTGACTTGTGCAAAATGAGTTTCATGTGGGCCGGACATTTGGATAAACACCGACGTCTTATTCATCACGTGCAGGCCGACCCCAGCTCTCAAAATAAAGCTCCCCACCACGCTGTCAACTCTCACCCAACAGGAGCTGCCAATCCTTCCGACAGTAAAGCAGCGGCCAACATATCTTCCCACATTACCCAACACCCTTTGCCAGCAAAATCCGCCACCAGCAACCCTTTCCAAAACAAACCCACCAACATCTCTTCACACAGCAAACCTTCTTCTCACCCCAAACGTATGCACCGTCCTTCTGAAGGTCAGCCTGCCCAAATCAAGTTTGTAAAAGACCATCAGACTGGGCACTTTCACAAGAGAACGCAAGAAAAGAGTGGCTGTGGTACTGCAAACACTGGCAGTATGAAACGCGGCCCATTGAACGACAATACTGAAAGGAGGGAACATGTCAATGTGTATGGCAGTCACAACAATGCACCCAGAGCTGTGGAAAAACTGGCTGCTGAGATTGTTCAAGCAGTGGATTCATAGCGTGATTTTGACCCTGGAACAAGCAGAAAAGACCAACTGGAAGCTGTAGGAAATGTTTACTTTAGCCGTAAACTGAAAAATACCACAGAAAAAAAAAACAATACCGCAATAGCAGTAGTATACATCAACAGAATGATAAAATGTATGTATACTGTGGTACTGCCAACACCTCAACAGCTGTACACAGACTGCTGAGATTGTTCAGGTCGTCAATTCATAGTGCACATTTTGTAGAAGCCTCCAGAAGAAAATACACAAACAATGCTAATAGCAATGATTTAGCCTCATTTTATTTCTACAAAGTCAAAGTGTTTGAAATCAACTCGAGATATTTTTTTTTAACCTAAAGACTACAGTTTTGTTGTTGTTTTTTGGTGTGTGTGTGCCTGTACTAACAGCGATACTACAAATGAAACGAGAGAGAGGGAGGGTGGGGGTAGCGGTGGGAAAGGGTGGTTTGTGAATACATTCAGTGGTACCATCAATGTATCAAAACAAGCAGGGCTTTGAGCATGTTAGTGTGCTTTGTAACAATTTATTTGTTATATACACAAATGTTAAACAAATGAGATAAAGAAGAAAGATCCCTGTTAATAATATTGAATGCAAATCTTTATTTAGCTGTTCACGTCAATGGATGTGATGGAGTAGATTGGGAAAATTTGCTGTCTTAAAATAAGAACAATGTAACTGATAATGCAACACAGGCAACTGCTTAGTCATCAGTGTCAGTTTGTGTGACTTACTGTTAAAAGTGCATCAATCTATTTCAAGTTTAATAAAAACTTGTTTGTAAAAATGCATGTTCATGCGAGAAAACTAGATTCCCTCATCCTCTTCCTCCTCACCCCCTCCCCACTTGCTAGTCTGTCCATTTATACCAGTCAACGAAAGAAACTTTGTGTATCAACTGATATGTAGTGTCTGTGATCGATGTTGTACAAAGGTTCATGTATTTTAGTGTATCAAATTGAATTGAGGGATTGGGTCTAAATTCAAATGTGCGGTAACTGCCAGGATTGATGTTGTCAAGCTGTAGTTTGGAATGTTTTGTGGGCCTTGTTTTACAGCTTGGCTTGTAACAAAGAAGAAAAGGCTTTGAGTTAAAATCATTGTGGCGTGACTGGTTTAAAAAAAAAGAAGCCTGTTTTGGTGAGCGGTAAATGTTGCGTATACAGTAATGCATTATATTCCACTGTTTTTATGTTGCTAGCTTCAATCATTGGATGTTGAACAATTGTGGTGTTAATATGAATCTTGTCCAATATAGATTTGACAATCCGTAGATTACTTTATGTGGATGTGGCATCAGTATAGTTTAAGCATGAATATTGCTTTTGAGAAATGATTTTGGAGTGAAATGGCATGTGTATGATTATGAAATATTTTTGCAGACCTCTAACTCATTTTTGGAGTTTGAGAAATTATGTTGAATATAAACTAATTGTGGTCATTTTGGTTTTGGGAATGTTTTAATAATCATGTCATTGTTATAAAAATGTGCAGCGATTTCAATAATGTTTGCTAATTTGTTGTGTCTGTGAAAAATAGATTGTTTTTGTTGGAGATAAACATATATCTATCATCTATCTAGAGAGAGAGAGTTTTGTACTTTTGACATTTTGAGTGAACAAGTTCATTTGAAAAAGGAGGGGATGAAGTAGTGTGAAAGATGATGCATCAGAATCATATATAATATGTATCAATAATTGTGAAATGCATACTATACAAGCTAGTTAAATCGCTGAAGTCAACCATTTAATTTCAACAAGAAAATTACTTATTAACTTAGAAGAACTACTCGGAACTTTATATGAACTTGTTTTTTATCCAGTACAGATTACTGACGTGTTAGCCATCCATTTGAAATACTGTCAAATGTTTTTAGTTTGTTAAGCAAAGCTTTAGACAACTTATCTTGTCATTCGAGAGTGTGATGATTTATGCCTATTTTAGTATTTATTATCATCGTCATTCTGACGTTTATTCTCACAATAGTGAAAGCGATCAGCAGCACAGCAAAATTGGAATATTAACTGCTTGTGAGTTAGGAATGACAACTCTTTTTTATTGGCAGGTGGTCACAAGGGAATATGAAGTTTAAAGAGAATGTGATGTATAGCAATGTTGCAATCATTTTTACAGTTTTCATGTTGCAATCAATTATACAGCTTTTACTCTCCATTCTTTCCTCGCTCAATGTGCAAATAGTGTGACAATTTAATAATGATTAATTCATGGTCCAAGGATCTGGTTATATGCCTGAATCAGCGCTTCCAGAATGTGAAAATCATCATCTTTCAGTTCATCGTAAGCGTAATAAAATATAAGATAAGATTTTTAAAATAAGATATGGTCTTTTTATGTGCTTGCACACAGAGCAGGCAGAAACCTCAGTCCTGTAATGCATCCTGTACCTGTTTTATTTTCTTGTAAAGGTTTCCAGTGAGATTGGATAAAACTACAATGAAACGATTAATTCTAGACGGTCATTCGGTCTGTTGTTTGTTGTGATCATAATTTTGTGGTTAACCAAATTTAGTTTGAGTGAGTTTTGATGGATGGGTAGGTAATTGCTATTTGTTATTGCCATTGATTCTTTTGTTATCTTTTTTTTTTTTTAAATTTAGCTCGAATAAAGGTAGATTTTCATGGTGTAACATTGTAATTTATGAATCGGAATGTGTTCAGTTGTTAGAATCTGTGTTGAGGCACCTAATGTGTTTGAAGTTCAAGGAAGTGAATAGTCCATAGTTGCCAATCATTGATTTGTTGTTGTCTTTGTATTTGTTTGTCATCGGTTATTTTGTTGTTTGCTAATGTTAGTGTTTGTCTTGAATGTTTGGATGGATGGGATGATAAATGTAATTTATGAATCAGTATGTGTTCTACAACTGTCTTTACGAAGGGAGTGGATATCTCCCTGTCCTGATGTGTAAAACTGTTAAGAGCTACAGTGTTGTCATTTATTGATTGTGTAGGAAATACAATGTGGAAAGATGAAAAACCCAAACCTTATTCATTGCTTTTGACGTTTGGTGCGTTTTCTAGCTTTCATTTCATTTCCATACTTGTCTGAAAAGACTTTTGAAATGGTCGACAGTCAGAATGAGTCAAACGTTACGAATACGATCACTTTATTATCTCAATCAAAGAGAAATTCACACGTGGTGCCACGTATAAATGTTACAAGACGATAAAGGACAGTATAACAACAATAAACAGTAAAACAGGATAAAAGTATATCAAGAAGACATTGAATTAACCATTTAAAACTGTAATCATAAGACGTTACATGGGGAAAACAAATACCTATCACATGATTTGCGTTCAGTGTCATAATCATGATAGAAGGTATTGCAACATAACAATCACTGTTGGCAAGCAATAATCGCATCAATATACAACAACGTTGAGATGACAGGCACGAACACGGCGTTGGATTCTTGGTCCACAAGAACATTCTAGCCACTGTCATGGGTTGCCGCCCAGTCTCCAGTAGACTCATTACCATCCGCCTGAGCAGCCCCTTTCAACATCACCATCATCCAGGCCTATGCCCCAACATCAGACTATGACGACAGCGAAGTGGAGGATTTTTATGAAAATCTACAGGTGGTCCTTGACCAAGTGCCGAAGAAGGACATAGTCATAGTGCAAGGCGACTGGAATGCCAAGGTTGGCCAAGATGCGTACCACAACTGGGGAGACACATGTGGACCCCACTGTAACAACGAGACAAATGACAGGGGTCTGAGACTCTTGGAGTTTGCCAGATACAACAATCTGGTACTGGCAAACACGCTTGGTCTACACAAAAACTCCAGACGATGGACATGGCACAGTCCTGGCGGGGAGCATCACAACCAAATAGACTACATCATGGTCAAGAAACGCTTCAGATCAAGCATCAACATTGGCAGGACACGCACTTTTCCAGGAGCAGACATCGGAAGTGACCACGATCTCGTGATGATGTCTTTCCGGCTCCACTTGAAGAGAGTAAATACAGCAAAGTGCACTAGACTGAAGTTCGACCTGGACAAACTGCAAGACCCGGAGGTGGCAGAACTATTTCAGGCCACAATTGGAGGGAAATTTGCACCACTGCTCATTTTGGGGGCTGGTGAAGTAGATGTCAACACCATGACCACCACCTTCAACTCAGCTGTGACAGATGCCGCCACTGAGATCCTTGGCAAGCACCGACCAAAGAAGAAGCCGTGGATCACAACTGAACTTTTGGATCTGTGTGATAAACGAAGAGAGATGAAAAATAAAAAGAACACCTCACAGGGAGCTGATGTCTACCGAAAAATCAACAATGACATCCGGAAAGGCATGCGCACAGCAAAGGAGAACTGGATAGAAGATCAATGCCAGGAAATAGAGTACAGTCTGAACAAGAACAGCAAAGAAGGCCTACCAGACAGTGAAGCGGCTGACAAGTGTCAAACAGCCCAAAGTCTCCACGATCCAAAGCAAGTCTGGCATATGCCTTACAGAAGAACAAGAAGTCTTGGACAGATGGACAGAGTACTGCTCTGACCTTTACAACCATACACCAAATGGAGACCCATCAGTTCTAGCATGTCCCGAGAACAGAGAAGAAGAAGAAATCCTCCCAATTCTCCGGGAAGAAGTTGAGGTAGCAGTGCAAGCGCTAAAGAAAGGGAAGTCAGCGGGAGTGGACAACATACCCGCGGAACTGCTACAAGCAGGAGGAGAAGCGATGATTGATGCCCTCACCATTATCTGTAACAAGATCTGGCAGAGTGGGGAGTGGCCTATACCATGGACCCAGTCGCTTGTCGTCACTCTTCCCAAAAAAGGTAACCTTCAGGAGTGTGAAAATTACCGGACCATCAGCCTCATCAGCCATCCCAGCAAGGTCCTCCTGAAAATAATACTCAACAGGTTGAAACCCCAAGCTGAACAGATCATAGCTGAAGAACAAGCAGGATTCAGGGCAGGGCGAAGTACCACTGAGCAGATTTTCAACCTCAGAATAATCTGTGAGAAATACCTACAGCACCAACAACATCTATATCATGTGTTCATAGACTTCAAGAAGGCGTTTGACAGAGTCTGGCATGCAGCTCTATGGGCAACAATGAAAGTGTACAACATCAGCCCTAAAATTATTGAAGTCATCAAAAGCCTGTATGACAAGGCTACCAGTGCAGTCCTCCACAACAGCGCCATCGGGAACTGGTTCAGAACAACAATCGGTGTGCGTCAAGGATGCCTACTCTCTCCAACACTCTTCAGCATCTTCCTAGAGCGCATCATGTCAGATGCTCTTGCAGACCATGAAGGCACAGTCAGCATAGGGGGTAGAGCAATCTCCAATCTTCGTTTTGCAGATGACATTGATGGATTGGCTGGAGAGGAACAAGAACTTGAACAGCTTACAGAGGCTTGACACCACCTCCAGAGCCTATGGAATGGAAATAAGTGCAGAGAAGACCAAAATGATGACCAACAACACCAATGGCATCAATACGGACATCAAAGTCCAAGGCCATTCCCTCAACACAGTGCATAGCTTCAAATATTTAGGAGCGATTGTATCAGACAATGGGTCCCGACAGGAAGTCCTCTCCAGGATCGCACAAACAACTGCTGCCCTGACAAGGTTGAAGCCCATTTGGAAAGACAGGACCATCAGTCTACATTCCAAAGTAAGACTTCTGCGCTCCCTTGTCATCTCCATCTTCCTATATGCTTGCGAAGCATGGACCCTCACAGCAGATCTCCAACGAAGAATACAAAGCATGGAGATGAGGTGCTACAGAAGACTTCTGGGCATTTCCTATACCCAACACATCACCAACGACGAAGTCCGACAGACCATCACACAAGCCATTGGACAACACGATGACCTGCTAACAGTGGTGAAGAAACGGAAACTCCGATGGTATGGCCACGTCACCAGATCATCAGGCCTTGCAAAGACTATTCTGCAAGGCACAGTGCAAGGAGGTAGAAGAAGAGGGAGACCGAAAAAGAGGTGGGAGGACAACATTCGAGAATGGACTGGTTTGACACTGAGCGAAGCCATCAGGGCTGTTGAGGACAGGGAAAGATGGAGTATGCTGGTTAAACGATCATCTGTGGTGCCCCTACGACCTTCCGGTTACGGGACAGGATAGGATAGGATAGGATACAACAACGTAAGACTTTTAGATAAATATGTTCATAAAAGAATATAAAAATCGCTAAGCACATAGGCCTACACTAAAAGGAAATGTAAGATCACAGGGGCACATACCCACTATCTTGTGCGGATTGGACATTAATTATATAAATCATGCCACGCACACTGTCATAATAGAAGCATCATACTTTCAAATTCTTAATCATTTAATAAAGAGATAGCGGTGGGTATAAAACTATTTTTAGTGCATACAGTTTTGAACTTTGGTGTCCTGTAGCATCTACCCAAGGGCAGGAGATTGAAGTGGTGCGCGAGCACGTGACTGCTGTCTTGAAGTATGCGACGGGCCTTTCTCGCCACTCGCCTTTCATACATCGCTATCATACTCACTTGTTGCACTCCCACAACCTTCCCACACACTCTCACCACTCTGTCCAACACATTCCTACTGCCCAAAGACAAACTTCCATACCAACATACGAAGGAGAAAGTGAGAATAGAAGAGATGAACGAATCATAAAAGGTTTGGAGGATACGGTTTTGAACATGCAAGCGTCGGGAGTTTCTGGAGGCAATAAATTCTAGATTGGCATTTTTTGTTGGTCCATCTGACTGTACTTCAGTCTATCTGCAGAACCACTGGACAGATTGTGTTCAACCATCATAGGAACACTACCTGGGTTATTTATTAAATCGTTCTTAATTAGCACATTTCCAGCTGATGAGCTGCTCAAGGTGCTGGCCAATACAGAATGGAACTCAAGCTGCCGGAGGCGCCCTTTTGCAGCCTTTGGGCGCATTGTCTGATGCTCAGTAGTCTGATCACAATCCTGGGCAGGCATGGGGATGAAGGGACCTAATGCTTGCTGGCTGTATTTTGTAGCCGGCACTCACCCATCTAGGACATGGTTGTCAGGATCTTTAAAGTCTGCAATTTAATACCTGAGTGCACAGGCTAAACCTTGGTTTATATTCTCATTCAAGATTCAAGATTCAAGATTCTTTATTGTCCAAACACAAGGCATGGATATTTGTTTAGCAGTGCAATAAGAAAGGAGATAACAACATCAAAATTATTACAAACATGGACATACAATATTAATACATTTGATATACTATCAAAAACAACTTCCATACCAAAATACAAATCTATAAACACTAACACACATGCATAAACAGATAACCAGCCACATACCCATGCGTACACATTTAACACACAGATAATTATTCCACAGTACAGTACTCTCCGCTTAAGGTGACCCCCCACGGGACCAAATTTTTGTTTGATCTTATCCGAGGGGCACCCTAAACAGTCCTCTGATAAGATCAACTACCAGTAAAAAACTTGATCTTATACGAGGTGCTAAATTTTTTTGTCGTGTGACTGTGTAGGTGTGTGTAGGTGTGTGTGTGCGTGTGTGTGTGCACGTTGGTGCGCGCGTATGCATTACTGTATATGTATTTTTTGTGCGTGTGTATGATGCATAAGCATCTCTCAAACTCTCAAACGAACGGATGCAAGCATGCATACACATACACACACTCTCTCACACATACACAAACACCCAGACGCGCACGCACGCAAATGAGAATAAAAAATAAAAAGTATGCACCAAGACAGTTACTGGGTGTATTTGCAGAAAACCTTACACTAGTTTAACGAATTGTTCATTTTGTCTACGCCACGGCACAAGCTTTATCGCTAGTGAATGAAGTCAATTCAGGGTAAGGTCCACTGTGGCAATACGTCCCGCTAGGAAGGGACACGGCAGATCACAGTTACACCTGTCTACACCGCCCATGGGTCGCACTCTGTCAAAGTGGTTCCCGTGTGTATTGCAGAGTGTCGCATAACGCGGATGCTGGCTGGACGTGACAGGTGTTCTGGGATGGAATTCCATCTCAAAACAGGAAGTGACCTCATAAATGACGTCATCTGTGACACCAATTTCTCTTAAGCAGTAGTCTCCTCCATTTGGGAACCAAAACGGGGTTGACGTTATCCGAGGTTTTCCCTTATGCGAGGTGATGCTAAGAGAGGAATTCTAAATGGTACAAAGAAGGTGTTTGGCCGGGACCATCAACCTGCTTGATCTTATCCGCCTTGTGACCTTAAAAGGTAGTGACGTTAAAAGAGGAGTACTGTATATGTATACACAACTACAACACTCACCCATTCTTCCATGCCTTAGATCCATCCTAGATCATAATAATAATAATAATAATCATCATCATCATTATAATAATAAGAATAATAATACAAAATAATCATCATAATATTAATAATAATCATAATCATTAGAATAATTATAACAATAATAATAACAATGCAACTACAACTAATAATAATAATAATAATAATAATACAACAGCACCAACAGACAACTAATAATTAATATATGATAATAATGATAATAATAATAACAATACTACTACAACTAATAATAATAACAACTATAAAAAAATACAAAACGAAGCTTCATGATAATCTCGGGGAACAAAATTAATAAAAAATAATAATAATAACAAGAACAACAACCAAATTAACTAATTGATAAAATCTCTAGTCAAAATTGAATAAGAAAAGAACACCACATTCTCATATAATTGTTTGCAGCAGATATATTGCACGAAAGCAAATTGCCTCCTTTATTACAAGGGTTAGCATTCTTATCGCTGGAGCGTGTTGTTTGCCAGTCGGATGGCTGTTGGAAGGTATGAATTCTTGAAGCGCGTCGTGCGACACTTCATAGAGAGGAAGCGCCCCTCGCTGCGCCGGGAGACACAGGCAGCGACTGCGTCATGCAGGGGATGCGCCTTGTTGTTGCGGATGCGACGCAGCTTGGTGATCAAGCGCGTTCGTGGACGCCAGCCAGCGACTGCACATCCCTCCCCATCAGCCGGGAGGCCTGGATGGCGATTTTTTCCAGACGATCCGTGTCGCCCTCATTGGCGGAGCTGAAATAGGACAGCTGGTTGTAGAGGGCGACACTCTCGATGACTGACTGGTAGAAGAGGAACATGATGGTGTTGTTCACTCTAAACTGCCTCAGCCTCCGGAGGAAGAACAGTCGCTGGCTGGCCTTCTTGCAGATGATGTCGACGTTGGGTGACCAGTCCAGCTTGTTGTCGATGACGGTCCCCAGGTACTTGTAACTGTGGACACGTCGCACAGGTTCGAAGGAGTAGTTCATGATGAGTTTACCATCGTCATCGTATTTGCTCTACCTCAAAGGTTTATGGTCGTTGGGGCCAAAATGTAGCTAAATACATTTTTGCTCTCTATCTCCTAAAGTGATTGAAAAGCCTTTGATGATTTTGGTAGCCAAGTACTTCAACTGATGGGCAATCATTCAGTGTCGGTGAACAAGGTTAGGATTATTGTTAGTTTGCATAGTTGAAAGAGTAGACAATTGTTCTTTCTTTGCATGTTACTTTACTTGAGCTTAAAACCCAGGCAAAATATCTCCACAAAAATGCGTCCCGTGCCAAATGCTAGTTTCCCACTTTGGCTGTTATTTGGCATATATGTGAGCAAAACAGGAAAGACCACGACACACATTTATTTCAAAGGTTTGAAAATAGTTCGGGTGTATGGAAATATGTTTGAATGTCTGAGACTAGACAAAGCCTTCACCCTCTCGCGAGACTTAGTAGTTGAGCAGGCCAAGCCGCTACAGATTGTAGGTTTGCTTGAAGTATTACTTAATCGCATCAACATTGCGTTCATTTCCCATCTTGAATTAGAGAAACTTTAGCTGGCGTACCTTTGGGGTAGTCCTGCTCAACAGCTGTTCAAACTTCAGAGATGGAGGAAGGCCTCATCCAGTCTCAGCAGCACTGAATGATACAGCTTTCAGTAAGATGACAACCATAATCATTACATTACATTCTGCATTATTATTGCTTTAGGTCCAGCGGACTCTTCCGAGCCAAATCAGGACCGGACAACCCCCGATCCGCATAAAAGATCTGCTGAAACAACCCTAGTGGTAAAACCGAAAGCTCTCCACCAGCCAGTCACTTTACAATAAAGTCATCCCACGCAGGGGACGGCTGAGGCTTCACCCCAACTTATCGAACCCCCGTTTACAAAAACAAAATAGAATACAAACATCATTATAAATTATCAACAAAACACATACATATAAAATGCCTACATTGCTAAATAATAACATAGGAAGCCCTAGTGACCACCTGGCAGAAAGCGTCCAATATTCCCAAGCTGATCCAACAGACCTCATACACAAATAAGGAGTCTTATCCCGGAAGAGTTCTCAAGAAAAAAGGTAGGAGACTGGGCTAGCGAAGAAGACGATAGTATAGCAGATTGATAGAACAGAGCAGGAATGAGAAAGACAGCGACAGTGGGAATTTAAAGCACTAAATTTCCAGAAAGTGGGGATACTATTTATACTGAAACCCCCGGCACCACAACGTGGTGACAACCATAATCATCAAAATCATCACTGTCATTCACAATACAATTCAATTCCATTCAGTTCAACAATGTACAATACCAGCAAATAAAAACTAGGGATTTTGGAGAAGGTTGAAAATTTGATGGCTTTAAAAGTGGCACCAAACACTCAGAGAAAAACTGATTTCAGATCCGAATAGGAAAATGTCCTCTATAAACCGCAAGCATAACTATTTGCATGGTAAATGGTTTTTTAAGTTTCCGAGATCGACGGTACTTTAATGAAAGGGTCAGACACTTTCGTTTACTACTCATGGGGTTCAGAAAAATGCAATTAACTTTTTGTACCTGTCTGAAAAGTCTAAATGCTTTAAAGCATGTTAATGTGGGTTCAATTCACTGTCCAGACATATAATTTATGATAGGTTTTCTGTGTGATCACTGAACAAGAACCACCTATTGAAACTTCCCATAGACTTAAGAAAGGCACTCAATAGAACGAATGTTGTGCATAAACTATGCTTTTTTGGGAAGGCTCTCATGCATAATCGCTTTCACTATGTGCATGTAATTTATACTGTCATTGAACACAACTGCTGTATTAATTTTGAAACACAATAACTTTAGTGGAAATATTTTAATCCTTGGGGGTCAGAAACAGTGCACCAATGTGAATTTGTTTATAGTGGACAATAACTCAAATTGGATAAGCACACTATGAAACTAGAAGGGCAAAGCCCATATGACTCACACGCTCCTTACTTATGGAACTTGCAATATTGAACATGAAAAATAAGTGTTTAGAAAAAAACAAAATAAAATGTGGCATTAAAATGCAAAGTAATAATAATAATAATAATAATAATAACGGATTTTTATATAGCGGGTACTCCAGCCTATGACCACACTCACCACGCTTTACATAGTCATAACATATAAAGACATGCACTCGATGAAACATCACTTTTGCAACAATACACCAAAAGACGGGACAGTAAAGGTACAGACTATTTACAATTATGTACATAAATTACAAAAAAGACAAAAATATTCTATTTACAACTATGTACACAAATGACAAAAAAAAGACAGAAAGTAGAATAGCAAAAACCTATTCACAGCTATTTATATGCCCGGTTAGGCCCAGGAAGGAAAACAGTATAAATATTTACAGCCGTGTATACACTTATGGATCAGACATAGACAAGAGATGAGAGAATGGCAGCAGGACACAAATCAGTCTGAATAGTGCAGTTTGAAGAGGTGGGTTTTGAGGGCCTTTTTGAATGCTTGTGTTGATTGTATGTTGCGGATATGGGAGGGAAGGGAATTCCACTGCTTAGGTGCGGAGTAGGCGAATGCACGTTGGCCGTATGTCTTAGTGCGGGTGACGGGAACCTTGAGTGTGCGAGTGTCAGCAGATGATCTTAAAGTGCGTGAAGGGGAGTAGACAGACAGTAGATCAGCAAGGTAGGAAGGACAAGAATCTGTGAAGAAGTTGTGACAGAGAACAGAGAGTTTGTACTCTATGCGTGCTTGCACAGGAAGCCAGTGAAGGGAATGTAGTAGAGGTGTGATGTGATCACGTTTCTTTGCTCGGAATACTAGTCTAGCTGCTGAGTTCTGAACCTTTTGTAGTTTGTCAATGATGTGTTTCGGGGAGCCAACAAGGAGAGAGTTGCAATAGTCAAGACGAGAGAGGACGAGAGCGCAGACTAGGGTTTTGGTGGCCGGGACTGTAAGATAGTGGCGAAAGGAGCTGATTTGGCGTATGGCCGTGTATGCAGAGCGACAGACGTTGGAGATGTGGTTGTTGAGGGACAGGTCATCGGATAGAATGTAGCCGAGATTTCTTGCAGAGGATGAGAACTGAGTGTTTGTTGTCCCTACTGTAAGCGATGTTGGGAGAGGCGAGAGTGAGGAGGAGGTGTTGTGCTTGTGAATGAGGAGGGCTTCGGTTTTATCATCATTAAGCTTAAGCTTGTTTAGTGTCATCCATGATTTAATGTCTGTGATGCAGTTCTCCAAAGTCTGAACAGTGGAATTAATGAGAGAGGGGGCGGTGGATTTATACAGTTGTGTGTCGTCTGCAAATGACTGACTCTCAACAGCATGCTTTCTAAGCAGGAGAAGCAGTGGCTTGGTGTACAGAGTGAATAACACCGGCCCTAAAACGGAACCCTGAGGCACGCCGCACACCAAGTCTGCTGTGCTGGAGAAACAGCCATCGACAGTGACTGCTTGTGATCTGTCAGAAAGATATGAGTGGAACCAAGCCAGGACCGAGCCAGAGATTCCAAAATAGTGTTGAAGAGTGTTAAAGAGAATGTGATGGTCGACTGTGTCAAAGACGGCTGAGAGGTCTAATAAGGTGAGAACGGAGACGTTGCCATTATCTAAGGTGAGCAACAGATCATTGGTTACCTTTAGGAGGGCTGTCTCAGTGCTGTGGAATGGTCGGTAGGCAGACTGGTTGGGGCAAAGTAAAGCGTTATCATATAGGTAGGCAAACAGTTGTTTGAGAACAATTTTTTCTATGACTTTGGACAGGAAGGAGAGGTTTGAAACAGGTCTATAGTTCTTTAGATTATTTTTGTCTAAACTTGGCTTTTTAAGGAGGGGTTTGATGACAGCCGCTTTGAGCACAGACGGAACAACACCAGAGAACAGACTCTCGTTGATAATGTGGGTAATGGTCGGGAGTAGAGGGTCAAGATTCTCTAATAATACCTACTTTGATCTTTCTATGCTCTTGACCTTGAGATGGCGTTGACCTCCTGCTCCAGATACAGTCATGGACTAGCAAATAAACTACAGCAAAAGTTGCATTATATAAAAAAAAAACTGTGACCTTGGGATGACCTTGGGATGACCTTTACCTTCAGTGACATTGACCTTGGATGACCTTGACCTTCACGTGACCCCTCATGCATGTATGATCAAATAACCCAATGTTGTTGCACACCATGGGGTAAATAAACAGCCATTACAGATTTTGCAAGGCACAGTGCAAGGAGGTAGAAGAAGAGGGAGACCAATGGGAGGACAACATTCGAGAATGGACTGGTCTGACACTGAGCGAAGCCATCAGGGTTGCTGAGAACAGAGAAAGATGGAGTACGCTGGTTAAACAATCATCTGTGGTGCCCCTACGACCTCCGAGTTACGGGATAGGATAGGATAGATTGATCTTTTATATATGTTCCATTTTTGCATTGATTTTGAAGGTCAAGGTCATTTTAGGCCTTGCTAAAACATACAAAAAACAGGTCATCGATAAAAATGGTCATTGCAAGGCCTGATCATCTGGTGACGTGGTCATACCATCGGAGTTTCTGTTTCTTCACCACTGTGAGCATGTCATCGTGTTGTACAGTGGCTTGTGTGATGGTATGTTGGACTTCACCGTTGGTGATGTGCTGGGTGTAGGAAATGCCCAGAAGTCTTCTATAAAAGATCAATCTATCACTTTTAAATACAAGTTTGGAATTTATATTTCATATTTATAGTTTAGGTTGAAGGTCACTTCAAAGTACCTGACTGACTTTGGACAGCTCCAGTGACCTTGACCTTGGAGTGAGGTTGACAAAATCTGTAATGTGTCTCTTTAATATCTATAGCATGCCTTAAAAAATCATAAGTTCAATTTTAATAATCTAGAAAAAAAAAAGTAAAATTTTGTGAAAAATTGTCTTTTTTTGACTAACATTTGTTGACCCCGTGACCTTGACCTGAAGTCATTCATTCACTGGTAATTCATGAGGTCTTATTGGTATAAACCATCTTACCAAGTTTGGTTGTAATCTTTCAAATAGGTTCTGAAATATTAATCCACTATAGCAAGGTTTCCACTGACAGACGGAAGGATGGAATTTTTTTAAATGTCAATTTTGGACTATTTATTATTATTTGCACACATTTTGAATTGTTTTTTTTTTGGGGGGGGGGGGGGAGGAAAGGTGGGGGAGGGGGGTGATTACATACTCTAATTGCTGGGCATGTGAGTCAAAAATCCACAATGTAATACAAATTAATGTGAATGAGAAGATGTATTTTTTTGATTTAGAGACATTTCATAAGTTTACCTGTTTCGAATAATGTTTCTGAATAATGACGCTGGAATATAATACACCTTACTCTTACACCGTGCTCTGTGAGTTCGGGCACTGAATAGAATAGACCCAATGTTTCCTGGCGTGTCGTAAGAGGCAACTAACATGGTGATGTCAGCACAGCATCGCTGGGCAAAAGTCTACTATAGATTGAATGACCACAGCTCGGGGTCAAGGCGAGGCACACTGTACTCGTGGATTTAGGCTGTGGCCAACAGCCTGGAGAGGATTGGGGCCCGCCAAGTCTTTCATAGATATTCAGTGCTTATAGGGTCCAGCGGACTGTCAAGAGCCGAATCAAGACCACACAAAATTAAGTAAAATCAGACGAAACTGTTAAGATTTAAATATGATAAAAGATGAAAATAAAATCAGTCTAACTAATAAAATCCAACCAAGAAATTGAGAATACAAAACAAGATGATATGACTTAAATGCGATAAAACAAGCCAACATCATGTAAAAACTGAAACAGGTGTTGACTATTGCAAACTTTTAAAATCTCATTAAAAGGTATTGAACCAAAACATCTTTCTCTTTCATCAACCAGATCAGCACATTCAGCCCAAGATGCTGTATGATAAAAAGAACCATTCATTCCATACCGGATCAGTCGTTGCCCGGGTCACCAAGGACCGTGCCTCCAGGAAGGAGGTGATAATTGGGTTACTGATGGACAACTTAGCAAGATCTGCACGAGAGACAACATCATCATAGTAACCTGGAATGTCGGGACCCTGACTGAGGAGGGAAAATTGGAAGAACTGGCCCAGAAGCTGGACCACTATCAATGGTAGGTATTTAGGTATCGGCGAATTGCGCTGGAAAGGCCTAGGTGAAACAACTACCGACAAAGGCCACAAGCTATAGTTCAGCGGGAGAGATGACAGACACGAACATGGCGTTGAATTTCTGGACCACAAAGATATTTTAGCCACTGTCATGGATTGCTGCCCAGTCTCCAGTATACTCGTTACCATCCGTCTGAGAGCAGCCCCTTTCAACATCACCATCCTTCAGGGCTATGCCCCAACATGAGACTATGGCGACAGCGAAGTCAAGGATTTCTACGAACATCTGCAAGCTGTCCATGACCAAGTGCCAAAGAAGGACATAGACATAGTGCAAGGCGAGTGGAATGCCAAGGTTGGCCAAGATGCGCACCACAACTGGAGAGACACATGTGGACCCTACTGCAACAAGACCAATGGCAGAGGTCTGAGACTGTTGGAGTTTGCCAGATACAACAATCTGATACTTACAAACACGCTTGGTCCCCACAAAAACCCCAAACGATGGACATGGCACAGTCCCAGCGGGGAACATCACAACCACATTGACTACATCATGTTCAAGAAACGCTTCAGATATAGCATCAACTTTGGCAAGACATTCAATTTTCAAGGAGCAGACATCGGAAGTGACCAAGATCCCATGATGATGTCTTTCATGATGATGTCTTTCCAGCTCCATTTGAAGAGAGTAAACACAGCAAAGTGCACCGGACTGGTTCGAAATGGATAAACTGCAAGACCCGGCGGTGTCAGAAATATTTCAAGCCACAACTGGAGGGAAATTTGCACCACTGATGGACAGAGTACTGCTCTGACCTTTACAACCACACACCAAACGGAGACCCATCAGCTCTAGAATGCAGTGATGTTGCTAGAAATTTTCAGCATATGCCATTTGGCCGATTCAGTCACAAACCTTTAGGACATTTTGAAAATCTTTCGGCCATCATTTTGACTTACAAAAATTTTGCAATACCACACACAGAACACTGACGAAAAAAGTTTCACTTACATTTATTAACAACAAAACAATATAAAACTTGATGAAATTACTAGAATGGATGACTAATAAACTCTTCAACTGAACTGCGAACATACTTAGGTGAATCCCTGATGCAAACACGTAAAACAAAAACAGTCTGAGTCAGGTCCAATGTCACAGTGCAAGTGTCCAAAATCGGTTGGAATAGGTACTTTGAAGTGACCTTCATACATAGTGAAATACATAGTACATTGTACTGAAGACTTCTGGGGATTTCCTATACCCAGCACATCACCAACAACGAAGTTACATTACATTACATCACATTACATGATTATTGCTTTAGGTCCAGCGGACTCTTCCGAGCCAAATCAGGACCAGTATAGCCGAATCAGGACCACAAAATCAAGACCACAACTTCGCTGAAAGAGGACTCGCCCCTGATCCGCATAAAAGATCTGCCGAAACAACCCCAGTGGCAACACTTAAGGCACTCCACCAGCCGTACACCATACTTTACAATAAAGACATCCCATGCAGGGGACGCTAAGGCTATACTCTAATTTATCGAACTCCCGTTTACAAAAATTCCTATCCTATCTTATCCTGTCCTGGACCGGAGGTCGTAGTGGCACCACAGATGATCGTTTAACCAGCATACTCCATCTGATACCGTTAACGATCAACAAAAAGTAGTGAATAATAATAGTATACAAAACATCTCTGCTGATAAATAAATGTTTGTGTGTGTGTTTGTTTTTTTTTTGGTTTAAGGGAGGGGCAGAGGATAATTTTTGTACCCTAGAGTTTGTCAGTTCAATTGTTCAAAAAGCTCATAGTCCCAGACCATCACAAATTGCTTTTTCAAGGTTCAGATTGCACCAGATTGCACCATTTTGCATCCTTGAAAAAAATTTTTTTTTTCCCCGGACCCCTCTCTGAAAGGCTCAGCGATTCGAGCATTCGCTGAATCTGTAACCCCCAGCTTCGACTTTTCCCAGGTCCGGCCCTGAATAGAATATAAAATATCAACAAAACATAAATATAAAATGCCTACATTGCCAACAAGACCAATGCAAGACCCGGAGGTGGCAGAACTATTTCAGGCCACAATTGGAGGGAAATTTGCACCACTGCTCATTTTGGGGACTGGTGAAGTAGATGTCAACACCATGACCACCACCTTCAACTCAGCTGTGACAGATGCCGCCACTGAGATCCTTGGCAAGCACCGACCAAAGAAGAAGCCGTGGATCACACCTGAACATTTGGATCTGTGTGATAAACGAAGAGAGATGAAAAAGAACAAGAACACCTCACAGGGAGCTGATGTCTACCGAAAAATCAACATTGACATCCGAAAAGGCATGCGCACAGCAAAGGAGAACTGGATAGAAGATCAATGCCAGGAAATAGAGAACAGTCTGAACAAGAACAACAGCAAGAAGGCCTACCAGACAGTGAAGCGGCTGACAAGTGTCAAACAGCCCAAAGTCTCCACGATCCAAAGCAAGTCTGGCATATGCCTTACAGAAGAACAAGAAGTCTTGGACAGATGGACAGAGTACTGCTCTGACCTTTACAACCATACACCAAATGGAAACCCATCAGTTCTAGCATGTCCCGAGAACAGAGAAGAAGAAGAAATCCTCCCAATTCTCCGGGAAGAAGTTGAGACAGCAGTGCAAGCGCTAAAGAAAGGGAAGTCAGCGGGAGTGGACAACATACCCGCGGAACTGCTACAAGGAGGAGGAGAAGCGATGATTGATACCCTCACCATTATCTGTAACAAGATCTGGCAGAGTGGGGAGTGGCCTTTACCATGGACCCAGTCGCTTGTCATCACTCTTCCCAAAAAAGGTAACCTTCAGGAGTGAAAATTACCGGACCATCAGCCTCATCAGCCATCCCAGCAAGGTCCTCCTGAAAATAATACTCAACAGGTTGAAACCCCAAGCTGAACAGATCATAGCTGAAGAACAAGCAGGATTCAGGGCTGGGCGAAGTACCACTGAGCAGATTTTTAACCTCAGAATAATCTGTGAGAAATACCTACAGCACTAACAACATCTATATCATGTGTTCATATACTTCAAGAAGGCGTTTGGCCGAGTCTGGCATGCAGCTCTATGGGCAACAATGAAAGTGTACAACATCAGCCCTAAATTATTGAAGTCGTCAAAAGCCTGTATGACAAGGCTACCAGTGCAGTCCTCCACAACAGCGCCATCGGGAACTGGTTCAGAACAACAATCGGTGTGCGTCAAGGATGCCTACTCTCTCCAACACTCTTCAACATCTTCCTAGAGCGCATCATGTCAGATGCTCTTGCAGGCCATGAAGGCACAGTCAGCATAGGGGGTAGAGCAATCTCCAATCTTCGTTTTGCAGATGACATTGATGGATTGGCTGGAGAGGAACAAGAACTTGAACAGCTGGTACAGAGGCTTGACACCACCTCCAGAGCCTATGGAATGGAAATAAGTGCAGAGAAGACCAAAATGATGACCAACAACACTAATGGCATCAATACGGACATCAAAGTCCAAGGCCAATCCCTCAACACAATGCATAGCTTCAAATATTTAGGAGCCATTGTATCAGACAATGGGTCCCGACAGGAAGTCCTCTCCAGGATCCCACAAACAACTGCTGCACTGACAAGGTTGAAGCCCATTTGGAAAGACAGGACCATCAGTCTACATTCCAAAGTAAGACTGCTGCGCTCCCTTGTCATCTCCATCTTCCTATATGCTTGCGAAGCATGGACCCTCACAGCAGATCTCCAAAGAAGAATACAAAGCATGGAGATGAGGTGCTACAGAAGACTTCTGGGCATTTCCTATACCCAACACATCACCAACGACGAAGTCCGACAGACCATCACACAAGCCATTGGACAACAGGATGACCTGCTAACAGTGGTGAAGAAACGGAAACTCCGATGGTATGATGGCCACGTCACCAGATCATCAGGCCTTGCAAAGACTGTTCTGCAAGGCACAGTGCAAGGAGGTAGAAGAAGAGGGAGACCGAAAAAGAGGTGGGAGGACAACATTCGTGAATGGACTGGTTTGACACTGAGCGAAGCCATCAGGGCTGCTGAGGACAGAGAAAGATGGAGTATGCTGGTTAAACGATCATCTGTGGTGACCCTACGACCTTCGGGTTACGGGACAGGACAGGATAGGATAGGACATTGCCAAATAATAACATCATAGAAAGCCCCAGTGACCACATGGCAGAAAGCGTCCCATATAATAAATAATTTCCAAGCTGATCCAACAGACCTCACACACAAATGAGGAATTTTGCCTCGGAAGAGTTTTCAAGAAAAAAGGTAGGTGACTTGTCTAGCAAAGAAGAAGATAGTATAGCAGATTGATAGAACAGAGTAGGAATGAGAAAGAACAAAGGAGAAAGACAGCGACAGTGGGAATTTAAAGCACTAAATTTCCAGAAAGTGGGGATACTATTTATGGACTGAAACCCCCGGCACCCCCACCGGGGGTCCAACAACATCAACAACGAAGTCTGACAGACCATCACACAAGCCACTGGACAACACAATGACATGCTTAAAGTGGTGAAGAAACTGAAACTGGCCACGTCACCAGAGCATCAGACCTTGCAAAGACCATCCTGCAAGGCAATGTGCAAGGAGGCAGAAAAAGAAGGAGACAAAAAAAGAGGCAGGAGGACAACATTCGAGAACGGACTGGGTTGATACTGAGCGAAGCCATAAGCGTTGCTGAGGACAGAGAAAGATGGAGTACGCTGGTTATAGGATCATCAGTGGTTTCCCAACGACTTTCGAGTTACGGGAATAGGATAGAATCAAAGAATCATAAGTTCAATATTATACAGATGGAGAACAACTGAATCAAGAAATCTCTGAAATCCAGCCGGCGCCTAGGGGCCGGCTTATGCCCCGGTGGGGTGAAGCCCCCTGGAAGAAAATGAATTTATGCAATTTTGAAAGTAATTTAGGGCTTCTCCTAAAAGCAAAAAGCACAAAGTAAACATGAATAGAAACAACAACCAAAAAAAAAAATGTTTTATGCACATGCCTTTCAAAAAAGATGAAAAATAAAAATCTCAGAAATAATTTTTTTTTTTTTTTGGGAAATGCAAATGCCTTCCGCAGAAATCCGCGGATCCGAGGAAAATTCTCCACCTTTATAGTAACTTAGAAAAAAAAAGTAAAAATTTGTGAAAAACTTTAATTTTTTTAAACACTAATTTTTGATGACTTTTTGAACTTGAAGTGATTCATTCACTGATCATTTATGAGATCTCATGGGTATACACCATCTTACCAAGTTTGGTTGTGATAGTTGAAATAGGTTTTGAGTACTTGGCCACTTTTTGCATAGAAAGATGGTGGACAGACAGACTGACTTTTTTTTTTCGATATCAATTTTGGACTATTTAGAACTCATCTCACACAGATTTTGAAAATTCTTAAAATTTTTTTTGTTTGATTGTTCTACCTCTTATGCTGACTGTGCCTTCGTGATCTGCAAGAGCATCTGACATTAGGCGCTCTAGGAAGATGTTGAAGAGTGTTGGAGAGAGTAGGCATCCTTGACGCACACCGATTGTTGTTCTGAACCAGTTCCCCATGATGCTGTTATGGAGCACTGCACTGGTAGCCTTGTCATACAGGCTTTTGATGACTTCAATAATTTTAGGGCTGATGTTGTACACTTTCATTGTTGCCCATGGAGCTGCATGCCAGACTCGGTCAAACGCCTTCTTGAAGTCTATGAACACATGATATAGATGTTGTTGGTGCTGTAGGTATTTCTCACAGATTATTCTGAGGTTGAAAATCTGCTCAGTGGTACTTCGCCCTGCCCTGAATCCCGCTTGTTCTTCAGCTATGATTTGTTCAGCTTGGGGTTTCAACCTGTTGAGTATTATTTTCAGGAGGACCTTGCTGGGATGGCTGATGAGGCTGATGGTGCGGTAATTTTCACACTCCTGAAGGTTACCTTTTTTGGGAAGAGTGATGACAAACGACTGGGTCCATGGTGTAGGCCACTCCCCACTATGCCAGATCTTGTTACAGATAATGGTGAGAGCATCAATCATCGCTTCTCCTCCTGCTTGTAGCAATTTCGCGGGAATGGTGTCCACTCCCGCTCACTTCCCTTTCTTCAGCGATTGCACTGCTGCCTCAACTTCTTCCCGGAGAATTGGGAGGATTTCTTCTTCTCTGTTCTCGGGACATGCTAGAACTGATGGGTCTCCATTTGGTGTATGGTTTTAATTGTCAGAGCAGTATTCGGTCCATCTGTCCAAGACTTCTTGTTCTTCTGTAAGGCATATGCCAGACTTGCTTTGGATCGTGGAGACCTTGGGCTGTTTAACACTTGTCAGCCGCTTCACAGTCTGGTAGGCCTTCTTGCTGTTGTTCTTGTTCAGACTGTTCTCTATTTCCTGGCATTGATCTTCTATCCAGTTCTCCTTTGCTGTGCGCATGCCTTTTCGGATGTCATTGTTGATTTTTTCGGTAGACATCAGCTCCCTGAGAGTTTTTTTTTCTTTTTTTTTTTTAAATCTCTTTTCGTTTATCACACAGATCCAAAAGTTCAGGTGTGATCCACAGCTTCTTATTTGGTCGGTGCTTGCCAAGGATCTCAGTGGCGGCATCTGTCACAGCTGAGTTGAAGATGGTGGTCATGGTGTTGACATCTACTTCACCAGCCCCCAAAATGAGCAGTGGTGCAAATTTCCCTCCAATTGTGGCCTGAAATAGTTCTGCCACCTCCGGGTCTTGCAGTTTGTCTAGGTCGAACTTCAGTCTAGTGCACTTTTGCTGTATTTACTCTCTTCGAGTGGAGCCGGATAGACATCATCACGAGATCGTGGTCGCTTCCGATGTCTGCTCCTGGAAACGTGCGTGTCCTGCCAATGGTGATGCTTGATCTGAAGCGTTTCTTGACCATGATGTAGTCGATCTGGTTGTGATGCACCCCGCCGGGACTGTGCCATGTCCATCGTCTGGAGTTTTTGTGGAGACCAAGCGTGTTTGCCAGTATCAGATTGTTGTATGGCAAACTCCAAGAGTCTCAGACCCCTGTCATTTGTCTCGTCGTTGCAGTGGGGTCCACATGTGTCTCCCCAGTTGTGGTGCGCATCTTGGCCAACCTTGGCATTCCAGTCGCCTTCCACTATGACTATATCCTTCTTCGGCACTTGGTCAAGGACAGCCTGTTGATTTTCATAGAAATCCTCCACTTCGCTGTCGTCATAGTCTGCTGTTGGGGCATAGTCATGGATGATGGTAATGATGATAAAAGAAATGATAAAGATGATGATAAAAGAGATGAAAAAGAAGAACACTTAACATGGAGCTGATGCCTACCGAAAAATCAACAATGACATCCGAAAGAAGCACTGGATAGAAGATCAATGACAGAAAATAGAGAACAGAAAAGAAGAAGAAATCCTCCCAATTCTCCGCGAAGGAGTTGAGGCAGCAGTGCAATCGCTGAAGAAGGGGAAGTCAGCGGGAGTGGACAACATACCCGCGGAACTGGTTCAAACAGGAGGAGAAGCGATGATTGACGCACTTACCATTATCTGTAACAAAACCTGACAGAGTGGGGAGTGGCCTACACCATGGACCCTGTCGCTTGCCATCACTCTTCCCAAAAAAGGTAACCTTCAGGAATGTGAAAATTACCGCACCATCAGCCTCATCAGCCATTCCAGCAAGGTCCTCCTGAAAATAATACTCAACAGGTCGAAACCCCAAGCTGAACAAATCATTGCTGAAGAACAAGCAGGATTCAGGGCAGGGCGAACTACTACTGAACAGATTTTCAACCTCAGAATAATCTGCGAGAAATACTTAGAGCACCAACAACATCTATATCATGTGTTCGTAGACTTCAAAAAGGCGTTTGACCGAGTCTGGCATGCAGCTCTGTGGGCAACCATGAGAGTGAACATCAGCCCTAAAATTACTGAAGTCATCAAAAGCCTGTATGACAAGGCTACCAGTGCAGTCCTCCACAACAGCGCCATCGAAAACAATCGGTGTGCGTCAGGGATGCCTACTTTTTCCAACACTCTTCAACATTTTCCTAGAGCGCATCATGTCAGATGCCCTTGCAGATCACGAAGGCACACTCAGCATAGGGGGAAGAGCAATCTCCAACCTTCGTTTTGCGGATGACATTGATGGATTGTCTGGAGAGGAACAAGAACTTGAACAACTGGTACAGAGGCTTCAAACCACCTCAAGAGCCTATGGAATGGAAATAAGTGCAGAGAAGACCAAAATGATGACCAACAACACCAATGGCATCAACACGGATATCAAAGTCCAAGGCCGATCCCTGAACACAGCGCATAGCTTCAAATATTTAGGAGCCATTGTATTAAACAACTGCTGCCCTGGCGAGGTTGAAGCCCATGTGGAAAGACAAGACATTCCAAGGTAAGACTGCTGCACTCCCTTGTCATCTCCATCTTCCTATATGCTTGCGAAACATGAACCCTCACAGCAGATCTACAAAGAAGAATACAAGGCATGGAAATGAGGTGGTACAGAAGACTTCTGGGCATTTCCTATACCCAACACATCACCAACGACGAAGTCAGAAAGACCATCACACAAGCCACTGGACAACACGATGACCTGCTCACAATGGTGAAAACCGGAAACTCCGATGGTATGACCACGTCACCAAATCATCAGGTCTTGCAAAGACCATCCTGCAAGACACATTGCAAGGAGGTAGAAGAAGAGGGAGGCCGAGATAGCGGGAGGACAACATTCGAGAATGGACTGGTTTGACACAGAGCCAAACAATCAGGGTTGCTGAGGACAAGGAAAGATGGAGTATGCTGGTTAAACGATCATTTGTGGTGCCCCTACAACCTTCGAGTTACAGGATAGGATAGGATAGGATAGATGCAATTAAACAAAAGCAAAACAGTTATCATCCACAAGCCCTTATGATTTTTAGTTTTAACCTCTCAGAAATAGCTTTTAATGACTATGACGCATGTTTAGTGTTTACGTCATCATCACTAACCTCATGTTTTATTTATTTTTTCATCACTGAAGAAGGGCGTAGCGGGAAAGTCTTTGATTTTATATTTTTCTTGGTGTTTTTTGTGTATTTTCTTTCTGATTTCTATAAATAGCTTTTAAAAAAGACATCAAAAGTGTGAAAGGAGTTATACATGTCTTCTTTGTGGTCTCCATAACGCCTGGTTTTACAATTCAAGTATGTCCCCCTAAGGATGTCTTTTACAGCAGGTGCCCTAATGACCTTTATTTACTTAGTAAACAATAGGGAGACCTCATAGGTTTGCTATATCTGTTAAAATTACACACACTGCATTTGCAATAAAGGAAATGTATTGTTGATGTAGGCAAGTCTTCCTAAATGTTACAGTGAATCTCTCTAAGGAATTTTAACAGATATAATAGAGGTCGCCCAAACCAACGAAAGTACAGAAGTCTCTCTAATGCCGGATTCGTTTATATATATATATATATATATATATATATATATATATATATATATATATATATATATATATATATATATATATATATATATATATATATATAAACAAATCCGGCATTAGGGAGACTTCTGTAATTTCGTTGGTTTGGGTTATATATATATATATATATATATATATATATATATATATATATATATATATATATATATATATATATATATAATAATTAACATTTATATAGCGCCCTTTCTAATGAAAGCTCAGAGCGCTTTACATTCACATAAACAATAACAATATAAAAACATGGTAAACAAAACATACAGAATGTAATTACATAATATAAACACGCACGCACACACACACACACGCACACACACACACCCACGCACACCCGCACACCCACGCACACCCGCACACATACCCACACCCACACACACACCCACATACACACACACACACACACGCCAAGTTCAACACGAATTTAAATTGTGATGTCAGCAAAGGAACGTTTGAACAGATGGGTCTTGAGGCCAGAACGAAAGGCAGCAGATGTTTGGGAAGAATGGAGAGACATGGGAAGGGAGTTCCAGACGGTGGGAGCAGAAAATGAAAATGAGCGTTTGCCAAAGGACTTGTTCACTCGTGGAATGGAGAGATTTTGGGCAGAAGAAGATCGAAGGGTTCTAGAGGGTATGTAGGGGTTAACCATGGTTTTGAGATAAGAAGGGCCGGATGAAGAGAGACCATTGAAGCAGAGGCAAGCAATTTTGTACTCAATTCTCTGTTCAATGGGAAGCCAGTGTAGGGATTTAAGATGAGGAGTTATATGGGCAGATTTTGGAATGCGAAGAATGAGACGGGCGGCATTATTTTGAATCTTTTGAAGTCTTTGCAATAGATAGTCCGGGCAACCACAGAAGAGAGAGTTACAATAGTCAAGCCGTGAGAGAATGAGAGCTGAGACAAGAGTTTGAGTGGCTTTTGCAGACAGAAAGTGACGGATACTGTTGATTCGACGGAGTTCAAAATTTAGGTTTCGGATTAGAGTTTGAATGTGAGCTTGCATAGTCAGGTGAGAGTCCAAAATCACGCCCAAGTTTTTGACAGAATCAGAAAACTGGACAACAGAGTTACCAACAACAAAGGAAGATGGAAGCTGAGATGTTATGCGAGGAGATGAAATAATTATGGCTTCTGTCTTTTCGTCATTAAGTTTCAATTTGTTGAACGTCATCCAAGACTTGACATCACAGATGCACTCTTGCATCGAATTTATTGTAATGCCAAGATCCTGTGGGTCACAAGGTTTATGAAGTTGTGTATCGTCCGCAAAGGAATGATGATTGACAGAGTGAGAATCGATGATGTCAGAAAGAGGGGATGTGTACAGAACAAAGAGGACAGGACCCAAAACCGATCCTTGCGGCACGCCACAGAGGATCGGAGCAGGATCAGAGCGGTCATTGTCAACGTAAACAGTTTGTTGTCTGTCAGTAATGTATGACGTGAGCCAGTCAAGATCTGTGCCACGAAGGCCAAAAGTGTGTTGCAGACGGTCAATGAGAATGGTGTGATCTATGGTGTCAAATGCTGACGAAAGGTCTAACAGAGCAAGTACAGAGAGTTTGCCTTGATCAAGGGAGAGGAGGAGATCATTAGTGATTTTAACAAGAGCAGTTTCTGTACTATGTCTAGGTCTGTAAGCGGATTGAAGAGGATCAAGAAGGTTGTTTGAAGACAGGTGTGCATTGAGTTGAGAGAGAACAATTTTTTCGATGATTTTGGAAACAAAGGATAAATTTGATATAGGCCTGAAATTTTTTAGGTCATTTGGGTCGAGAGAAGGCTTTTTGAGAAGAGGCTTGACAAGAGCGGATTTGAAGACGTCAGGAAAAGAGCCAGAGGTGAGAGAATTGTTGATGACTTGAGTGAGAGAAGGAAGGACTACATCCAGAAATTCAAAGAGTGAGGTAGGGATGGGATCTAGGTCACAAGTTTTGGGAGCAGAGGCTTTGACGACCTTCAGGACGTCAGACTCTGTGACAGGAGAGAAAGAAGTGAAAGGTTTGCCCTGAAAGGGCTTGCCAAGAGAAAACGGAACAGAGGGCTGAGAGTCAAGTTCTTTTCTGAGTTTTTCAATCTTACTCACGAAGAAGTCGGAGAGAACACCGGGGAGACAAGAAGAGGGGTATGTGGTGGGGAGCTGAGTGGTTTTTGTTCTGGCACAGAGACCATTTGTGATTTTATACAACTCTTTGCTAGACTGCGCTTCATCAATTTTGGTACAATAGAATAGGCTTTTGGCTTGGTGGACAAGAGCTGTAACAAACTGTTTTGCTTTCTGGTAAATTTGTTGGTGGACGGTAAGGCGAGTAGCTCGCCACTGTTTTTCAGCATTACGTCTAATACGTTTGGCCTGAAGCAGCTCTTCGCTGACAAGGCTAAACCAGGGGGAAGGCTTCCTAGTGGGAACTTTACGATGGGTGGCGGGAGCGTGCTTGTCCAGCACTAACCGCAGGGCGGCGTTGTACCGGTCAGCAGTGCAACCCTCGGGCTGCGCTAACGCTTCCTGCAGATCCGCTCTGAACGCAGCCCTATGAATGGCGCGTATGTTGCGGACTGTGGCGTACATTGGGGAGGGTAGGGGAAGGGTCATGTTAAAGTGCGAAAGCACACAAAAATGGTCGGACTCTAGGCCGTGAGTTACCTCAGTGGACACATGAACATCATCAGTAGGTCTTACAATCACAAGATCAAGTGCATGACCTTTTACATGAGTAGGCTCAGATATATCTATCTATCTATCTATCTATCTATCTATCTATCTATCTATCTATCTATCTATCTATCTATCTATCTATCTATCTATATATATAAAATTTGTCTTTGGTATCTGGTAGTCAGCACAAAACAAATGCACAAAACCATGGTAAAACAGACTTATAAAGAAATCACGAGACTTTAAATTTTATTCCATCAAAACATTCAACATTATGTTAAAACTCTGAACTTTTATATTATCACAAACAATGCTGATACAAATTGATCATTGTAAACAAATCAATCTGAATAATGGAGCAATGAATGGATCATTTCAAAAACTGAACTTTCAAAACTCGATGCATTGAAAACTAGAACGGCAAAGCCATACGACTTATGACTTATTATTGCAATATTCAACATGAAAAAGAGTGCCCAGAAAAAAAACAACGAATAAAACAGTGGCATTTAAATGCAATGTAATACCAAATTTAGATTTTTCTATGCTCTGGACCTAGAGATGACCTTGACCTCCGGCCCAGCTCCAAATACACTCATGTAATATCAAATTAAGTACAGCAAAAGTTGTACGATGCCAAAAAAAAATTGGCATGACCTTGACCTTCAGTCACCTTGACTGTGGGATGACCTTGACATTCACGTGACCTCTCATGCATGTATGATCAAATAACCCAATGTTATTTCATACTATGGGTTAAAAAAAACAGCCATTCCACTGTACAATGACCTATTTTTTGAATGTTTTTGCAAGGCCTAAAATGACCTTGACTTTCAAGATTAAAAGAAAAAGGGAACATATAGAAAAGATCAATCTGTCATCTCTAAATACAACTTTTAACTCATATCTCTCATAGTTTAGGGTCAAGGTCACTTCAAAATACCTAAGCTAACAGACTTTGGGCAGCTCCAGTGAACTTGGAGTAAGTTGACCAAATGTGCACAAGATGTGTTTCTCATTGATATCTATACTACTCAAAATAATTGAAGGTCCACTCTCATATTTCATTTAGTTTAATTTTTTTTTGCTGCTATCAATAATATAGCTTATATTGCTTATTTCAAAACGTATCCTGTACAGTAACATTCAAGACAATCTTATTCTGACAAGTAATCACATGTGTGAGTTTTGAACTTTCTGCACTGATTTGAAAAACAAACCCAATTTTTACAAAAAAAATGACCCCAATTTACTGTTGTCTTGCTAATAAAGCACAATTTTCAACATTTAAAAAGTGATTTGCACGCGAAAGGCTTGCATTTTCTGAGTTCAGTTCAACAATCGGCGCTTTTTTTTGGGTATAAATGGCAGCGCTTTTGCTGCTTTTCTAACCATGCCCCCAAGGCGACGATTGACTGATGCGGATAGAGGCAGAGCTATTGCATGGCTTCAGGAAGGGGTGGGGGTGAGAGAAGTTGGCAGGTGGCTGGGAGTGTCCCACTCTGTTGTCCAAAGGCTGCGGAAGCGCTTTAACAACACTGGAAGTGTCCAAGAACCAAGAAGGTCCGGACGCCCCCGCATTACCACTGCAAGACAATACCATTTCATCACCCTGTCAGCTCTACATTACATTACATAATTGTTGCTTTAGGTCCAGCGGACTCTTCCGAGCCAAATCAGGACCGGACAACCCCCAATCCGCATAAAAGATCTGCTGAAACAACCCTAGTGGGACCTGTCAGCTCTGAGGATGAGGTCCGCTACAGCAAACACCATCAGAAGACAGCTTCACGCAGCCAGCAATGTTAACGTCAGCGACCAGACAATTCTCAACCGTCTACACGAGGCAAACCTGTGATCAAGACGACCAGCAGTATGGCCTTTGCTCACCCCAGACCACTGTGCAGTGCGTTTGGCCTGGGCTCGGCGTCATTTGGTGTGGACTAGGCAAAATTGGTCAAGGGTGCTCTTTACAGATGAGTCTCGGTTCTCCTTGTCTTTCAACGACTGTCGAGTGAATGTTTGGAGGCGTCCATGGGAGCGTTTTGCTGATGTGACGGTGCGCGAGCATGACCGCTTTGGTGTGTCATGATGTGGGGTGGCTTCGCATTAAACTTCAGAACACCCCTGCTCCAAATTCATGGCAACTTAAACGGTATTGGCTACAGGAATGACGTCCTACAACCTAGGGTTCTCCCAGCTCTGCGGGCCATTGGGGAAGGTGCCATACTACAGGACGATAATGCCAGACCCCACCGAGCGCGTATCGTCAATGACTTCCTGCAGCAACAGCACGTCATAAGGATGGATTGGCCGGCTCGATCACCTGATTTGAACCCTATAGAACATCTGTGCGATGTCTTGGGTCGACAGACACGGGCAAACCTCCCTCCAGGAGCTAACCTTGAAGTTCTGGCCCAAGTTCTCCAGCAAGAGTGGTTGGCCATCCCAGGACACATCCTCCATAACCTGATACGGTCCATGAGACAACGATGCCAAGACTGCATTGATGCAAACGGTGGCCACGCCCGATACTGACTCTATAGATTTTTAGTTTTTACAGTTTTGATTTTGTAAATGAGGGGTATGTCCAGTTAAATTGAATTTACTCAAATTTTAAGCGACTGATGTCTAAAATCTTTTTTGTTATTGATGCAGAAATGATTGCAATAAAATATGATGAACTAATAAATTGAATTCGTGTTTCTGATTTCAAGTGGCCCTTTTATTATTTTGAGTAGTATATTATGAATCAAAGAATCATAAGTACAATATTAATAACTTAGAAAAAAGTGAAATCTTGTTAAAAATTGTAATTGTAATTATTGACCCTGTGACCTTGACCTTAAAATGAAGTCATTCATTCACTGATCATTTATGAGGTCTCATGGATTATGCCATCTTACCAAGTTTGGTTGTGATAGTTGAAATAGGTTCTGAGATGTTAATCCACTTGCAAGTTTTGCACATCTAGACTGCGGATAAGAGACAGATAGAGAACCGGACAGACAATTGTAAAAAAAAAAAATAATAAAAATTTGGGGACTATTTAGGACTAGTCTTGCACAGATTTGCTAAAATCTGGAATTTGTTTTTGGGGGGCGAGTACATAGACTCACAATTGCTATGTATACGAGTCACGCACACATACACACACACAAATCAAGAAAATATATTACATCAATGTAAGCAACATATAGTAAATCTAAACTAAGGAAGGATCTGAAACGTAGAGAAACTCCAGACTTGTATAGTGCTGGTGTCAGAACTAAAAAAAATGTATACATTCAAGGAGATCTTGCCAATATTTTTAAAGTGAATTGAACCGTAGTCACATTTACGGTAGCTGTCTGAAAGTATTTTTACGGTTATGATGGCTTGCCATTAGCAAGACTATAAAAAGAAAGACTAAATTTGAAGTTGGACAGAAAAATGGACCTTCCCGTTTGTGATGTAGAGAAGGAAATCAAAATTGGTCAAATGTATGCTGTCTCTGGGAGTGGAATTTCATTACATTATATTACATGATTATTGCTTTAGGTCCAACGGACTCTTCCAAGCCAAATCAGGACCGGACTACCCCTGATCCGCATAAAAGATCTGCTGAAACAACTCTAGTGGTAAAACTGAAAGCTCTCCACCAGCCAGTCACTTTACAATAAAGACATCCCACGCAGGGGACGCTGAGGCTGTACTCTAATTTATCGAACCCCCGTTTATAAAAACAAAATAGAATACAAACATCATAAATTATCAACAAAACACATACATATAAAATGCCTACATTGCTAAATAATAACATCATAGGAAGCCCTAGTGACCACCTGGCAGAAAGCATCCAATATTCCCAAGCTGATCCAACAGACCTCATACACAAATAAGGAGTCTTGTCCCGGAAGAGTTTTCAAGAAAAAAGGTAGATGACTGGTCTAGCGAAGAAGAAGATAGTATAGCAGATTGATAGAACAGAGCAGGAATGAGAAAGAGCAAATGAGAAAGAAAGCGACAGCGGGAATTTAAAGCACTAAATTTCCAGAAAGTGGGGATACTATTTATACTGAAACCCCCGGCACCCCAAATGGGGTTTGTGGAATTTTATCAAATCACAAAATATAATATTAGCATGCACTGACAGCCATTACAAAAAGCAATGGATCAATTTTTATGAAGAATGAGTAATTTTTAGGGTTTGTGACGTAAGAGTGAAAATCATTTTTCTGCTGCCTTTTCAATCACACTTGGCAACCTCCTGAAACATGAACTTCGCTTGGGTATACACTGGTCTAAGTGAGGTTGCAAAGAAAGGGGGAACGCATTTAGACTAAATGTTTGGATATACACAAGCTCACAAGAGATGTTTTTGACAGGTTAGAACCCCTTTTCATAATACTCTCATTCTATGGGCAACAGAAACAAAATAAACTACCTACTACTCACACGATCTTTAATCAAGACATAGAAAGAGGAATGTACAAATAGCATATACACAGAGCTAGAATGGTAAATGTCAATATAAGTATACTCTGTAGGTCTTATAAATTAGGTTACAGATTTACTATAGTATAACCTTACCAAAATGATAGCAGAAATCACAAAACGTAAAAGATTACAGGAGAATCACAGAGACATGTTTGATTATAGCAGAATTTAAAATCATGAATGTAGCAGATGTCAAACATTAGCCATATTGGGACAAAATATACTTTGTGCGAGGAAGTATTCATGCACCAGATAGATTTTTAATCATGTTCAAGATTGTATTTCACTCATTTCCGAATTTCATTTTTGTTAGAGGAAATGATAAACTGTGCTATAGGTTCACAAAATTTACCAAGGAAATTTATACAACAAATTAATGTTCAATCATGTAAAAAAGTTTACTTCATTCAGTATACATTTTTTTAGGGGGCTGAGGGGAAAACTACTACTCTTAATAAACTTGTATATGGTTCTCCAAGCAACTGTTTGCACTAAATAAATGTCATCATTTCACAATAAAATTCATGCTTTTTTCATTCAGTAGAAGGCAATCATACTTTAAAAACTTCAGTATTTGGGAAATCTGCTTTTTTTGTGCAAAGAAATGCTCATACATTGAATAATTTTAATAACAGCCCCCCCTCCCCCTCCCCCTCCCAAAGCTTCTTTAATTCACTCAGTAGAAAAAAACATTATAGTTTCAGCTAAGTAGAGGTCCTTTTTGTTTTTTTGTGGAAATATTGAAAAAAATTGTGAAAAAACAAAAAGGAGTAGAGGTCCTTTTTGTTTTTTGTGAAAATATTAGCCCTGTGGGTTCAGGCACTGATTAGAATAGAACCGTTTCCTGACGTGTCGTAAGAGGACTAACAGGGGTGATGTCAGCACGGCATCACTGGGCGAAAGTCTTTTACACAGAAGTCACCGGCCAGGACGGAGGAACCTCATGTTACTACAGGTTCAATGACCATGTGCTCGGGGCCAAGGCGAGCCACACTGTATTCGTGGATATCGGTTGTGGCCAACAGCTAGCCTGGAGAGGATTGGGCCCTGCCAGGTCTTTCTTGCCCAAGACACACTGCATGATGAATAAAACCCTTTACTCCACACTGGATCGTCGTCGCCCGGATCAACAAGGACCGCGCCTTCCGTTGGCCACCAGGACGGAGGCGATAAGTGTGAAAGATGGAGTACGCTGGTTAAACGAAAATCTGTGGTGCCCCTACGACCTCTGAGTTAGGGGATAGGATAGGATAGTGGAAATATTTATGCGCTTAATAATACATCTCAGTCATTTCAAAGACAATATTTCATTCATTTCAAAAGGTAAGTAATTTACCAACTGATATGATATGTAGAAAACAGTGAGTATGGACACAAACAATTTGCCGACTGATATGTAGAAAACAGTGAGTATGGACACAAACAAGTAAACCAAGTGTCAGTAAATAGCTCAACAAGAGAAATAAACTCAACTCTCAAAGTTACAGACATCACAACCTGGTCTAAACTAACAAAAAAACAATCAAAACATTTGGAGAAAAAAAAGTGTAGAATAAAATAAAATGTACACTACACAAAAAAGTTACAATACAAAAGATACAACCTTGATGAAAAACCCCACCAAACTAACATTTTACCACAAAGTCAAATCCAATGGAAACATTTAGAAAAGTGCAGAATGAAATCAAATTGACAATACAAAAGATGCAATCACAAGAATGAACTTACATGACAAAACTAAAGATGTTGGAATTGAGGGGAGTGGGAGGAGGTGGAGATGAGAAGGGGGAGTTATAAAATGCTTGATCAACAAAATAAAAACTTGGTACAGATATAGAAAATTTATACACTAGATATTTCAGTGAACAAGTACTAATCATAAACATAAACTAGAAGGGCAAAAGCCCATATGACTCAAATGCTCCTTATGAAGCTTGCAATATTTAACATAAATATGAGTGCCCAGAAAAAAACACTAAAAGAAACAGTGGCATTAAAATGCAAAGTAACACTGCCTTTGATCTTTCTATGCTATTGACCTTGAGATGACCTTGACTTCCCACTCCAAATACACACATGTAATAAACTACAGCAAAAGTTGTTTTATGCCAAAATAACAGTGACTTTGGTATGACCTTTCATGACCTCTCATGTTCATGTATGATCAAATAACCCAATGTTATTGCATACTATGGGCTAAATAAAGCCATTATACTGTATGATGACCTATTTTTGCAAGGCCTAAAATGACGTCACATATATGAAAGATCAATCTATCATCTCTAAATACAACACGTTTGGAATTTACATCTCTCATAGTTTAGGGTCAAGGTCAATTCAATGTACCTATACTAACTGACTTTGAACAGCTCCACTGACCTTGTCCTTGGGACGAGTTTGACCAGATTTGCGAAGTATGTGTGTCTCCTTGATATCTATCATGCATCAAAGAATCGTAAATTCAATAATAACTGAAAAAAGTGAAATTTTGTAAAAAATTGTAATTTGTTTGACTTTGTCACCTTGACCTTGTAGTGAAATAATTCATTCACTGGTCATTTATGAGGTCTTGTGCATATACACCAACTTACCAAGTTTGGTTGTTATAGCGGAAATAGGAACAAATGGCGGACGACAGAAGGATGGCCGAAATTTAAAAAAAAAAAAGTCAGTTTTGGACTATTCAGGACTTATCTTGCACAGATGTGCACAAATCTGTAAACAAATTTGGGGGGATGGGGAGGAATGGATGGGTGGGGGAGGGGGGTAGGAATATACAGACTCACATTGCTATGCATTTGAGTCAAATACCAGCTCATAGCTAAATAAACGATAAAATCATTACCATATAAAACTGGAAGGGCAAAGCCCATATCACTCAAGTGCTCCTTATGGAGCTCGATATTTAACATGAAAATGAGTGCCAAGGAGAAAAAAAGAAATGGCGGCATTAAAATGCAAAGTAATACTGATTTTGATCTTTCTATACTTTTGTCCTTAACATTACATTGACCTCTGGCTCCAAATACACTCATGTACTATTAAATAAAGTACAGCAACAGTTCTATTATGTCAAAAAACCCAATGACTTTGGCATGAGCTTGTCCTTCACATAACCTCTCATGTTCATGTATAATCAAATAACCCAATGTTGTTTCATACTATGGGTTAAATAAATAACCATTTCACCTTAAGATGACTTTTGTGTATGATTTTGCAAGGCCAATAATGACCTTGAATTTCAAGATCAACGCAAAAACGAAACAAATATGAAAGATTGATCTATTATCCCTAAATAACAGTTTGGACTTTTATCTCTCAAAGTTTAGGGTCAAGGTCACTTCAAAGTACCTATACAAACTTTGGACAGCTCCACTGACCTCGACCTTGGAGTGAGGTTGACCAAATCTGCAAAAGATATCTATAATACATCAAGGAGTCATAAGTTCAATAATAACCTAGGAAAAAAAAAATGAAAATTTTGTGAAAATTTGTAAATTTTGACTAACACTTGGTGACCCTGTGACTTTGACCTTGAAGTGAAGTCATTCATTCACTGATCATTTATGAGGTCTCATGGGTATACACCATTTTACAAGCTTGGCTGTGATAGTTAAAATAGGTTCTGAGAACTTAGCCACTTTTAAGTTTTTGCACAGACAGATGGATGGACAACATATTTTTTCATATCATTTTTGGACTATATAGGACTCATCTTGTACAGATTAACAAAAATTTTGAAACAAGTTTAGGGTGGGGTATGAGTGTAGACAAAAATGCATTAACAAAAGAAGATGTTTATCTACACCACAGAGAAAGAAAAATCATTCAACAAGTATATTTTATGACATGAGAATATGCAAAGAAATTGATTTAAAAAAATCCTTTAAAAACAACAGGCAATTTAAAAATATAATTCAGATTCAACAGGCAGCAAAAAAAGAATATAATTTAGGAAAAAATATCAAAAACCTTAACAATCTACCTAAAATACTCATATAAAACTGAACAATGAGATACTGTTAAATACTGCAGGATAGCAATCTATTCACATGTATTTCCAGAGACAAATAGTTTAAAAAATTGCATTTTCAAAAGGGAATGGACCTGTCTAAGTTGTATTTTTCAGATTTTTGTTTAAACTTATGTTTGTGTTTATGATTTTGTTTCCACAATTTCTTACGCGGTTCTGTGTTTGTGTTTATGATTTTATTTCCACAATTTCTTCTGTGGTTCTTTGTTTTTTTATTCTCATATATTATGTGTTTTTTCCAGCAGTTTTGCATTTTAAACAAAACATCAAACAGAAGGGAATATTTTGAGAACAGGAACAGGAGTGCTAGTGTAAAATAGTTGCAAGGTACAGAAAACAATAAGTTAATAACCCAATATATAAATCTAAATTTTTTTCAATTTTATCTTTTGTCCTTCTTCACATTATTATTATTTTTAATACAATAGTTTCAGAGCATACTTTATACAATCTGTGTACAAGTCAACAAGATCACAACTCAACTCCAAGATCAACAATGAGAGAACCAGGAGATCAAAACAACAGGTCTATACAATGTACCCTTTTTCCATGGACAACATTTGTGCCAAACTGTTTAGTATTAATATATTAAAAGCTGTCCGATACATGGAGTAAATAACATTGTAGATAATGGTTTTATCTAAATTGATATTGTTATGTCCATATTTAAGTTCTGAGATTATTGGTGAATGTATACATGTAGACTTTATGACGGATATTTAGGCAGACCTTGCCATACAGTGCCAATAAAGTCATAAATTACATACATCTATACATATATCAGGCACTATACATTTCTGATATAATCTATACCAATCTCGTTGTCAAAAGTCTTCTGTGCAGTCAAATTATTTGACAAATATCTGTACTATTTCTATCGTATCGACTTCCAACATAATCTATGATGGTAACAACGGTCAAAAACACATTACTGCATGTTTGGTATGATACACACTGTTCAAACAAGCTTTTTTTTCTTCTCTCACAAGCTCCTATCACTGTTGGATACTTGAGAAATATTTTAATCAATAAGAATCCAGGGGACAGTTTTATGAAAGGATCCAAGTTATGTATAGCTTGCTATAGAGGTAAAAACATCTTTCCTATTCATTCCTTATTCTTTTGCTGTGATACAATGACAATGTACAAATCGATGTTGCGTGAATGTTTTTTTTTATTTTTTAAAATAAATAAATTGTAACGGGTTTTTATTTGTTTTTTTCTTTCTATGCGCGAAGCAAGTTCTCTAGTATGTTGTCAAACGTACTTGGAGCCAATAAAAATTTGAAGTTGAAGTTGAAGTTATCCTTAAAATACAACTGTCCCCCATAATCTAGCATTGTCTCACATTAAATTAGCCCATCATTTGTTTTGCATTATCACTGATGGACATGATAGACACTGACTCAAGTCAGTGGTAAACATTTCGGAATCCAGGACATTGAGATTTTTCTACATTTGGTTTTAATGTTTTTGTGATCAACAAAAGACCTATTTTATGGGTAAATGGCAAGAATTCAAAGGTCCATGTTATTTTAGTACTACACTGTACCATAAATGGGGAGATCTGTTATAGGGTGAAAGCTGATAATAATATCAGCAGAATTATATAGCTGCACTGATGTGTCATTTCATGTTTGAAAAAATGTTAACGTCCCATCCCCATGTGGAGAGCCTTACGCACAATGCCTGGTCCCTGCCACCAGCCCCTGAAACACACAGAAATGTGAAACTTAAAATAAATACATGAGTAGAGATAGATAGATTGATAAATAGTCAATGTTTTGTAGGGTCCAGCGAACTGCTAAGAGCCACATCAGGACCACTCAAAACTATTCCAAATCAGATTAAACCACTAAAATTAAAATATGGTAAAAGATAGATAGATAGATAGTCAGTGCTTATAGGGTCCAGCGGACTGCCAAGAGCCGAATCAGGACCACATAAAATTAGGTAAAATCAGATTAAACTGTTAACATTTAGATATGGTAAAAGATGTAAATAAAATCAGTCTAATTAAACTCAACCAAGAATACCAAATAAGAGGATATGACTTAAATGCGATAAAACAAACCCACATCATGTAAAAACTGGAACAAGTGTTGACCATTGCATACTTTAAAAATCTCATTAAAAGGCATTGAACCAAAACATCTTTCTCTTTCATCAACCAAATCAGCACATTCAGACAGAAAATGGCGAACAGAAAGGGATTTGTCACATGCAAAGCACCATGGTGGTTCTTCTCCTTTTAAAAGGAAATTATGAGTGATATAAGTATGTCCAATATGAAGGCGAGCCAAAACAGTTTCTTCTTTGCGAGTGGATGCAAAGTTTGGTAAAGAAGCTGACAAATCTGGAAGAATTTGAAATAGTTTGTTATTGATTTGATTAGACCAGTCAGTCTGCCACAGCCGTTTACAATAGGATCCAGTCATACAACGCAGGTCAGAGTATGGAACAAACTGGAAAATATCTGAAGGGAAATCCAGATGTAGAGCTTCTTTAGCCGCTTTGTCCACTGCAATATTGCCGCGGATGCCCATGTGACTAGGTACCCACATAAAAACTATCTTTTTACCCTTAGAAACAAGTTGTGTGTGGAGGTCATGGATCTCAGCCAGAAAAGGGTGCGATATCTTTCTAGTGGAAAGAGCTTGAAGTGCTGACAGTGAATCAGACATGATTAAAAAAGAGGTTCTTTTGGATTGAAAAGCCTGTTTCAGAGCTAGATGAATTGCCTTAAGCTCAGCTGTAAAAACAGAACAACAATCAGGTAAACGCTGTTGCAAAGGTTGATCTAGGTGTCTCCCAGAGACCGACGCAGCAGCAACTGAGTCTCCTTTCTTCGACCCGTCTGTAAAAAGTTTTTCATATCCTTTATACAATGAACATTGTTCGAGATAAAGTTGCTTATAAACAGTTTCGGATGTTTCGGTCTTTTTGAAGGATATAAGAGCAAAGTTGATAATGGGGTTGAGGAGGTTCCAAGGTGGAAGTACAGTTAGCAATTGATCATCATTAACAGAGTCAACATCTATGCCTGCAGTGTCAAAGTGAGGACGTATTCTGATACCAAAAGGAGGAATTTCTGTCGGTTTGTTGGAGTATTTAAGTGTAAATAACGGGTTTAAAACACAATCATAAGCGGGATTTTCAGGATTTGCTTTAAGTTTGAGGAAATAATTCATGGCGAGCTGGAGCCTGCGGATATCCAAGGGAGGTTCGCCAGCCTCAGCGTAAAGACTTTCCTTCGGTGAAGTGCGAAACGCCCCCAGACAGATCCGCAGACCTTGATGATGGATTGGATCCAAGGCTTTCAAATAGGCTTTCCTAGCAGAACCATATACGATGCTACCATAATCCAATTTAGAGCGCACTAGAGAACGATAGAGGAGGAGCAAAGTTTGCTTGTCTGCTCCCCAGTCTGTGTGGCTGATAACTTTCAAAACGTTAAGACCTTTTTGGCAGCTGTCCCTCAGGTATTTAATATGCGGCAGAAAAGTAAATTTGCTGTCAAAAATAATGCCCAACAATTTTACTTGTTTAGAAACTTTGATGGGTTGGTCATAAACATGGAGAGAGGGGTTCAAAACCTGATTCTGTTTGCGATGAAAATGAATGCATTCGGTTTTAGAAAGCGAAAATTGAAAGCCGTTGTCTTCTACCCACCCCTGAATTTTATCTATGCAAAGCTGAAGTTGACGCTCCACCCCAGCCAAGGTTTTACCCTTAGCCGAGATGGAGAAGTCATCAACAAACAAGGATTTATGTATGCCATATTTGACGTTTTGAACGATGTTGTTGATCTTAACATTAAACAAAAGAGGAGATAAAATGCTACCCTGAGGGACACCCATCTCCTGCTCAAAAGATTCTGATAAAGTGGAGCCAAGGCGGATCTGAAACTTTCTATCGGTTAAAAAATTTTCTATAAAAATGGGTAAGTTCCCGCAGAAGCCTAGCTGTTCTAGATCTTTTAGAATCCCGAACTTCCAAGTCGTGTCATAAGCCTTTTCTAGATCAAACAACACAGAAACAACATGTTCGCCGTTAATCAACGCGTTTCTGACGAATGACTCAAATCGAACGAGATGATCTGAAGTGCTCCTGTTTTTGCGGAAACCACACTGAGTGACATCAAGAGCTTTAATGGATTCTAACTGCCACATCAAACGCTCATAGATCATTCTTTCCATAGTTTTGCACAAACAACTTGTAAGGGCAATAGGCCTGTAGTTGTTTGGGTCAGAGTGATCCTTTCCAGGTTTAGGTATTGGAACAATTACGGCTTCTCGCCAAGATGGGGGAAAGGAACCAGAAGACCAGATATGGTTAAACACAGCCAAGAGAATTCTAAGGGAATCTTTAGGCAGGTGCGAAATTAACTGATAATGAATATCACCAGGGCCAGAAGCAGAGTTATTGGATTTCAAGATGGAATCTGTCAATTCTTCCATAGAAAATGGGAGGTTATATGGTTCGCAATTATCGGTGTCAAAAAAACAGGATTCTCTTTCTTTTTTATCTTTGATGTTTTGGAATTTGGGGGAATAATGAGCAGATGAAGAATTGTGATGGATGGTAGAGGCTAACAAGTCAGCCACCTGCTTTCTGTCAGTGATAATCTGACCACGTTGTTTCAGACCTTGGATCACGGCTTTGGAGTTTTTTCCTTTAATTCTTTTTATAATTTTCCAGACTGTTTTGGGAGAGGTTTTGGTATGAAGTTTGGAACAGAAGGTTTTCCATGATAGACGCCTTTTTTGTTTAAAGATATATCTAGTTTTAGCTCGTAGTTTCTGATGATTAAGTTTATTTTCAGCTGTAGGATTTCGAAAGAAACTCCGTTGGGCTTGCTTCCTTTGATGATGAAGAGTCTTGCATTCTTCATCAAACCAAGGGGTCTTCGGGGCACTGCTTTTAATAGATGTTTTGGGTATATTTTCGGAAGCACATTCTATTAGGATATTAGAAAACGCCAAAGCTGGATCTTCGGAATTGAGAATGTCAGTGGTAATTCGACAAGCTGCGGAGTGTCCAAATTGGACCCAATTTGCTTTTTTGAAATTCCAGCGCTTTTGGGGCTCCTCAGATTGATCGTCTAAAAACGTTAGAAAAATTGGAAAATGATCACTCCCACAGAGATCCGTATGAGGTTTCCAATCCAGGTCCAAAAAAAGAGAGGGGTCACAGATGGCCAGGTCTAAATTAGAAAATTTTCCTAAATGGTTACAATACGTAGGGGAACCTGAATTCAAAATACAAAGGTTGAGGTCATCAACAACATTCTCCAAAATTTTGCCTTGGGGATTCTGATGGTCACTTCCCCATCTGGGGGAGTGACCATTCAGATCCCCAACAATCAGGAAGGGAGTTGGGAGTTGGTCTATCAAGTTTAGTAAATCAGCTTTGCAAATGGTTTTGGAAGGGGACAAATATAAGGAGCAGACTGTTACAGTTTTTTGGAAAGATACTCGAGCAGCAATCGCCTCCAGGGGTGTGGTCAATGTAACTGGGCTAAATAAAATGTCTGAACGAACACATAAAGCGTTCCCACGAGAAACATTGGACTGCAAGCAAGAGTATCCAGATAACTGGAGTATTTTATCAGGGCTCAGAAGAGTTTCCTGTAGACATATTAAGCTTGGTCGGGTTTTAGAAAGTAGGAGCAACTGTTCGTAGTTGGCTTTAAGCCCCCTAATGTTCCACTGTATTAAAAAGGTCATAGTAGAAATAAATAAAAGGAGTATGTTTCATTTCAATCAAAGTTATAAGTTTCTCCTTAATTATAATAGATTATTTTTTAGCTGTAGATGGAGGTGCTGACTCCTGTGAAGGCGACTCCTCCATGTCAACTGATTCTACCTCCAGGGAGGCGAAACGATTCGAATGAGTGTCTTTTTTGGAAGACAATGGTCTTGACTTATTGTCAGTCCTTGAAGAGGACTTTGAGCTCGATGAACGCTGTGTGACCCCAGCCGAATGGGTTCGACCCCGATGGGGTGATGTGGAGGGAGGTCGCGAACCAGACGTCCGCCCCTGCCCCGAAGGCGGAACAGGGTGCAGAGGTGTGGCAACGGCTTTCGACGCTGCCGCCGAAAGTGGCACTGTCGCAGTGGGAGTCGGCCTGCTTGTGGTCGACCGCTGCTGGTTACTAGGGGCAACTTTAACTCTCTCCTTATTCTCATTATCCAACAGGCGTTTCTCTAGCGATTGTGTTAAGGTTTTCAGAGAGCTCAGGAGCGATCCTAAATCAGAATTGTTAGCAACAGAGATCATGGATGAGATGGATTTGAGCATGTCTGGCAAAGTGTGTGTTGAGGCCACTTTAGCAAAACTCGGTTTGTTTGTATCACACGGGTTGAGAAGCTCATACCGTTTTCTCGCCTCTGGAAAGGAGCATTTGTCTCGTGATCTGATTTTTTGGATCTCGGCCTCCCTGATCCAAGCAGGGCAAGACTTTGAAGACGCAGGATGGTCTCCCTTGCAATTATAGCACTTTGGAGCATTACCGCACTGTTCACCATGAAAATCCCCCCCGCACTTGAAACAGGTCGGCGAGTTTTTGCATGCCGTGCTACCGTGTCCATACCTCTGGCATTTAAAACAACGCAGTGGCGAAGGTACAAACACGGAAACAGGAATACTTTCATAACACACAATAACTCTTTTTGGTGCTTCAGGTGTGCAAAAGGTCAGAAACAGAGTATTAGTGGGTACTCTGTTTCCGGCCTTGTCTTTTCGCATGACCCTATGAGCCTCAGTCACTCCCTGCTTAGCCAAGCCATCTTTAATTTACGTCTCAGACAGACCATCAAACTGGGATGACCGCACAACTCCTTTGGAGGAGTTGAGTGTGCGGTGACAACTCACACTCACGTCAAACACTCTGCTACCGAGTTCCAGCTTGGTGCCATCTCTAGATATCAATTGGTCCGAAGTCTTTTCTGTGGGGCAGTCCACTAAAAAACTACCATCCCGTTGTCTTTTGATATCTTTGATCTGGCGAGATATCCCTTCAAACCACTTTTCAACGACAAAAGGGGAAATCTTTTGGCTTTCATTTGTCAACTTAACGGTCAAAAATCGTGGCCATGTTTTGAAAAGGCCAGATTCCTTGGCTGTGCGTCGAGTTTCAGTGTCGCTGTCAGAATCATGTCCAGTATCCTTGTCCAGTCCGTCATAAGTACGTTTTTGTTTTTTGGTGGATGCCATGTTTTAAGATTGTTTATTCATCCCCCCTACCCCCCACCCACCATGGAGTCCAACAAGGGGATGCGTCCAAGCGGAAAATCCAGCAAGGGAACGCACCAGGGTTACAGGGGGGATATACACCCAGACAGTCCCGCACTGCCACTACGGTATTGTTCAAGTTTGACCCATGAGCCGCAGCCTTCTAGCAGAGCTAGGGCAATACACGACCAGCCGCTTGACTGACGCGGGCCACGCCAGCCTCCCGTCTAGGAGAAGTCCGGGCCAAAGAGGTGTGTTAGTGTGAGGGACCGCAGTCCCTCAGTGACCTCAACCTCCAGGATCCCCTCGGTCCTGATTTGGCTCGGAAGAGTCCGCTGGACCTAAAGCAACAATAAATCAATCAATCAAATCCAGGATCCCCTTCTCCCCCGACACGGGTTGCCCTGCACGGCAAACGCAGGGGGCCAAGAGAAGGCCACAGAGAAAAGGAAGGGTAGACAAAGAAGGAATGATGGGGAAAAGGAAGACAGGGAAAGTCCGGTAAGGCAGAAGAAAGGGAGTCAAAACTGCACAGTATACAGGGAGAATTTACGGGTGAAGAGAATATAGGTGAAAGGACCAATAAGACAGAGACAAGATAAAAGAGAAGAAAAGGGGGTAGGCAACTTGGTCACCCAGCCAGAGAGAGGCTTGGGGTCCACCCCCGGCACGCGGAGCCGAGCCCGTGGGGGCAAAATATGGTAAAAACTGACTTAACTAATGAAATCCAAACAAGCACACGAACAAGAAGACATGACCTTAATGCGATAAAACAAATCAACAGCATGTAAAAATGTAAACAGATTTTGACCATTGCACACTTTTATAATCTCATTAAAAGGTATTGAACCAAAATATCTTTCTTTCTCAACAACCGGATCAGCACATTCAGACATAAAATGCTGGATGAAAATGAATCTGTCACAAGCAAAGCACCATGGTGGTTCTTCTCCTTTTAAAAGAAAACTATGGGTGACATAAGTATGCCCAATATGAAGGCAAGCCAAAACAGCTTCTTCTTTGCGAGTGGACGCAAAGAGGCAAAGAAGCAGACAAATCTGGAAGAATATGAAATAATTTGTTATTGATTTGATGAGACCACTCCGTCTGCCAGATCCGTTAACAATAAGAGCCAGTCATACAACGCAGGTCAAAATGTGGAACAAACTGAAAAAACTCTGAAGGAAAATCATGATGAGGAGCTTCTTTAGCCGCTTTGTCCACTGCAATTTTGCCGCGGATGCCCATTTGACTAGGTACCAACATACAAACTATCTTTTTACCCTCAGAAACAAGTTGTGTATGGAGGTCATGGATCTCTGCCAGAAAAAGTTGCAATAGCTTTCTCATGGAAAGAACTTGAAGTGCTGACAGTGAATCGGATATGATTAAAAATGAAGTTCCTTTGGACTGATAAACCTGTTTAAGAATTAAATGAATTGCCTTGAGCTCAGCTGTATAAACAGAACAAAAATCAGGTATACACTGTTGCAAAGGCTGGTCGAAGTGTCTCCCAGAGACCGACTCAGCAGCAACTGCGTCTCCTTTTTTCGACCCATCTGTAGAACGTTTTTCATATCCTTTATACAATGAACATTGTTCTAGGTAAAGTTGTGTGTAAACAGCTTCCGAAGTTTCGTTCTTTTTGAAGAATGTGAGATTGAAGTTGATAATGGGGTTAATCAGTTTCTACATTGGGAGCACAGTTAGCAGTTGGTCATCATTAATACAGTCAATATCTATGCCTGCAGTATCAAAGTGAGGGTGTATTCTGATACTAAAAGGAGGAACTTCTGTCGGTTAGTTGGGAGTATTTAAGTGTAAATAACGGGTTCACAACACAATCGTAAAAGGGATTCTCAGGGTTTCCTTTAAGTCTGAGAAAAATAGTTCATGGTGAGCTGAAGCCTACGGATCTCCAAGGGAGGTTCACCAACCTCAGCATAGAGACTTTCCTTCCTCCCAGGCAGATCCGAAGACCTTGATGATGGATTGGATTCAAGGCTTTCAAATAGGCTTCACTAGCTGAGCCATATATGACACTACCACAATCCAATTTAGAGCGTACCAGAGAACGATAGAGGTGGAGCAAAGTTGTCTTGTCTGCTCCCCAGTCTGTGTGGATGATAACTTTCAAAATATTAAGACCTTTCTTGCAGCTTTCTCAGGAATTTAATATGCGGCCAAAAATTAAATTTGCTGTAAAAAATAATACCCCAAAATGTAACTTGTTTAGAAACTTTGATAGGTTGGCCATAAACATGGAGAGAAGGGTTCAAAACCTGGTTCTGTTTGCAAAAAAAAAAAGAATGCATTCGGTTCTAAAAAGCAAAAGTTTGAAGCTGTTTTCTTGTACCCACCCCTGAATTTTATCTATACAAAGCTGAAGTTGACTCTCCACCCCTTAGCCGAGATGGAAAAATCATGAACAAACAAAGATTTATCAATGCCAGATTTGACGTTTTAACTATGTTGTTGATCAATGTTAAGCAAAAGAGGAGAAAGAATGCTACCCTGAGTATACCCATCTCCTGCTCAAAAGGATCTGATAAAATGGAGCCAAGTCAGATCTGAAACTTTTTATCGGTTAAAAAATTTTCTTTAAAAATTGGTAAGTTCCCAAAGAAGCCCAGGAGTTCAAGATTTTTCAGAATCCCGAACTTCTAAGTCATGTCATATGCCATTTTTAGATCAAACAACACAGAAACAACATGTTCACCGTTAACCAACGCGTCTCTGACGAACGACTCAAAATGAACAAGATGATCTGAAGTGCTCCTGTTTTTGCGGAAACCACACTGAGAGATATCAAGAGCTTTGATGGATTCTAACTGTCACATCAAATGCTCATAGATCATTCTTTCTATAGTTTTGCACAAACAGCTTGTAAGGGCAATGGGCCTGTAGTTGTTTGGATCAGGGTGATCCTTACTAGGTTTAGGGATTGGAACAACAATGGGAGAAAGGAATCAAAAGACCAGACATGATTAAACACAGCAAGGAGAACTTGGAGGGAATCTTTAGGCAGGTGCAATATTAACTGATAGCGAATATCATCAGGGCCGGAAGCAGAATTATTGGATTTCAGGATGGAATCTGTCAAATCTTCCATAGAGAAAGGAAGGTTATATGTTAAAGAAGTATCGGATTCAAAAAAGCAGGGTTCTCGTTCTTTGTTATCTTTGATGTTTTGGAATTTTGGGGAATAATGATCAGACGACAAATTGTGGTTGACAGTAGAGGCCAACAAATCAGCCACCTCCTTTTTGTCAGTGATAGTCTTTTCAGGCCTCGGATCACAGCTTTGAAGTTTTTTCTTTAATTCTTTTATTATTTTCCAGGCTGTTTTGGAAGAGGTTTTGGTATGAAGTTTGGAACAGAAGGTTTTCCAGGATTTACACTTTTTTGTTTAAGGACGTACCAAGTTTTTGGTTGGGAACTTCTGGTGATTAAGTTTATTTTCAGCAGTAGAATTTTGAAAGAAACTTTGTTGGGCTTGTTTCCTTTGGTGATGAAGAGTCTTGCATTCTTCATCAAACCAAGGGGTCTACAAAACGCTGCTTTTAATAGATGTTTTGGGTATATTTTCGGAAGCACATTCTATTAAAATATTAGAAAACGTCAAAGCTGGATCTCCTGAATTTAAAATGTCATAGGTAATTCGACAAGATACAGAGTGACTAAATTGGTCCCAATCTGCTTTTTTGAAAACCCAGCACCGCTGGAGGTCTTCAGACTAATCTAGAGACTTCAGAAAAACAGGAAAATAGTAACTACCACACAGATCCAAATGAGGTTTTCAATCCAGGTCCAAACAAAGAGAAGCTTCACAGATGGCCAGGTCTAAATTAGAAAATGTTCCTAAAGGGCTACCATAAGTAGGAGAATGTGAATTCAAAATACATAGATTGAGATCATCAACAACATTTTCCAGAATTTTACCTTGGGGATTCTGATGATAACTTCCCCATCTGGGGAGTGGCCATTCAGATCTCCAATGATCAAAAAGGGAGGTGGGAGTTGGTCTATCAAGTTTAATAAATCAGCTTTGCTGATGGTTTTGGAAGGAAATAAATATAAGGAGCAGACCGTTAAGTTTTGTTGAAAGACACTCGAGCAGCATTAGCCTTTAAGGGTGTGGTCAATGTAACTAGGCTAAATAAAATGTCTGACTGAACACATAAAGCGTTCCCATGAGAAACATTGGATTGCAAGCAAGAGTATCCAGATAACTGAAGTATTTTACCTGAATTTACCTGAGTGGCCACTGAGCGCGGCCGACGGAGTAGGAAGTTTGAGAACTTATTTTAACCCCCTTAACTGTCTCTTTATCATGGCGGTTTTTGAACTGGTTGACGGTTTCAGCTTCAACAATTGTTTCAGTGCATTCCATGGGTTCACAACTCTTTGTGAAAAAAAGTTCTTTCTGAGATTCAGTCTAGACCTATCTTTGAACAGTTTGTTGCTGTGACCTCTATGGTAGAATGATGACTGGCATGAAGTAAAAAATTTGTCAGAAGAAACTTTTTCAAGCCCCTTTATGATCTTGAATGTCTCGATGAGATCTCCCCTGTCTCTCCTTTCTTCTAATTTCTGCAAATTGCAAAAAGCTAGTCTCTCATCGTACGGCAGGTGACCAATCCCTGTGATCAATCTCGTAGCTCTCCTCTGCACCTTTTCCAACTCTGAGATGTCTTTTTTGAGGTAAGGTCGCCATACTTGGATACAATACTCCAGGTGTGGTCGTACAATTGATTTGTAGAGTGGGACAATAACTTCCTTAGTTCTGGCTGTGACTGTTCGCATGATTTGCCCCACTGCTCTGTTGGCTCGTTTTGCTGCCTCGCAGCACTGGCGACTGACCGACAGTGACCTGTGCATGATGACGCCTAGGTCCCTTTCTTCCTCCACTGCTCCAAGTTCTTGTCCTCCCAGCGTGTAAACATGACAAGTGTTTTTACGGCCTGCATGCAGAGTCTTGCACTTGTCCACGTTATACTGCATCAGCCACTTCTCTGACCACATTTCTGCTACCTTAAGGTCATGCTGTAGTTTGTCGCTCCCCGCTGGGTCGGAGACGTCGCCGTAGATCTTAGTGTCATCAGCAAACTTTAGAACGCTGGTTAGCATATCGTCCTCCAAGTCATTAATGAACACCAGGAACATGGTCGGCCCCAAAATGGATCCTTGTGGAACTCCGCTCGTCACATCTACCCATGGAGAAGCTTGTCCGTTGACCACAACTCTCTGCTTTCTGCCACGCAGCCACTCTTCCATCCACTGCAGCACTTTTCCGTCCACACCGAGTGCTTTCAGCTTATCAATGAGTCGCTTGTGAGGGACCTTGTCGAACGCCTTGGCAAAGTCAAGGTAGATGACGTCTACATCTTTCCCTTCGTCCAGCATGCGTGTCATATCCTCCAGGAAAACGAGCAGGTTTGTCAGACAGGACTTTCCTTATGAGAAGCCGTGTTGGCTGCCTCGGATAAGCTGATGCCTCTCGAGGTGATTGCTCAGGAAATCCCGCAAAATACTTTCAAAGACTTTCCCAACCTGAGAAGTCAGCGATACCGGCCTGTAATTTCCTGCTTTACATTTTGCACCCTTTTTGAATATCGGCACAACATTTGCCTCTTTCCACCCCACTGGCACCTCTCCGGTGTCCAAGGACGCCTGTAAGATCAGTGACAGAGGATATGCTAAGGATTCCGCTGCTCCCACCAGTACGGCTGGTGAAATTTCGTCAACCCCTGGCGCCTTGTTAGAGTTAAGATTTTGCAACTTCTTGAGGACTATGTCTTCAGTAAAAATCACATGTATCAGTCTTTCCTCTGGTGAGCCTGTAAACTTACATTGGGGTTATCAGGACTTAGAAGAGTTTTCTGTAGACAAATGACACTTGGTCAGTTTTTAATAAGCAGGAGCAACTGCTCGAAGTTAGCTTTAAGGCCTCTACTGTTCCATTGTATTATAAAAGAAATGATAGAAAGAAATGAAAATAGTATGTTTTATTTCAAACAATTTTCCACTCTTTAACTCTTCCGCGCCGGTAAGCAAGTTTTCCAGTAGCCGCCATGCATCTCTACCTGTCGGGAGGCAGGTATTCCAGTATCCCACACTTGCATACGGTCTAAGCGGGAAAACTCCGCATTGCAAAAATATATTGAAAGCACGGTTATCTCCCATGTTAATAAAACATACGGTCACTTCCGCCAGGTCTAATTTTCTTGTTCTGTTGCGAATTTGGCGTGCAATTTGATTTTTAAATGATGAAAAATCGAGGACTATCAAGATCTTTCTCTCTCTCTGCTATTTTTGTGTTGAGCTGCTATAATATTTTGTGGAAATTTACCAAAAGAAATTTCTAAATACTTTAATGTTTACCTAAATAGCTCAAAAAAACTTACATAAATGCTTTTTTTTTCAATGTTATTGTGAAAATTCAAGAAAAAAAATGCGAAAGAAGCTTTCATTTAGGAATTTTTTTCAGTTTTTATTATTAAACAAATATAAAATTTATATAGTTTTGTAAAGAAATTAGTTTTCTATTAGTATGCCGAATTTCATATCAATAAGCCTGCACTGAGCTAGGCAAGAGCCGATTTTGTACAACTAGTGGTTTTCACAACAGTCTGGCCCTGCAGGCTCAGGCCAGCAGTGATGCTTAGCTGCTGCACGCTCAGGCAGAATAGTGTTAACTGACTACTTTTAAGCTGGAGATGGAGGTGCTGACCCCTGTTGAGGTGACTTCTCCATATCAACTGATTCTACCTCCAGGGAGGTGAAACGATTCGAAGTAATGTCTTTTTTAGAGGACAACGGTCCTGGTTTATTTTTAGTCCTTAAAGAAGTCTTTGAGTTGGTTAACCGTTGTGTATGTTCGACTTTGATGAGGCGAAGTGGAGGGGGGTCATGTACCAGGTGCACTCCCTCATCCTGAAGGTACAACAGGGTAAAGAGATGTGGTAAGGGGAGGGGAGACAGCTTTAGACGCGGTCACCAGCGCGTTCACTTAGGAGGTGGTTTCATTGCCAGTGGCAGTCGGCCAGTTTGAGCCCGACTTCTGTATACTATAGGCAATACTATCTTTCTCTTGGTTTTCACAAGACCTTTTTCTATAGTCAAGTCTTTCAAAGAATTCAGAATCGATCCGAGAGCAGATCTGTCAGAAACAGAGGTCATTGGTGAGATAGATTTTAGCATGTTTGGTAAAGTGTTTGTTGAGGCCACCAGCAAAACTCAGCATATTCGGACCACATGGCCGGTTGAGAGTTTCATAACGTTTTCTTGCTTCTGGAAATAAGCATTTATCTTGTGTTCTGATATTCTGAATCTCAGTCTCCCTGATCCAAGCAGGGCAAGACTGACGATGCAGGATGATCTCCCTTGCAATTTGAGCACTTCGGAACATCACTGCATTGCATTGCACTGTTTGCCATGGGAATCTCTCCCACACTTGAAACAGGTTGGTGTGTTTTTACATGCCTCGCTACCATGATCAAACTTTTGACATTTGAAGCATCGCAATGGCGAAGGTACAAACACAGCAACTTTGATACTATCATAGCATATGATCACTCTTTCAGGCATGTCAGGTGTGCAAAACATAAAAACCAGAGTATTTGTGGGAACTTTGTTTCAGTCGTTGTCCTTTCTCATTACTCTCTGTACCTTGGTAACACCCTGCTTTGCCAAGCCCTCTTTTATTTCTGCATCTGTCAGTCCATCAAATTGAGATGACCATACAACTCATTTGAATGAGCTGAGTGTGTGGTGACAACGCACATGAACATAGAACACCTGATTACTTAGCTCCAGCTTGGAGCCTTCCCTAGCTCGTAGTTCCGATATTCTTTCCATGGGACAGTCCACTAGGAAACTTCCATCTCTCAGTCTTTTAATATCTTTGATCTGTCTGGACACTCTTAAGCCACTTTTCCATGACAAATGGGGAAATCGTTTGGTTTTTGTTTGTCATCGTAACAATCAAGAAGCGTGGCCTTGTTTTAAAGAGCTCAGATTCCTTGGCTGTGTGTCTGGGTTTCCGTGTCACTGTCATAATTGTGTCCATTATTTGTGTCCAGTCTGTCATACGTTCTTTTGGTTTTTTGTTAGGGTTGAGCGTAGGCTCAACGATGGCAGAAATTAACGGTCACCCTAGGAGAGTTGCCATGCTAGGGAAGGGACAATGGATGGTAAATGATGTCCATAGGCCCCTCACGCCAGATCCTCCGCATTCGTGATTATGACATTTTTTAACAGGACACAATCATCCAGCCTCTGGCCAAGTGGAATCAATGCAGGCTTGGCTGTAGGGGTGAGAATTTTTGGGAGAAACAAGGTATAGAAAGAACCAGTAAGACAGAAGAAAGAAAATGAAAAAGCTGCTAAGTTAGTGGAAAGAGTTTCAGGGTGATATAGAATACAGATGAATGGACAGGAAAGGCAGAAGCAAGACAAGAAAAAGGGTTGGGCAAGCTTAGTCACCCAGCCAGAATGAGGCTTGGGTCCACCCCCAGCACGTGGAGCTGAGCCTGTGGGGCACACGAGTGGATGGGAAAGGATGGGAGGGGGGGGGAGGAGGAGTGAGGAAGAAGGAGAGAGAGGGTAAGGGTTGAGGTTAGAGAACAAGCGGCAAAACTAGCAAACCTTAAACAAGCTTGAATAAGAAAATCTGGGCAAGACAACATTAATATTGTGTGAGAGTAGCCAAGTATAGTCCAAAGCCATCTCTGAACAGCAACTGATCTGCATGGATACCATAGAACTAGAGCTTTTCAATCCGTCTGAAATCAGTTTTGGTTCACTAAGAGTAAGATGGAACATGTTTCATCTGTTTCAAATCAGCAGCAGTTTCCCTTTCCCTTTGGCAGTTTTGAAGCTGTGTGTTTACTCAGGTAATATTTATTATTTAAAAAAAAAAGCACAATAGTAAATATATTTTTACATCAGATGATCAGAGAGGTATTTCTGTTGGTTGTGTAAACCGGCCCCAAAAATGATTCAATGTTTTTTATTTTTTATTTTTGAGTTATTCATGTGTTTAGGAGTTGTTGCTTTTCAGTCAAGACTACCTTGTCTTTAGCTCTCGATCCTACCATCCTTTTGGGAAATGAGGCTGCTAGAGAGCACTAGGATTGTAAAAGTTAAAATCTTACAGAAATGTCATTACATTTGGCCATGGGGAATTATCAAATGTCACAAATTTGCTGTTGTGAGGGCATTTGCATTCATAAATTCAGGTAATATTTTTGGCAATATCTGGTCAGAACTTACTATGGATGGAAAAAGTGCAGCAGTAACTAATTATCAACATTTAGGAGGCTACAAATTAACAACTTCTATGTCAGTGGTGTCTATCATTCCATTATTCCATGGATGATATCATCTAATAAAGCATTATATCCAAGATGCTATCAATAAACTCCAGACCCATCGCTTTAGGCCAGACATTCCCTTCCTGTGTTCTACACAAACCATTTGTCTCCCTTCATGAGACACTTGGAATAGTGCTTTTTGCTTTTAAGAATAATAATAATAATAACGGATTTTTATATAGCGGGTACTCCAGCCTATGACCAGACTCACCGCGCTTTACATAGTCATTACATAAAAATACATGCACTCGATCAAACATCGCTTTTGCTACGATACACCAAAAGACGGAACAGTAAAAGTAAAAACTATTTACAACTATGTACACAAGTGACAAAAAAGACAAAAATAGAATAGCAAAAACCTATTCACAGATATTTATATGCCAGGTTAGACCCAGAAAGGAAAACAGTATAAATATTTACAGCCGTGTATACACTTACGGATCAGACAGAGACAAAAGAGGAGAGAATGGCAGCGGGTTACAAATCAGTCTGAATAATGCAGTTTGAAGAGGTGGGTTTTGAGGGCCTTTTTGAATGCTTGTGTTCATTGTATGTTGCGGATATGGGAGGGAAGGGAATTCCACTGCTTGGGTGCGGAGTAAGCGAATGCACGTTAGCAGTATGTCTTAGTGCGGGTGACGGGAACCTTGAGTGTGCAAGTGTCAGCAGAAGATCTTAAAGTGCGTGAAGGAGAGTAGACAGACAGTAGAACAGCAAGGTAGGAAGGACAAGAATCTGTGAAGAAGTTGTGACAGAGAACAGAGAGTTTGTACTCTATGCGTGCTTGCACAGGAAGCCAGTGAAGGGAATTTTAGTAGAGGTGTGATGTGATCACGTTTCTTTGCTCGGAATACTAGTCTAGCTGCGCTGCTGAGTTCTGAACCTTTTGTAGTTTGTCAATGATGTGTTTTGGGGAGCCAGCGAGGAGAGAGTTGCAATAGTCAAGACGAGAAAGGACGAGAACGCAGACTAGGGTTTTGGTGGCAATGACTGTAAGATAGTGGCGAAAGGAGCTGATTTGGCGTATAGCCGTGTACTCAGAGCGACAGACGTTGGAGATGTGGTTGTTGAGGGACAGGTCATCAGAGAGAATGTATCCGAGATTTCTCGCTGAGGATGAGAACTGAATGTTCGTTGTCCCTACTGTAAGCGATGTTGGGAGAGGCGAGAGTGATGAGGAGGTGTTGTGCTTGTGAATGAGGAGGGTTTCGGTTTTAACGTCATTAAGCTTAAGCTTGTTGAGTGTCATCCATGACTTAATGTCTGTGATGCAGTTCTCCAAAGTCTGAACAGTGGAATTAATGAGAGAGGGGGCAGTGGATTTATAAAGTTGTGTGTCATCTGCAAATGACTGACTCTCAACAGCTTGCTTTCCGAGCAGAAGCAGTGGCTTGGTATACAGTGAATAACACCGGCCCTAAAACGGAACCCTGAGGCACGCCGCACACCAAGTCTGCTATGCTGGAGAAACAGCCATCGACAGTGACTGCTTGTGATCTGTCAGAAAGATATGAGTGGAACCAAGCCAGGACCGAGCCAGAGATTCCAAAGTAGTGTTGAAGAGTGTTAAAGAGAATGTGGTGGTCAACTGTGTCAAAGGCGGCTGAGAGGTCTAATAAGGTGAGAATGGAGATGTTACCATTATCTAAGGCAAGCAACAGATCATTGGTTACCTTTAGGAAGGCTGTCTCAGGGCTGTGGAACGGTCGGTAGGCAGACTGGTTGGGGCAAAGTAAAGCGTTATCATATAGGTAGGCAAACAGTTGTTTGAGAACAATTTTTTCTATGACTTTGGACAGGAAGGAGAGGTTTGAAGCAGGTCTATAGTTCTTTAGATTATTTTTGTCTAAACTTGGTTTTTTAAGGAGGGGTTTAATGACAGCCGCTTTGAGCACAGACGGAACAACACCAGAGGACAGACTCTCGTTGATAATGTGGGTAATGGTCGGGAGTAGAGGGTCAAGATTCTCTATCAACATGGGTGTAGGAATGGGGTCAAGAGAGCAAGATGTTGGTTTTGAGCTTAAGATGACTTTCTTGACTTCTTGCTCTGTTATTGGTTGAAAAACTTCCAACTTTGCGGTAGTGAACGGGTTAATGAGTGGGATCTCATGGCTATCAAGAGCGGCCCTTATGTCAGCCACTTTCTGTGTGAAATAAATACAAAATACATCTGGGAGCTGACATGGTGGATGCGTGGATGGAAGTGATGTTGCATTGCTCTTACCCCTTAGCTGATTGCAAATGTCGAACAACTGTTTACTAGTTTCGCTGCTGCTAATTCTGTCGCTAAAGTACCGGGTTTTGGCAGTCTGGACTATTTTAGTGACCCGTTTTTTTGCAGCGGTGAAAATCTGCTTGCTGACTTTTAAACCTGTTTAAGCCACTTTTTCTCTGCTTTGCGTCGGTGTTTCTTCGTCTCGGAGAGCTCATCCTTAATAGACTCGTACCAGGGTGCTGACCGTGTTGCCTTGACCTTTTTCTGGGCCACGGGAGCGTGCCGATCAAGCACCGCATGAAGTGTACTATTCAGCTGATCCACAGTGGGGCACAGTTCTGGGGTCACTTTAGTGGTAAGCTCTTGCTTGAAAGCATCCCTATCCATGGTACGCAGGCTGCGAGCCTCCCTGAACATGGGGGAGGAGGGGAAGCTGCGACGCTTAGTTCGCACACGACACAGAAAAGGTCAGATGTTATTTCTTGGGTAACTGAAGTTGATCTAACAACATTATCCTGAGGCCTATGCATAACCCAATCTATGATGTGACCATGACTGTGGGTGGGTTCTGTGACTGACTGAGAAAGACTAAACTGATCTAAAAGTTCAATCATTTTTGCGGTGGAAGGTTGCTGGGGTTGGTCAAAGTGAAAGTTAATGTCTCCTAAAACTATGTATGTTCCTGACAGTGTGTTGCAATAATCGAGCAGGACTGGAAATTCTTGATGGAAAATTGCATCAGTTAATTTATTTTTCTTGCTTGGAAAGGTGCGATATATGCATATGTAGTGAATGTTCTGCTGTGGAACGGACAAACTAAGGTGAACAACTTCAAAGGAAGGGTGAGTGAATGAGAAGTCTGTAGTGAAGCCAAGGTGACGGGACAGACTGTCTCTGTAAATAATAGCAAGGCCACCACCGCGATTTGAGCGAGGCAGCGAACATACAGAATAGCCAGATGGGGTTAAATCAGAGCATTTACCCTCGTCACCAGTCTGCCGAAACCAAGTCTCTTGAATAAACATAATGTCAGTCTGCTTGTCTGAGATGAATTCATGCAGAGCGGTACGTTTTTTGTTGGGACCTAGTGACTGAGCGTTGAACGATGCAATGCGTAGAGGACTGTGGCTATCGAGGTGTGAAGATAGGGGGAGAGGTTGATGTGAATGAGATTGTCTGTGTTGCTGCGATGTGTCTTAGGCCTAGTGATACACACTGGGTGTGCTGCAATGTCAAGCGTGGGGTCAGAGTTGGAAAGCATAGACGATCTGTGTGAAAGCACAACAGGGATAGACGACGATGTTTTGTTTCCGTTTGCCTCCACGACTAGTCCGTTTTCTGGGCAAAAGACGGCCGATCGAGAACTCTTTTAATCGGAACACAAGGTCGGGAGCAATAGCTTATCGCGTGTGTAGCTTGTGGATGGAATGTTGCTGGCGGAACAAAATGGCGGACTATGTGAGTGCGAGACAGCACAATGAACGAAGCGAAAAAACGATAGAGTAAACAAATGAACATAAAAAGAGAAGCAAAGCAACGCTACACTTACTTGACGATCCATGAGACAACAATTACACAATACAAAACTCACAACAAAACACTATAAACACCGCAAAATCACAAAATTCAGCAGAGCTCGGGTCATTACAGCCTGTTGGCGTCAACCGGAACTAGCGATTCTGAGTAGCTCTTTGAGCTTTGAACAAAACTATATACAGATAAAACGTTGATGACATGAACTCACTTCATCATGGCCTCCCAGTACATTTTCGGCATAATCTGCGCCTTCATGAAATACATGCTGTAGCGCTCCTTGCCTTGGTCGATGGGGAAAGTTTCCAGCGGCTGACCATCGTAATCAAACTCGGCAAGAATGCACTTGTTCTTGCCCGTGATCAGGGGACATGAGGTGTAACCATCGTACTGTAAAGAAAGAACAATCATATTAACTACTGAGAATAAAAAACAACAATGTACCAAACAAGTTACAACTTGAACTTGTTCAATGTAGAAGGTCTTTCCTTGACCTGTTGATCATTCTGTGTAATAATTCCAAACTTACTTGCAAGGCCCAGATCAGGTCTAAAGGGAACCAAAGTCATGCATTTCAAAGTCACAGATCCTTTTGAAATTCACAATGAGTGTTGCACCACCGAAAAAACAAAGTAAGCCAAAAATGCAACTGCTAAATAAAATGTTTGATATAAATCCATTTGTTTATGTGCATATTAATAGCATAAGAGTATAAACGATAAATTCATTCGCTTATGGGCCTATTAATAGCATAAAGGTTGATTCTAAAAATGAGCACTTCAGCAAAAGTGCATCTAGTAGGCACAGTTGTTTGTTTACATAACAAAGAAGAGCGCCTAAAATTCAGTTGGCTTGCCCGAATGGTGACCTTTGATTTTGTACTTATTTATCCCCTCTTTCATAACTAACAATAAGTTAGTCAAGGCTGACTGTCTCTATTCTTGCGCAGACAAATTTCAGTTTTATTAAAATGTGAAAGTTGTCAGCAATATTTTAGAGGACTACTGGATATCAACACCTCTGCAGTGTCAGTGTGGATTTGAACCCAGGACCTTCAACACTTGAACCCCCTTGTTTACTCTCACCAGCAGTCACTTTTGATTTTAGAACTAGTTTGGGCTATGAATTATCTTTCAAAAAAGTTAGTTTCCTTCCTTTTTTTTTCTTCAGCCAACCAATTTGTGAACATTTGTTTCGCCTGATGGTGCATTTCCACCATCTTATGCTATTAGAAACTAGTCACTTCATTTTTAGCAAGCCCAGCTGGCTTCAAATACACTCATGTAACATGAAATAAACTACAGCAAAAGTTGTATGAAGCAAAAAAACAAACAAGCGACGTTGGGATGACCTTGACCTTTGGATGACCCTGAACTTTAAGTGACCTCTCATGCTCATGTAAGATCAAATAACCAGAGGTGCCAACCCCCTAATCTTCTTGTCAGTATTTCAGGACCAGTTTGTCAGTATTTTTTAACACTTGTCAGTATTTTTTTTCTCTCAAAACCCAGCCTATGACACTATAAAGTAACGACAGGCTTCCCTCTGAAACAGCAGGGTATTTTCAGTCCTCTAAAATCACCATGAATATCAGCTTGTTGAACACCACACTTGTTTTACTCTAAAATCACTATGAAAATCACCTTGTTGAACACAGCGAGGTTCAGTGATTGCAGGAGTACTATTATGAGACCAGAAACCGGTACAGAAGCCCCGCTGGCAAAGATAAACGATCGGCAACTTCTCCTCCGTATTTTTATAAAAGCTATCGTATTTCCGTATTTAATTCACTTCGCCGGAATTAAATACGGTCAATCCGTACTGGTTGGTACCTCTGAATAACCCAATGTTGTTGCATATCACAGGTTAAATAGAGCCATTCCACTGTATGATATCCTATTTTTGGTATGTTTTTGCAAGGCCTACAACGGCTTTGACCTTCAAGATCAACGCAAAAACGGAACATATATGAAAGATCAATCTATCATCTCTAAATACAAGTTTGAACTTTATATTTCTCATAGTTTACGGGTCAAAGTCACTTCAAAGTACCTATACAAACTTACTTTGGACAGCTCCAGTGACCTCAACCTTGGAGTGAGGTTGACCACATGTGCATAGGATGTGTGTCTCATTAATATTTATCATGCATCAAAAAATTGTGTTAAGTCATAAGTCATAAGTCATAATCTTTAATAATCCATAAAATGGAAATTACAATGTCGTCAAGGAAATCTTTCACTCATCACAATTATAAATATAATAAAAACATACATGTAATATGCAACGTTAAAAATGCCATGCTAACAATCAGGCAAAAGAGAAACACCACATACACTTATCTTTAGGCATGCATTATACTTTTTTTTTATAGCAATGGGAGCCAAAAAGTATATAACACATAGTAAGCAAAAGTGAACTACAATCATAAAAAGGGTATAAAAGACTATTATTTAAGAATTTTATACACATGAAAACATAAAAGTGTAGTTTAGCATTAAAAAGAGCATACTGCACGTTAATTCTATAGTGCGGTAGTGAGTCCCTCCCAGGTGGGAATGCAGCTAGTCAGTATGTTAGTTAGTCGTGTGTTTTGTGTTTGCCCTATCTAATTGCTCGTTGTACATCTGAATGGCTGTCGGAATAAATGAATGTTTGTGCCTCGTCGTTTTCGTCTTTACTGCCCTATATCTACCACTTCTCTCTATCAACCTACTGGCAAATTCCATGTACAGAGGATGATCGCTGTCGGCCAGAATTGCTGTCGTTTTCTTCACTACCTGTCTCTTGTGAATAGTCTGTATGTCGTCTTGCTTACTCCCGACCACCCCACCTGCTTTCTTGATGATTTTGTCCAGTCTGTCTTTGTCTCTCTTTGTCACATATTAATGAAAAATAAATTAGTGAAAAATTGTCCTTTTTTGACCAACATTTGTTGATCCTGTGATTTTGAAGTGAAGTCATTCATTCACTATCATTTATGAGGTCTCATGGATATACACCATCTTATCAAGTTTGTTTGTGATGGATGAAAAGATGAAATAGGTTTTGAGATATTAATCCACTTTCAAGTTTTGCACGTCCAGACGGCGGACAGACAGACAGATGGACCAAAAAAAATTTTAATGTAATTTTTGGACTATTTAGACTTGCCTTGCACAGATTTGCAAAAATTAAATCTCTAAACGTATTATTGATAAGCATACTTACCATGACAACATGTGCAACCATTCTGTCACTTAGTAACTGCCCTCATAACGGAAGTTATAATAGAACAAAAAGCAACATAATGGCTTCCCTTCCATCCTGCTATCCACGTTAATCTCGTGCCAAGAGTTCACACTGGCCCCTTACAACTCACAGCCAGCAGTGATAGATCAGATCTTAAATGGCATTAAGCGGGGATGGAGGGAGGGAAATTAGAGTTGAGTCATGGTAAGTATGCTTATTAATAATTCAGACATAAAAATTTTATATTAATGTTACATACTGACCATTTATTTTATTTATTTAATCGTTCTTATATAGCGCCTTTTCCAGCTCAAGAGCTGCTCAAGGCGCTGGCCTATACAGGATCTAACTCAAGCCGCCCGAGACGCCCACCCGCAGCCTTTGGGCGCATGGTCTGACGCCCGGACAACTGAGCACAATCCTGGGCAGCCAGGGATGGGGGAGAAGGACCTAGGTGCATGCTGGGTGTTTTCTTGTCACCGGCACTCACCCGTCTAGGACATGAGCGTCAGGATCTTTAAAGTCCGTTATGATGGAATGTATGCGACACACAGACTAGACCTCGGTTTATACTCTCATCCGAAGGAGTAGGAAAACAGGAGTAAAGTGTCTTTCCCAGGGACACAACACAATGGCCCGGCCAGGGCTCGAACCCGGGACCTTCCGATCCGCAAGCCGAAGCACTACCATTAGACCACAGTGCCTCAACATGTGCAGACTAGCATGAAAAAGAAGGAGGGAAGCACTCACCCATTTACATGGAAGACTTGGACATCGTATGTTGCGCCACCACCACTGATGACACTCCAAATGAGCTGTCCATGCGAGTCCAATGAGTGTTCCTCAGATAGTGATTGATAAACAAGTTAGAAGACCGCCAAAATGCGGCCTCCAAAAGAGCTTACATTCGAACCAAATGTAATGCCAGAGACGCAACCCAAGCCCTAATCTCATGTGCTCTGGCTACAGACAGGGGAATGGCGTTCACTCCACCAGCCAAATTGCTTCCAATTCGAAACAGTTGATGTGCCAACCTAGCTGTTCCCTGTTCCAAGTCCCATGCGCCGCGCCATCAGGAAGGCTGTGTGCGCTCCCCAACTGAGCAAAGAGGCATCCGTGATGATCTCCACTGCCGGAGTCAGAGGGGATATCGGTAAACCCCGAGACAGCCAATGCAGGTCGTGCCACGGTGTCAAAGTCTCCCAAAAGGTAGGATACCGGGCAGAAGGAAGTCCCAGGCGTCAGACGACTGGGACCAGAGGGAAGTTAGCCACCTCTGGACTGGGCGCTTGCGCACACCCGCTAGTGGTACTAACTGCATGAGAGACTCGAAGGAGTCCAGAACCACTGTCATAGTCTGAGCTGACACTAAGTCCCGACTCTCTACCGCAGAGAGAAGTAGCTCTTGTACCCTGTCTGAGAATCTAACTCCATCCCTAGATACAAAAATCTCTGGGGTGGGGTCAACTCTGACTTTGTCAGGTTGATGGCAAAACCCAGCCGGCTTGCCCAGTGCAGTACCAGTCCAGTGTGCCTCTCGCAAAGACCCCCGAGAGCAGGCCTTGACCAGCCATCGTCCAAGTATGCTGAAAAGCATATCCCCCGACTGCTCATCATTGCCACAAGTTCCTTCACTACCCTGGTGAAGACCCAAGGGCTCAAGGATATGGAAATGCACGGAACTGGAAAGTCTTCCATTTCCACACAAACCTGAGCCACTGCCTGTGACTCGGGTGTGGAAATATGCATCAGTCAGATCGATGAAGGTCGCCTGGCTGTAGGGATTCTCGAATGGAGAATGGAGTCTCCCATCTGGAACCTGGTACGCCTTAGAAAGTGGCTCAGTGGTGATAAATCCAGCACAGGACACAACCCTCCCAAAGATTTCGGTACAACAAAAAGATGACCATAAGAACCCGGGGAGTGGGCCAGTCTAACCTCTTCTATGGCCTGCTTGGCCAGTAGAGAGGAGACATTCACATTGAGAATGACTCTCACGAGAGGCTTGAAGAGTGGAGGGGAAAGATTCAACAGAGGTTTTGCGGGACCCCACTGCAGCTTGAATCCCGACCGCGCCACCTATTGCACCCAACCACTCATGGTAGGCAGATCCAGCCAAGCAAGAAGCCTTGATGCGAGACCTGCTACTTGCAGGAAACCTGCAGCTGGGGTGACGTGTTGGAACAAGTCATTGGGGAAACCACCTGCACAGGCGCCCGAAGTCCTCCTCTACCCCGACCTCGAGTAGGAGTGCCGTAATCTCACCTGCCATGATAGGAACGGATGCGAGAAGCCTACCGCTGAGCCACTGGCACAGACGCTGCGGCCCAATAACCTCCTCGCTTGCTGCGAGGGTGTGAAGCTTGAACAGATCTGTGTTAAGAGTCCTGGGCCAGAAAAGTGAATGCATCACATTTCGCTCTTTTAAACTAATCTTGTACCGCAGTTTGCACTTAGGTGCCGAAGAGGGAGCCCCCTTCCGCAATTGGTCCTGCCAGAAGAAAAGAAGACAAGTGTGGGGGAATGTGAGAAGTTGCTTCTAGCATCACATCAAGCCGGACCAGCAGCGAGTTCACACAGGAAGAAGTTTGCGCTCTAGATGCGTACGAGACTGCTGAGTTGATGGCACCCCACATGATATGTCTTAGGTGAGATCTCATTCCTGAAATTATCATCTTTGGTGAAAAGAGCAGCTGACAAAGGCCCTAGCAAAGAGTCGGCATTGGAGGAACTCTCCAAGGAATGCAATGCTGCCATTTCAAACGCTGAAAATGCTTTGACGGCCATAGAAATGGAAGAGGGAGCCAAAGGCTGCCACCCTTTCAGCAAGGACAAATTGTCTCCAGACACAGGAAGGGAAGCCCTGGGGAGAAAGGACTGTGCCAACCATTTCAATGGCAAGGAATGTAGAAGGACACCCTTCCTGTCAGCCATTAGGAACTGAGGAACCCAATCTGCAAGAGGAGCAAACGCTTCGCCGGGTCTAAGGCCAGGTACTTGTGACAAGGCTAACTCAACAAAGTGAGCCACACTAGGCGACTCTTTGAGCACCGTCACTGGATAATTAGATACTTAATGTTTATAGGGTCCAGTGGACTGCTAAGAACCGAATCAGGACCACTCAAAACTATTTCAAATCAAATTAAACCACTAAAATTAAAATATGGTAAAAAATGTAAATAAAACTGGCTTAACTAATGAAATCCAAGTTAGGCGAAGAAGCAGACAAAACTAGAAAATTTTGAAATAATTTGTTAGTGATCAGATTTGACCATTCTGTCTGCCACAGCCATTTACAATAACAGGCAGTCATACAACGAATCCATGTCCATGGAGGAAGACAATAACTCCCCCAAGAAGGAACGGCACAAAGGTGGTTGATTCTGAAGAGTAGTCACTATTTGCGGGCTATACAGAGCTGCCTGGAAAATAGTTCCCGCATAAGAGCATCGGGCGAAGTGAATGCCGCCTGGTCTGTCTCTCAGGATACCAACAGAAAAGCGCCCTTGTAAGAGCACACATCTCCCTCTGAATCCACCTTGGAACCAGCTGAGTAACCAGCATCCTCACACCCAGCATCTATTGCCAAGGGAGCGCACGTAATGGATTCCCTCCACACAGGTCGGAATCAATGCGAGAGACAGAAACACTCTCAAGATGACTGTAAGAGAGAACTCTGAAGAGGCACTCTCCCGTTTCCGGTCCAAATCCCCCTGAACTGGAAACAGCCCAATGGCCACCCTTCACGAAGCTGCAAGACTAGAGCATACCTGAGTTCTGGCAGCAGGCAAGAAGGAAGATGAGGAAACAGGCCTAGAACCGGCCAGTTGCTCCACCAGTCGCATCATCTCTCTAGCATTGGCATCAGGGACGCTTGGCGACAGCTGGGACACAGCACCAAAAGTGAGTGCCCGTCTGGAAAGCTCACAACTACAAGAGAAGGCCCGGGCAGGGTGGCACGAGGCACAAGAGGCTCTGAAACCATCACAGTGGGTGACGCCTTCGAGGGCTTAGCACTGGAAGTTGAATGAGAACTAAGCGGACCTGCTAGAAGAAACAGGTACTGTAGACCCTGGCACAGAGGAGGACTTACCTGTTTTAATGCTTGGCGACTATTTAGAAGGCCTAGAAGGGGTAGTAAATGGAGCGTGCCGCTGCGCTTAGCAGCGCGACGCTCAGTTATCGTCCACGAGTAAAATAAACTTCACCAAAGCTAATGCTCACCTGAAGACAAACAACCTTCCCAAAGTGAAAAAGCAAACCGTAGCTTATTGCAGGCACGATCAGAAGAAGCTAACACAAGTGCAACTAAACACACCAAAAAACAAGCCAAGTCAAGATAGATAGATATTCAGTGTTTATAAGGTCCAGCGGACTGCCAAGAGCCGAATCATTACATTACATTACATGAATATTGCTTTAGGTCCAGCGGACTCTTCTGAGCCAAATCAGGACCAGAGAGACGATATCTTAAAGTATCATAAAATGTTTCAAATCTGAAAAAACAAGCCTGTTACTCTTAAATACTGAAACAAACTTTCACATGACGCCTCTTTAAAAGTCTTCTTTGAAACTGATGTATTAAAAATATGTTCTCTTTCTTCAATCAAATCACTAAATTCAGTCCTATCAATAAAATACAAACTAAACAAAACATGTCGATATGATTTATATGCGATAAAACAAACCAACATCATGTAAAAATTGAAACAGATGTTGACCATTACATACTTTAAAAATCTCTTTGAAAGGTATTGAACCAAAATATGTTTCTCGTTCCTCTATCAGATCAGCACACTCAGACAATTTAAATTTTTTTAATCTTCTAAAGGTTTGTACTATATAATAAAAACAAAATAAAACATCCTGAACCAAAATAAAATGTTCGTCTGTAATACCTAATCTAAGTGTCACTGAATGTTGTATGCAGAGCAATGCTGAACTCTTTGTTGCAGTGAGCATAATGAACTCCTTTGGAAGATTCGATTATTCCTCAAAAACGTTCACGGTATTCGCAAAGAAATGTCGCGCTTTTTGCTTACTTGCAACCTTACCCCGCTTTTCTTCAGACTCGCTCTCATCGTCACTCTCGTGTAAACGCTTTCGCGACACCATGTTTAGCACAATGGCGGATATTTAATGTCTCTGATCTGTCTCGATATTCCCTCAAACCACTTTTCCATGATAAAAGGGTAAATCTTTTGGTTTTCGTTGATCATTCGAACTATCAAGAAGTGTGGGGGTGTAGGGAAATACCGAAAGAGGCTAAGAGGCTGAGAGGACCGAAAGAGGCTAAGAGGCTAAGAGGATAAGACGCTAAGAGGACAATACACTTACAGTACACTAGAAATAGTCTGTTTATGTTTTAAATACAATATTTATGTTAGACGATAGTTATAAATGCTGATTTTAGAAACGGAGAAAACATTTTCAATGCGGTTTGAGTAAAAAGTCTCATCCGGGTCTGCTACATCCATCCGCCATAGCCATTGTTGCGATTTGGCGCTCAAGCTCATTCCAGTTTTGAAACTGATCAGCTACCACATTTTTCCGAATTAGTTTCAATTCTACCTCAATTTCAATTCTACCTCAACATGGAGATGTACAAGTGTGCATTTTGCCGCGACACTGTGGATGAAGACTGCGACTGCATCCAATGTGACACGTGCAAGTTGTGGATCCACTGGTACGTTTGTCAATTTGAATTTTTGTACCATTCATCAATCCGAGATTTTTGATAAACAGGCACACGGATGAAGCTAACCGACTTCTGTATGCTATTGACTGATAGTTAAACAGTGAAGCTATACAACTTTTGCATGAAATAGCCTAAAGAACAAACCATGATCAGCAATTTTTGATCATTTTAGCTCAAACCAGTAAAGGTAAACGAATCTAAACAACTTTTGCATTGAGCGTGCGACATTGACTTGTTAAACGTGTGAAGCTAAACAACTTTTGCGTGAAATTGCCTAAGCCTTAGTAGCAAACCCTTGATTAGCATTTTTTGATCATTTTAGCTGAAACCAGTGAAGCTAAACAACTATTGCATTGATTGATTGAATGTTTGACATTGACTGGTTAAAAGGTGAAGCTAAACAGCTTTTGCATTAAGTTTTTGACATTTACAGTGGGCAATATCCAGATATAGTCCCCTTACTGCAGTATCAGACAATTTAACGATGTAAGTCATGCCACTGATGTTGTCACAAGTTATATGTTGTTTTGTGAAGACATGATCATGCCAAAGAAAAAGATTAAAATTTATCCAAATAACAAGCCTTGGATCACTAAGAAGCTAAAGGCTAAGATTGTACAAAAAAACAAGCTGTTTGCTGAAAACAAAAAGTCTGAGGGGAAAGTATTACAGAAAGAAATAAACAAATTGATTAAAGAAGAGAAGTTGAGATACAGAGACAAAGTGGAGGGGAGGTTTGTTTCAGGGTCTGTCAGGGATGCATGGAGGGGACTGAGGGAGCTGGCGGGGAGGGGGGAGGTCAGGGAGAGGGATGATGGAATGAATGAGGAGGAGAGGGTGGATTTTGCTGAGAGACTGAATACATTCTACTGCCGTTTTGATACGCAGGACTTTTCACAGGAAAGGAATAAGATATGTGATACTCTGAAAGAGAATCTAGATAGTGATATGATTCCAAAAATTGAGCAGGAGACAGTAGAGAAGGTTCTTAGCAGGGTCAACCATAACAAAGCCTCAGGACCTGATGGTGTTAGTGGCAGGTTGATCAAGGCATGTAGTAAGGAGCTTGCTGCTGTATTCTGTGATATTTTTAATGCTTCAATAGAAACACACAATGTGCCTCAGTCTTGGAAGGCGGCCACTATCTGTCCGGTTCCGAAGAAATCCAACCCCTCCGGCCTGAACGACTATAGACCAATAGCACTAACCTCAGTACTAATTAAATGTTTTGAACGGATATTGCTGGGCATGCTGAAACAGCAGGCGAAGCCTGCGCTTGACCCTCTTCAATTCGCGTATCGGCAGAACAGAGGTGTCGAAGACGCAGTTATCTCCCTGCTTCATTTTGCTCACTCTCATTTGGAATTCGGTGGTGCCTATGTTAGGATCCTCTTCACAGATTTCTCTTCCGCGTTCAACACTGTTCAAACCCATCTCCTTGTAAGCAAACTCCAAAATATGAATATCAATCCGTACCTGACCCTCTGGATCTCTGACTTTCTTAGCAACCGTACGCAAGTTGTTTGTGTAAGGTCCTACTCTTCTTCTTCTTCTGTCTGTTTCTCATCAACCAAGTCTATCAACACCGGAACACCCCAGGGGACAGTTATCTCACCTTTTATTTTTACTCTTTATACCAATGATTGTAGGAGCTCCAGAGATGATTCGCAGATCATCAAGTTTTCAGACGATGCCGCAGTAGTGGACACTTCCGACTCGGCCATAAGCTTTGAGAGGAGTGTGGTTGACTTCGTCACCTGGTGCGAAGGTAACCATCTGGAGCTCAATGTCGGCAAAACGAAAGAGATGTTGGTGGATTTCAGAAAGAATCGGACAGATGTGGCTGCACTTCACCTCAGAAATCAAACTGTAGAGAGAGTGGAACAATATAAATACCTTGGGACCATGATTGACCACAAGCTTTCTTTCACAGCTAATGCCGAAATGATATTTAAGAAATGCAGGCAGCGTATGTACATGTTGTACAAACTCCGATCTCTTCTGGTTTCGCAGAGCATACTTAAAAATTGTTATCGTGCCTACGTGGAATCAGTTCTTACGTTTTCATTCATTTGCTGGTTTCAATCTCTCAGTGTCAAAAGTAGGAATTCCTTGAACAGTATTACCAATACCTGCAGCAAAATCATTGGTGAAAAGCAGACACCTCTGTGTGAATTGTTTCAGAGAAGGGCCCTAGGCAAAGCCATCAGCATCAAGGATGATTCCACCCACCCTCTCTCTTCTTGGTTTAAAATTCTACCTTCTGGGAAACGCCTCATGAGCCTTAAGACCCGCACTGTACGTTACCGATCCAGTTTTCTCCCCTCTCAACTCAAACTTGACGCGCTGATGGCTCTGCTTGAGGCTCCTTCCTCTTCCTCTTGCTTGTTGTAATCGGCTCTACAGTGTGTAAGTGTGCGTGTGGTTGTGCATGTGTGGTTTGATGAAGCGGAAGGGGGGAGGGAGGATTACTTTATACTATGTTTAATTTTTTATTTGCATTTTTCTTTTTATTTGTTTTATTTTAGTGATCAAGTGCCTGTTATAATTCCTTGTAAGAGGTAATAAAGATTTGTTGAATTGAATTGAATTGAATTGTTTAACCTTTTTAACCATTTTTGTGGTAAAATTGGGGTAAAATTGACATTTCTCTTCTGCGATCGAGGTGTATTAGCCTCTTTCGGTTCTCTTAGCCTCTTTCGATATTTCCCCACACCAAGAAGTGTGGCCATGTTTTGAAAAGGCCAGATTCCTTGGCTGTGCGTCTAGTTTCAGTGCCACTGTCAGAGTCGTGTCCAATATCCTTGTCCAGTCAGTCATAAGTTCTTTTCGTTTTTTTGTTTTTTGTTTGTGTGGTCATTGAAGCGTAGGCTGAACGATGGCAGAAATAAACTGTCAACCTAGGAGAGCTGCCGTGCTAGGGAAGGGACAATGGATGGACAGTGACGCCCATAGGCCTGGGGCCGCCCCTTATGCCAGACCCTCCACATTCGCGATTGTGAAATATTTAGACAGGTCACAACCATCCAGCCTCTGGCCATGCAGAACCAATGCAGGCTTGCCTGTATGGGGAAGAATTTTGGGGAGAAAGAAGGGATAGAAAGATCCAGTAAGACAGAAGAAAGAAAAGGAAAAAGCTGTAGTGGAAAGACAGGGGTGAGATTTAACCCAGGAGACTAACTAGCCCGCGGGCTAGCTAGTAAGTAAAGTGAGGTAGCCCGCATGATTTTTAGGCAGCCCGACAATTACAATCGTTTACATATAAAACACAAATTTTGACAATACACGTAATTTGTAGCGGGTGTCTTTTTCACAAACAAAGCAGACAGCGCGCTTGGCGCGAAAGGGAAGTAGGCAAAGGGAAATAACGCTCGCGTATGCTTCATACTCGTAGCAGACGAACAGTGACCTAAAAACGCCCTCGCTTCGAACCGAGCTTCTAAAAGTCTGCAAGTATTATCATTTTTTTTAGGTCGCCAGGCGGGCTGGCTCAATTATAAAGTGAGGTCGCCCGAGCCGGTTTTAAGTCGCCTCGGGCGACCGGGCGACCGCTAAATCTCACTCCTGAAAGGGATTTAGGGTGAAATAGAATATAGGTGAAAGGACGGGAAAGGCAGAAGCAAGACAAATTGAAAGAAAAAGGGATGGGCTAGCTTAGTCAACCATCAAGAGAGAGGCTGGGGTCCACCCCCGGCATGCAGAGCCGAGCCTGTGTGGGAAGCCAAGTCAAGACAAAAACGGAAAGACACAAGTGTGGAGGGCAGAGAACATGTCTGAACCAAGCAGACGCCAGAAAAGATCTGATTTATCAGTGCTGGATGTGAGCTGTAAGTGGCCGGTGTGCATGCTTGGCAGGTGATTAACATGAATAGCAGGATGGAAGGGAAGCCATTATGTGTTTTTTTTTTGTTCTAATTAACTTCCGTTATGAGGGGGTAAGCAATGACAGAATTGTTGCACAAGTTGAGCCATGGTCAGTATGTGAAATTAATATCTAGATTTGGGTGAATACATAGACTCATTCAGTCAATGATTATGCATTTGAGCAAAAAAAAACAATAACACCCCTCATCCCCCTCTCCTCCCCCACATTAATTACTTACGGTACGTTTCTGCTGTTTTCCTGTCATGACAGCCATAAGATTATCCTTCACGATTCCACACTGGGCCGCTGAAAATAAATAATCAAATTATTTATGCTGTGAAAGATTAATTCCAGGTCTTATTCATATCTGAATTGGGATTCTTTGTGTATGAGAGCCCAGTGCATTTTCTCTCATGCGAATACTGCTAAGTTGTCCATCAGTAGCACACTTATCACCATCCCTGTGGTTTCGGGCACTGAATAGAATAGACCCAACATTTCCCAGGGTATCGTAAGAGGCAACTAACAGGAGTGATGTCAGTACGGCATCACTGGGCAAAAGTCTTCAACACAGAAGTCAATGGCATAGATGGAGGAACCTCACGTTACTATAGGTTCAACGATCACGTGCTCACGGCCAAGGCGACCCACACTGTACTCATACTTTCTTGCCCAAGACACACCGTATGATAAAAAGAACCGGTCACTTCAAACCGTCGCCTGGGTCATCAAAGACCATGCCTTCCACTGGCCACCAGGATGGAGGTGATAAGTGTGCAACTGATGGACAACTTAGCAATACCCTCATGAGAGACAACATCGTCATAGGAACCTGGAATGTCAAGACCCTAACTTCGGAGGGAAAATTAGAAGAGCTCAGACATGTTCACCCCTACCAATGCCAGTCAGGAGTAAGCAGACTGTCAGGAGTTTCATCTGTCTGTCAGGAGTACTGTACTGGAATACATTTTTTGAGATTGAGAAAACAGAAAACAAAAAGACAGTTAAATTTACTACATAACACACCAAAAAGTAAATTTGAAAAAGCATTCACTTATTTATTGCTTTAGCAATAAACAAGCTTATTGTGCGTTGGTTAGCCTGCTCTTGTTGCAACTGCTTGTGTCTACCACAGTTCACGTGCCTTTCAATGTAATTTCTACCGCCGTGCGCAACGCTGAAGTCAAGTTTGCAAATTGTGCAGTAAGCAGTGTTCCCTCCACACATACAAAATGAGAGTCCTTGGGACTCCCAGGTATAAAATTTTAAGAGTCCTTGTGCAAATTTTGAGAGTCCCCAAATTGGTGGATGAACGGGTTTTGGGCCCAGTCAACCAAGTCAGAAGTGACATGATCGTGTATGATAGAATCAAAGAATGGATTAACGAAGATTTCTTTTGTTCAGTGAATGTATTGCTTGGAGGAAGTTTACAATGCGCGCGCATGCGATTTTTAAGGACAACTCCCGACACAATCTTTAATAGTCTGCAATGGCAGTCTCAGTTGGGTTCTGATTCTGATTATGCCGTGAATTAGTTCGCCACTCGTTGGTCGTATTTATGACTTCAGCGATTCCAAAAAAATGTGTGCGTCTACAGGACGCACACATGCAAATTTTCCTGCGTCATTTTTCATATTTTGTGCGTAATTGACGCACTACTGTGCGTAATCGGGAACACTGAGTAAGCATAGTTTTCAGACCTTTCGGAGCTCGTTAAGCACTTATGCAGTTCTGAATAAGAAGCATTCCACTTCTGCGTATGAAGCATCTTCTTTTTGGGTGGTGTTTGTCCACCATCTTCTGCGTTTTGTCTTTTCGGCATCGCGAACAGACTGGTCACTTCGAAAAGATGCACAAATGCTCGATCACACACGAAAGAAAGTGCGAGAGCCGGAAATCGAAACTTGTACAGGAAATTCCTGTTTTGTTTTTTTATACTTTAAGGAAAAAAAATGCTACCCTGAGGGACACCCATCTCCTGCTCAAAAGAATCTGATAAAGTGGAGCCAAGTCGGATCTGAAACTTTCTATCGGTTAAAAAATTTTCTATAAAAATGGGTAAGTTCCCACAGAAGCCTAAGTGTTCTAGATCTGTTAGAATCCCGAACTTCCAAGTCGTGTCGTAAGCCTCTTCTAGATCAAACAACACAGAAACAACATGTTCGCCATTAACCAACGCGTTTCTGACGAACAACTCGAATTGAACGAGATGATCTGAAGTGCTCCTGTTTTTGCGGAAACCACACTGAGTGACATCAAGAGCATTAATGGATTCAAACTGCCACATCAAATACTCATGGATCATTCTTTCCATAGTTTTGCACAAACAACTTGTAAGGGCAATAGGCCTGTAGTTGTTTGGGTCAGAGTGATCCTTACCAGGTTTAGGTATTGGAACAATTACTGCTTCTAGCCAAGATGGGGGAAAGGAACCAGAAGACCAGATATGATTAAACACAGCCAAGAGAATTTTAAGGGAATCTTTAGGTAGGTGCAAAATTAACTGATAATGAATATCATCAGGGCCAGAAGCGGAGTTATTGGATTTGAAGATGGAATCTGTCAATTCTTCCATAGAAAATGGAAGGTTATATGGTTCACAATTATCGGCGTCCAAAAAAAACAGGATTCTTTTTCTTTGTTATCTTTGATGTTTTGGAATTTGGGGGAATAATGAGCAGATGAAGAATTGTGATGGATGGTAGAGGCCAACAAGTCAACCACCTGCTTTCTGTCAGTGATAATCTGCCCATGTTTTTTCAGACCTTGGATCACAGCTTTGCAGTTTTTTCCTTTAATTCTTTGTATAATTTTCCAGACTGTTTTGGGAGAGGTTTTGGTATGAAGTTTGGAATAGAAGGTTTTCCAGGATAGACGCCTTTTTTGTTTAAAGATATATCTAGTTTTAGCTTGCAGTTTCTGATGATTAAGTTTATTTTCAGCTGTAGGATTTTGAAAGAAACTCCGTTGGGCTTGCTTCCTTCGATGATGAAGAGTCTTGCATTCTTCATCAAACCAAGGGGTCTTCGGGGCACTGCTTTTAACTTAATAGATGTTTTGGGTATATTTTCGGAAGCACATTCTATTAGGATATTAGAAAACTCCAAAGCTGGATCTTCGGAATTGAGAATGTCATTGGTAATTTGACAAGCTGCGGAGTGACCAAATTGGTCCCAATTTGCTTTTTTGAAATTCCAGCGCCCCCTGGGGCTCCTCAGATTGAAACTTTAGAAAAATTGGAAAATTATCACTCCCACAAAGATCCGTATGAGGTTTCCAATCCAGGTCCAAAAAAAAAGAGGGGTCACAGATGGCCAGGTCTAAATTAGAAAATGTTCCTAAATGGTTACAATATGTAGGGGAACCTGAATTTAAAATACAAATGTTGAGGTCATCGACAACATTCTCCAAAATTTTGCCTTGGGGATTCTGATGGTCACTTCCCCATCTGGAGGGGTGACCATTCAGATCCCCAACAATCACGAAGGGAGATGGGAGTTGGTCTATAAAGTTTAGTAAATCAGCTTTGCAAATTGTTTTGGAAAGGGATAAATATAAGGAGCAGACTGTTACAGTTTTTTGGATAGATACTCGAGCAGCAATCGCCTCGTGGTCAATGTAACTGGGCTAAATAAAATGTGTGAACTAACACATAAAGCGTGCCCACGAGAAACATTGGACTGCAAGCAAGAGTATCCAGATAACTGAAGTATTTTATCAGGACTCAGAAGAGCTTCCTGTAGACAAATTACGCTTGGTCGGTTTTTAGAAAGCAGGAGCAACTGTTTGTAGTTGGCTTTAAGGCCTCTAATGTTCCATTGTATTAAAAAGGTCATAGTAGAAATAAATAAAAGGAGTATGTTTTATTTCAATCAAATTTATACTCTTAAGTTGTCTCCTTAATTATAATAGATTATTTTTTTGCTGTAGATGGAGGTGCTGTCTCCTCCATGTCAACTGATTCTACCTCCAGGGAGGTGAAACGATTCGAATGAACATCTTTTTTGGAAGACAATGGTCTTGGCTTATTGTCAGTCCTTGAAGAGGACTTTGAGCTCGACGAACGCTACGCGGCCCCAGCCGAAGGGGTGAGGAGGAGGGAGGTCGCGAACCAGACATCCTCCCCTGCCCCGGAGGCGGAACAGGGTGCAGAAGTGTGGCAATGGCTTTTGACGCGGCCGTCAGGGGTGGCATTGTCGCAGTGGAAGTCGGCCCGCTCGTGGTCGACCGCTGCTGGTTACCAGGGGCAACACTCTCTCCTTATTCTCACTATCCAACAGACGTTTCTCTAGCAATTGTGTTAATTCGTTTGAGAACTCAGGAACGATCCTAGAGCAGAATTGTTAGCAACAGAGATCATAGATGAGATGGATTTAAGCATGTCTGGCAAAGTGTATGTTTAGGCCACTTTAGCAAAACAAAGTTTGTTTGTATCACACGGGTTGAGAATCTCATACCGTTTTTTTGCCTCTGGAAAGGAGCATCTGTCTCGTGATCTGATTTTTTGGATCTCAACCTCCCTGATCCAAGCAGGGCAAGATTTTGAAGATGCAGGATGGTCTCCCTTACAATTATAGCACTTTGTAGCATTACCGCATTGTTTACCATGAACATCTTCCCCGCACTTGAAACAGGTCGGTGTGTTTTTACATGCCGAGCTATCGTGTCCATACCTCTGGCATTTAAAACAACGCAGTGGCGAAGGTACAAACACGGAAACAGGAATACTTTCATAACACACAATAACTCTTTTTGGTGCTTCGGGTGTGCAAAAGGTCAGAAACAGAGTATTTGTGGGTACTCTGTTTCCGTCCTTGTCTTTTCGCATGACACTATGTGCCTCAGTCACTCCCTGCTTAGCCAAGCCATCTTTTATTTCCGTCTCAGACAGACCATCAAACTGGGATGACCGCACAACTCCTTTGGAGGAGTTGAGTGTGCGGTGACAACCCACACTCACGTCAAACACACGGCTACCCAGCTCCAACTTGGTGCCATCTCTAGATCTCAATTGTTCCGAAGTCTTTTCTGTGGGACAGTCCACTAAAAAGCTTCCATCTCGTTGTCTTTTAATGTCTTTGATCTGGCGGGATACACCTTCAAACCACTTTTCCACGACAAAAGGGGAAATCTTTTGGCTTTCGTTTGTCATCCTGACGATCAAAAAGCGTGGCCATGTTTTGAAAAGGCCAGATTCCTTGGCTGTGCGTCTAGTTTGTGTCGCTGTCAGAATCATGTCCAATATCCTTGTCCAGTCCGTCATAAGTTCGTTTTTGTTTTTTGGTGGATGCCATGTTTTTAGATTGTTTGTTCATCCCCCCTGCTCCCCACCCACCACGGAGTCCAACAAGGGGATGCGTCCAAGCGGAAAATCCAGCAAGGGAACGCACAAGGGCTACAGTGGGGATATACATCCAGACAATCCCGCACTGCCACTACGGTCTTGTTAAAGTTTGACCCATGAGCCGCAGCCTTCTAGCAGAACTAGGGCAATACACGACCAGCCGCTTGACTGACGCGGGCCACGCCAGCCTCCCGTCTAGGAGAAGTACGGGCCAAAGAGGTGTGTTAGTGTGAGGGACCGCAGTCCCTCAGTGACCTCAACCTCAAGGATCCCATTCTCCCCCGACACGGGTTGCCCTGCATGGCAAATGCAGGGGGCCAAGAGAAGGCCACATAGAAGAGATGACCGACACCCTAACCATTATCTGTAACAAGATTGCAGTGGTGAGTGGCCCACAAGATGGACCCAGTAGCTTTTCATCACACTTCCCAAAAAGGGTAACCTTCAGGGGTGTAAAAATTATGGCACCATCAGCCATCCCACCAAAGTCCTCTTGAAAATAATACTCAAAACCGCAAACTGAACAAATCATATCTGAAGAACAAGTAGGTTTCAGGGCAGGACGAAGTACCACTGAGCAGATTTTGAACCTCAGAATAATCTGGGAGAAATATCTACCTCACCAACGACATCTATTATCATGTGTTTGTAGACATCAATAGAGCATTTGACCGAGTCGGGCATGCAGCTCTGTGGGCAACCATGAGAGTGTACAACATCAGCCCTAAAATTATTGAAGCCATCAAAAGCCTGTATGATAAGGCTACCAGTGCAGTCCTCCGCAACAGCGCCATCAGGAACTGGTTCAGAACAACAATCAACATGCATCAAGGATGCCTACACTCTCCAACACTCTTCAACATCTTCCTTGAGCGCATCATGTCAGATACCCTTGCAGATCACGAAGGCACAGTCAGCAAAGGGAGTAGAGCAATCTCCAACCTCCATTTTGCGGACGACATTGATGGATTGGCTGGAGAGGAATAAGAACTTGAACAGCTGGTACAGAGGCTTGACATCACCTCCAGAGCCTTTGGAATGGAAATTAGTGCAGAGAAGACCAAAATGATGACCAACAACACAATGGCATTAAAACGGACATCAAAGTCCAAGGCCAATCCCTCAACACAGTGCATAGCTTCAAATATTTAGGAGCCATTGTATCAGACAATAGGTACCAACAGGAAATCCTCACCAGGACTGCACAAACAACTGCAGCCCTGACAAGGTTGAAGCCCATTTGGAAAGACAGGATAACCCGTCTACATTCCAAGGTAAGGCTGCTGCGCTCCCTTGTCATCTCCATCTTCTTATACGCTTGCGAAACATGGATTCTCACAGCAGATCTACAACAAAGAATACAAAGCATGGAGATGATGTGCTACAGAGGACTTCTGCGCATTTCCTATATCCAGCAAATCACCAACGCCAAAGTCCGACAGACCATCACACAAGCCAATGGACAACACGATGAAATGCTCACAGTGGTGAAGAAACGGAAACTCCGATGGTATGGCCACGTCACCAGAGCATCAGGCCTTGCAAAGACCATCCTGCAAGGCATGGTGCATGGAAGGCAGAAGAAGAGGGAGACAGAAAAAGAGGTGGAAGGACAACATTCGAGAATGGACTGGGTGGACATTTGAGCGAAGCCATGAGTGTTGTTGAGAACAGAAAAAGATGCTGTACACTTGTTAAATGATCATCTGTGGTGCCCCAAAGACTTTTGAGTTACAGGACAGGATGGGATAGGATAGGATAGGTGTAAAAGAGCCCAGTGTGATGAGAGATAAACAGGTGAAGGGAAAGAGGGAAAGCAAGAAGAGGACAGAGAGAGAGAAAAAGACATGGGATGAGGCTTCTCGGAAAGACTACAAAAGTAGTTAGTTTCTTGGAGCTCAGAATGACTTACACATATATCCACACACAAACATGCATACAAGCATCTCACCAGCAGCAGCAGCTGTTTTGGAGGTTGGGAGGCTAGTGCAATCACCAATGCCAAAAACATTGGAGTAACGGTTGTGTTGCAGGGTCAGCTTGTTACAGTCCACCCAGCCATCCGCATTGACCAGTTTACTGCTGCGTACCACATCGGGGGCTGCCTGGGGTGGGACTGCATGCAGGAAGTCATACTGCGGACAAAAAAGCATCACAATAATCACACGAAACACAACACTATTATACTAAAGGTCATTTGCACAGTTATTGACCACAACAATGTTGGTCTCTGCTGCTTCAGCAATCAGGCTCCAACCCCAACCACCCCTTTCCTGACCACATGATTGGCTGGACTAGATTCCGCTAAGGGTTGGTAAAGGTTTGTCAACCTTCCAGTGTTAGGTAAACAAGGAGAAGGACAATTCTTGTATGAGGACCATCTTCATGAGGGTGCTGTCTCTCTCTGACTACCTTACCATCCCCAGTTCTAAATAGAGCGCTGCCAGTCAATGCAGGGTGGATTGCTAGGTTACGTTTTTTATTTCTATCCATGTGATTTTTTTTTGCAGAATTTCTTGAAATAGAGGTGTGTGTCCCAAATGCAGTTGTGCTATCGCAGTTGTACTCCGTTAACACTGAAATTGTTCTGATAATGTACAGAACTGCTAGAATACAAATGTTGCATGAAGGAAAAAACTTCACTTGCAGTTGTGCACCTATGCCCACTCACAAAGTCACCCAACCCACCAAAACACACACAATGACACTCAAACACACGCACACAAAGATGCCCACCCCACTCACACTCACAGCTCGAAGGGCAAAGCCTTATGGAACTCGCAATGGTCATTTTTTGACTAACATTTGTTGATCCTGTGACCTTGAGGAGAAGTCATTCATTCACTGATCATTTATGAAGTCTCATGGATGTACACTATCTTACCAAGTTAAGTTGTGATAGTTGAAATAGGTTCTGAGATATTAAGCCAATGCCATTGGAGCCAGTTTTGAGCTTCCCCTTATTTAGTACTCAATGCAAGGGAAGGTACTCCACAAAAAATTGATACCTCGCTCAGGAAAAAAAAAAAAAATAAAATTGAGGATTTACACCTGTTTTCGAACTCCTTTTTTTTTAGGGCTATTGTTCAGCACAGAGTTCACAAAACAAGCTGTTATTAAAAGCACAAGCTATGCTGATCTTGAACGAAATAAAATGTCCAAAATGGAAGAAAAAAACGAGGAAGGAACAGTATAATAAAAATGTAACTGAAGAAACTAGGTCACGTTTCTTTTGACTATTAGTAGGCCTATCTGTCTTCTTCGTTTAAAAGAAAAGACAAAAGAAGAAGACAGGTAGGCCTACTGAAAGTCAAAAGAAAAAGAAAGAAAGTAGAAACAAACTGTACAGTGTTAGCAACTTTGGTTTCTTCTTTACCCATTCAAACGTTGATTTACTTAATTACTATAAACAATGACTAAATGACAGATCATCTGTAGGTCAGTTCTGTGAGTTCTACTGATCTTCAAAATTGTCAAAATCAAGGCAATCTGGGGTTACTGTTAAATCCAAGTCAACATCAGACACCTCTCCTTTCGCTATTTCTTCTAATGTAAAGCCATAAAGTCATTGTCATCATCGCTTTTACCAATAATCGAACATTATATCTTCCTCCTCCATCTTTTAGACACCGAAAATTGGGCCAAAAACTTTCTGGTTTTTAAAAAAAATCACCATGAAAAGACTGTCACCTATTGCAGATCTAGTGAAAAAGTAAACAGGAAACGGAAGTTATAACTGGATAAATTTTAAACCGATTCATTGTGGTTGACCGTTGTTAGTTAAGATGCGGCAGACTAGTTTGCTGGCCTGAATAGGCCTTGCGAGTGGCAAAAGGTGAACCAACTTGCAAGTTTTGCAGACAGGCAGCAGACGGATGCAAAAAATTAATTTTTTCTTAATTTCATTTTTCGACTATTTAGGAATCATCTCACACAGATTTACAAAAATCTAGAAATATCTTCTTTTGTGTGTGTGTGTGTGTGTGTGTGTGTGTGTGTGTGTGTGTGTGTGTGTGTGTGTGTGTGTGTGTGTGTGTGTGTGTGTGAATAAACAGACTCACATTGTGATGCATGAGAGTCAAAAATGCCCACCCTTTCGCCGTAGAAACCCACTCAAACTCACACATATCTACTTGTTTAGACGGCGTTATAATGAAATTCATCAAAAGCCACCTAGGTTGTGTTGAAATTTGGTAATATTTTGTCCCCTTTTTAAAAGTACTTTTGTCTTCTAACATTAACTCAAGCCCTTATCCTAACTCTAACGGAACACTCTTTTGGGGTCAACATAACGAGGTCCGTAAAAAAAACCGCAGTAGATTTTCATAAAATTGTCAAAAAAACGCAGTCTAAACATAATCACAAACACACACAAAGATGTCCACCTTACACACACACACAGACATCCACTCCCCTTAGGAAACCAATACAGAAACATCATCTACTATTGACCAATATAATCACATAAAGATCTCCACCTTACTGTCACGAATTGGCTAGTTTAAACTCTGCCTATCGACTATTTAGCATTGTGTAGCCTTTGTAACAGTAGAGAGTTAGTACAGTACACAGTAGCAATTAAATTACAGCACACTGCGAGCCTGAGCCACACACACAGCGCAGTGACGTCAGCACTTGAGTTTTGAATATGAACATTTTACCCAATGAGAGCTTACGCAAAGCGGTTCGAGCCAGTTTGACTGGGTCCGAGCCTAACACATTTTTGGGCAGTTGGGAGTAATACACCGAAGTGTTAACAGCTAGAAAGCTGGCAGAGAAATCTCTCTACACTTAGACCAGGAAGCAGGACTTAGGAATCGTAGAATTCTATCAAGTCACACGGGCCTGAACTTGTCAAACAGGTAAATGAACACCCTTCTGTTTCATCGTGATATATGTGTAGTATTGTTGAAATTATGTTTGAAGAATTTGCTATGCATAAATGTGAATTGTTAATCCGAATTTGCGTGACCATGTGGAAGAGCCTACCACGAGGCGAAACACGACCGGTTACGCCGCCATGTTGCATACCATACGGAACCACTGTTGTTTAACTTATATGTATGTTTGCAGACCAGTGGCTGTACCACTGAATGTTTATAATATTATTAATTCTGTATGTGTATAGTTAGCCACGTTTGATATTTATGTATGTATAGGAATTTAGAGTGAGATTCCAGTGGAACCCGGAAGTAGCAGAATGTTCGTCGCTTATGTATAGAGATGTGGAGCTATCACTGAGGGCTACTTGGCTTTCAGTGAGACGCTCTGCACAAACCGATTATTCAGGGTTGTGCAGAATTTCGTCTCTTATATTACAGACGGGCAGGCGAGCTATCCCGAGCTATCCCGAGCTATCCTGTGAACCCCACTCCACAGAAACAAGTTGGTTGAGGAACCTCTACCGCACAAGTCGGAACGAGCGACCCGGTAAAACTCCCTGTCAGACCCCACAGCGTGGCCAGGGAACCCAACTACACAACGACACAGGTGGACCAGAAGCTACCTCACAGAAGGACTTCGACCGCACCACCCGCCAGTTAAGTGTGTTATCCCAAGTGCACTTAAACTGATCAGAACAGGACCACAGTAGTCCAACTATTCAGAAACTCTAAAACGGACCACAGTAGTCCAAATCTACATGAGATATACTAGCGAGTGCCCGATGAAGATAGAACAGCTGCATAGACTATCAGCGATCGAACTATTAGCATTGAAAGAGACTTTTTAAGTTAGATTAGTACTTAGAGAACCTTGTATAGAGTAGAAGAAATAAATGTGTGATTTTAACTGTTATCAAAAGGCTGGACTACATATGATTCATAGCCGTGTGAAAGCTAGTGTGACAGTATTCTTTTACCTTTTTTCTATCTATTTCTGTACCCCAACCTTAACACAGAACGAGCTAAACAAATAAATTTATTAAAGTAATTCATAGGGTGACTTACTAGCAGTTCCCACCGAATAAACGTGAGGGTCCATAATTCCATTGTGCAGAGCCCATAAACCCCACGTGACACTTTAATTGGCGAGCCTAGCCAGGATCTGTGTATAATAGGAATTGGGTATAAACGGATCTAAGTACAATAAAATTAGATAACAGTAGGAGTAGTAGAATAACTTAGAATAGTGGTAACATTGACTCAGTTTGGGTGCACTATTCTTTAGTTAAAAACTTTTTTGCTTCAATTATTTTTGTGTCTGTATGTTGCATTGTTCTTTTGCAGGTTTTGCTTAAGTAACTGTTGTATGCCATTTGACTATTGTTTTATTCTATTATTGATTACGAATTTGATTGTCTTTGCATTGTTTTTATTGACTTGCAATATTGCTAGTGTTTTGGTATTCCACGTGATTCAGAGGGTGTTCATAGACACGTTTGGCAATGTCGGACCCAGTGGCCTTGAGATTGCGTTTCAAGGAATTGGGAGAAGCTTTACACTTAGCAGGGGCGGACCTAATTGCGTATATAAATGCAGAGGTAGAGAAACAGGAGGCTAAGGCAGAGAGAGCAGCAGAAAGGGAGGCGAAGAAACTAGCCTTAGAAGCAGAGCAAAAGAAATTAGAAGCAGAGCAGAAGAAACTAGAATTAGAAGGAGAACAGAAGAAGGCAGCATTAGCAGCAGAGAGAGAAGCAGAAGTTAGGAGATGGGAGTATGAGAGGGCAGAAAAGGAAAAAGAGAGGGCAGAGAAAGAAAAAGAGAGGGAAGAAAAGGAAAAAGAAAGACAGCATGAGTTAGAGCTAAGAAGATTGGGATCAGGAGCTTCAAGTTCTTCCTCAACCCCTTCCCACTCAGATCAGCTAGAGGTAGCATCCAACCCTGTACAAGGAATGTCATTTCCACTGGGAACATTCAATGAGAGAGAAGAAGGTCTAGATCTCTATCTGACTAGGTTTGAGCGCCTAGCAACAGAGTATAAACTAGATCCCACTCATTGGTCTTTCAAGCTTAGTCAAGGACTTAGAGGAAAGGCTTATGACATCTACAGTAAGCTACCGACTGACAGAGTGACTGACTATCACAAAGTAAAAGAGGCACTCCTAACGGGATTCGAACTGACAGGAGAATGCTACCGGCAAAAGTTCCGCACCAATCGGAGAGTGAAAGGAGAGAGCTATGCGCAGTTCGCGGATCGGTTGTCCACAACGCTGGATAAGTGGATTAGCCAGTCAGCCACGGCTAAGACGTATGATGGACTGACAGAACTGTTAGTATGGGAACAGCTACGGGAAACCATGACCCCCGAGCTGAGAACCTTCTCAGTAGAGCAGGGCGCGGAAAGACTAGAAGATCTGGTCAAGGTCGCAGATAGGTACGTGGCCGCACACGGAGAAGCCAAGAGCTTCAGGCGAGACCTAAAGCCTAACGGGAAAGAGGCACAGAAACGAAGCCCTAACCGAGAAGAGCGCACCGCGAATAAGCCGAATAACCCCAGACCTGGGCAAAATAAAGGACCCAACACGGAATTCGGGAAAAGAGGTCCCGCAGAACAGAGACGGTATTGTTCGTTCTGCAACAGAAACAATCACTCCACCGCAGAATGTTTCAAGTTGGCCGCACAACGTAGGGAAGAGCGCGAAAGCCGGCCAGCGCACAGAGTTCTAACTCAAAGTAGCGGTAATAAGCCACACACGATCGGAGATCACCCATCGGTGACAGACACGGTCAAGGTCAACGGAAAAGAAGCGAACTGTCTGTATGACACAGGTCTATCATACGACGCGATAGTCAGCGAGTCTCTTGTATCGCGCGCGGACTTGACAGACAAGACAGTCGACTTACAAGGAGCAGACTTGACGAAACCGACGACTACTTGCCCAATAGCTTGGATCGAAGTAGAGAGTAGGTACGTCACAGGACGAATCCAAGCAGCTGTTTTACAGAAACCCCTGTATGATCTAGTGCTAGGTTGTAGGTATGTGTTCTTAGGCACGCCCCCAAAAACTGTAGAGATAGCTGCAGTGCAAACCAGGGCCCAAGCTAAAACCCAACCACCCCAGCCCGAGTTCGCTCCGAATCCAGGACTCGAAGAGATCAAAACAGCACAGAAAGAAGACACCTCGATAGCGAAGTGCTTCCAGAAGCTACCCAAGGCGCACACACCCCCGCACAAGGGAGACTTCTACATGGAACAGGGAGTTCTACATCGACAAGGAGATGGAGATCACACCCAACTAGTACTACCAGCCACCCTTCGAGCCCAAGTACTAGAATTAGGCCACAGCATGCCACTCAGCGGACACATGGGAATTGGAGCCACAGTGCAGAGAATCAGCGCACACTACTATTGGCCAGGAATCACGGAGGATGCCAAGCGCTACGTGAAATCTTGCCACCAATGTCAACGATATTCCCCGCGACATCACACCGTACCAGTTACCTTAGGACCATCAGTAGTAGTCGGCGTGCCATTCCAGCAAGTCTCAGTAGACATAGTAGGACCACTGCCCATGACCAAGAAGCGGAACAGATTTCTACTCACACTCGTCGACGCATGTACGATGTGGTGCGAAGCAGTCCCGTTGCCAGCGATCGACACCAAGAAGATTGCAGATGCACTCATCGCCATCTTTACCAGAGTCGGATTCCCGGACAGCATTAGAACGGACAACGGATCTCAGTTCACCGGCCGCCTGATGCAAGACGTGTTCGAGTTGATACAAGTCCATCACATTCGCACACCACCATACCACCCCGCCAGCAACGGACAAGTAGAAAGACTGAATGGAACCCTTCTCACCATACTCAGGAAAGTCGCCGACGACAATCCAGAAGCGTGGGACTCCTACGTGAATGCGGCACTGTTCGCATACCGAGAAACGCCCCATGCAGCCACAGGCTACACCCCGTCAACATTGCTATTCGGCAGACCTCTAGCAGGACCGCTAGAAGCCCTACGCAGAAGTTGGACGGAAGCCAAGATAGACGACACACCCAGAGGTGCCACCAAGTACGTCGCAGACCTGCAGGAAACCCTCAAAGCAACGTGGAAGAAAGCTGGTGAAGCACTGAAGAAGGCAAGAGCCCGTCAGGCGAAGTACTACAACCGCCACGCGAAGGACAGAGAACTGCAAGTCGGCGATCAAGTGCTACTCTTACTTCCAAGTGGAACCAACAAGCTGGACATCGCTTGGAGAGGACCGTACCGGGTGACTGCCAAGAAATCCAAGACAGTCTACCAAGTGGAGGTGAACGGGAGAGCCCGATACCACCACATCAATCTCCTCAAGAAGTACACGGACCGACCAGCGACCCCCGGCACTCACACCTGGATGGCCATCGCCATCGCGGAAGAAGCTCATCCACAACTACAACAGCACCGCCGTACCACTGACAAATGGAACCCGGAAAATCGCCCCGGACAAAGTAGTATGGACAGCCGAATGCGAGACAGCATTCCAAACACTCAAGGACAGAATGACATCGGCGCCAGTACTCCACCTACCCGATTTGACTCAGCCATTCGTTCTTCGCACCGACGCAAGCGACTTAGGACTCGGAGCAGTACTGCTACAGCGCGACCCCAAGAATGCAGAGACGCTATTCCCTGTCGCCTACGCCAGCAGAAAATTGAGACCCGCCGAGACCCACTACGCCACGTCGGAGAAAGAATGCCTTGGACTAGTCTGGGCCATACAGAAGTTTCAACTCTACCTGTATGGGACCCATTTCACAGTTCAGGTGGACCACCAACCACTATCGTTCCTGGCAGCCTCCAAGTCTTTGAACTCTCGCCTGATGCGATGGGCACTCACCCTTCAGGCGTACTCATTCCAAATCGAGTACATCCCCGGCAAAGAAAACCACGGAGCCGACTACCTCAGTCGCCATCTCGTGGAGGACACAGCAGCTGTCGCCCACCCAACACAACTAAGGGCCACAGCACCAGAATTCGTCCCCGCCCAGTAATACCCTGTCACTAGTGTCCATAGCTACCTGGCACAGCATTGCAGCTCAGGTAGAGCAACTTACTTAGTTTGTAAATAGGACCCTAGGATAGTGCAGTGTTAAACTAGGCTCTGTAGTAGAAAAAGGTCGAATCCAGTAGTCATCGCCTTTTTTCAGTTGAGGGAGCCTGTCACGAATTGGCTAGTTTAAACTCTGCCTATCGACTATTTAGCATTGTGTAGCCTTTGTAACAGTAGAGAGTTAGTACAGTACACAGTAGCAATTAAATTACAGCACACTGCGAGCCTGAGCCACACACACAGCGCAGTGACGTCAGCACTTGAGTTTTGAATATGAACATTTTACCCAATGAGAGCTTACGCAAAGCGGTTCGAGCCAGTTTGACTGGGTCCGAGCCTAACACATTTTTGGGCAGTTGGGAGTAATACACCGAAGTGTTAACAGCTAGAAAGCTGGCAGAGAAATCTCTCTACACTTAGACCAGGAAGCAGGACTTAGGAATCGTAGAATTCTATCAAGTCACACGGGCCTGAACTTGTCAAACAGGTAAATGAACACCCTTCTGTTTCATCGTGATATATGTGTAGTATTGTTGAAATTATGTTTGAAGAATTTGCTATGCATAAATGTGAATTGTTAATCCGAATTTGCGTGACCATGTGGAAGAGCCTACCACGAGGCGAAACACGACCGGTTACGCCGCCATGTTGCATACCATACGGAACCACTGTTGTTTAACTTATATGTATGTTTGCAGACCAGTGGCTGTACCACTGAATGTTTATAATATTATTAATTCTGTATGTGTATAGTTAGCCACGTTTGATATTTATGTATGTATAGGAATTTAGAGTGAGATTCCAGTGGAACCCGGAAGTAGCAGAATGTTCGTCGCTTATGTATAGAGATGTGGAGCTATCACTGAGGGCTACTTGGCTTTCAGTGAGACGCTCTGCACAAACCGATTATTCAGGGTTGTGCAGAATTTCGTCTCTTATATTACAGACGGGCAGGCGAGCTATCCCGAGCTATCCCGAGCTATCCTGTGAACCCCACTCCACAGAAACAAGTTGGTTGAGGAACCTCTACCGCACAAGTCGGAACGAGCGACCCGGTAAAACTCCCTGTCAGACCCCACAGCGTGGCCAGGGAACCCAACTACACAACGACACAGGTGGACCAGAAGCTACCTCACAGAAGGACTTCGACCGCACCACCCGCCAGTTAAGTGTGTTATCCCAAGTGCACTTAAACTGATCAGAACAGGACCACAGTAGTCCAACTATTCAGAAACTCTAAAACGGACCACAGTAGTCCAAATCTACATGAGATATACTAGCGAGTGCCCGATGAAGATAGAACAGCTGCATAGACTATCAGCGATCGAACTATTAGCATTGAAAGAGACTTTTTAAGTTAGATTAGTACTTAGAGAACCTTGTATAGAGTAGAAGAAATAAATGTGTGATTTTAACTGTTATCAAAAGGCTGGACTACATATGATTCATAGCCGTGTGAAAGCTAGTGTGACAGTATTCTTTTACCTTTTTTCTATCTATTTCTGTACCCCAACCTTAACACAGAACGAGCTAAACAAATAAATTTATTAAAGTAATTCATAGGGTGACTTACTAGCAGTTCCCACCGAATAAACGTGAGGGTCCATAATTCCATTGTGCAGAGCCCATAAACCCCACGTGACACTTACACACACACAGACATCCACTCCCCTTAGGAAACTAATACAGAAACATCATCCACTATTGACCAACATAATCACATAAAGATGTCCACCTTACACACACACAGACATCCACTCCCCTCAGGCAAGCAATACAGAAGCATCATCCAATATTGACCACTTACGTTGAATGTCTTTGTTTCCCCTTTGTTGCTGTCAAGAAGCTGGAACACTGCTTCTCGGTTCTCATGTCGCACTTCGATGAGGTTGTGGCGAAAGTTCACATGTAGATCCCTGCACAGACAGGCAAGAAAGATCACTAAAGTAGGAAAATACCAAAGAAGAGAGAATAAGGTTACAAATGCTAAGTATACATGGTGACAGAGGATAATGATAATGAAGTTTTGTATTGTGCAGGGCTCTCCAGAAAAACTGTCGGTTATATTCAAGCAACATGGTTTAATTCTATTGCCTATAACAAACTAGTGGCCAAAGGAAGGCGCGGCCCTTGGTGACCCAGGCGACGACCAACTGTTATGGAGTGATTGGTTCTTTTCATCATCTTTGGCAAGAAAGACCTGGCATAGCAAATCCTCTCCAGGCTGTGGCAACAGCCGAAATCCACTAGTACAATGTGGCTTGCCTTGGCTATGAGCATGTGGTCGTTGAACCTGTAGTGATGTGAGGTTTCTCTTTCCTGGCGGTAACTTCTGTGTAGAAGACTTTTGCCCAATGATGCCGTGCTGACATCACCCTGTTAGTCGCCTCTTACGACACGCCGGGAAATGTTGGGTTTATTCTATTCAGTGCCTGAACCCACTGGAACGGAGGTGATAACTGTGCTACTAATGGACAACTTAGCAGGATCCGCACGAGAAACAACATCGTCATAGGAACCTAGAATGTCAGGTCCCTAACTGTGGAGGGAAAATGAGAAGAACTGGCACATGAGCTGGACCACAATCGATGGAACATTTTATGTATCAGCAAACTACTCTGGAAAGGCCTAGGTGAAATAACGACCGACTAAGACCACAAGCTTTATTTCAGCGAGAGAGATGACAGGCACAAACAAGATCGCACCACAACTGGGGAGACACATGTGGACCCCACTGCAACGAGACAAATGACAGGGGTTTGGGGCTCTTGGAGTTTGCCAGATACAACAATCTGATACTGGCTAACACGCTTGGTCTCCACAAAAAATCCAGGCGATGGACACGGCACAGTCCCAGCGGGAGCATCACAACCAGACTGACTACATCATGGTCAAGACATGCTTCAGATCAAGCATCAACATTGGCAGGACATGCACTTTTCCAGGAGAAGACATCGAAAGTGACCACGATCTCGTGATGTCCTTCCGGCTACACTTGAAAAGAGTAAACACAGCAAAGTGCACCTGACTGAAGTTTGACCTGGACAAACTGCAAGACCCAGATGTCGCCTAAATATTCCAAGCCACAATTGGAGGGAAATTTGCACCACTACTCATTTTGGAAGCTGGTGAAGTAGCTGTAAACACCATGACCACCACCTTCAACTCAGCTGTGACAGATGCCACAACTGAGATCCTTGGCAAGCACCACCCAAAGAAGAAACCGTGGATCACACCTGGACTTTTGGACCTGTGTGACAAACGAAAAAATATAAAAAAGAAAAAGAACATCTCACAGGGAGCTGCCTACCAAAAAATATTAACAATGACATCAGCAAAGGCATGCACACAGCAAAGGAGAACTGGATAGAAGACAATGCTTGTCATTACTCTTCCCAAAAAGGGTAACCTTAAGGAGTGTAAAAATTACTGCACAATCAGTCTCATCAGCCATCCCAGCAAGGTCCTCATGAAAATAATACTTAACAGGTTGAAGCCCCAAGCTGAACAAATCATAGCTGAAGAACAATTAGGCTTCAGGGCAGGACGAAGTACCACTGAGCAGATTTTCAACCTCAGAATAATCTGCGAGAAATACCTACACCTCCTACAACATCTATATCATGTGTTTGAAGACTTCAAGAAAGTGTTTCACCGAGTCAGGCATGCAGCTCTGTGGGCAACCATGAGAGTGTACAACATCAGCCCTAAAATTATTGAAGTTATTAAAAGCCTGTATAACAAGACTACCACTGCAGTCATCCATAACAGCGCCATCGGGTTCAGAACAACAATAGGTGTGTGTCAAGGATGCCTCCTCTCTCCAACTCTTCAAAATCTTCCTGGAGCGCATCATGTCAGATACCCTTGCAGATCACGAAGGCACAGTCAGCATAGGAGGTAGAGCAATTTCCAACCTTCGTTTTGCGGATGACATTGATGGATTGGCTGGAAAGGAACAAGAACTTGAACAGCTGGTACAGAGGCTTGACACCACCTCCAGAGCCTTTGGAATGGAAATAAGTGCAGAGAAGACCAAATTAATGACAACATCAGCCCTAAAATTATTGGAGTCATGAAAGGCCTGTATGACAAGGTCACCAGTGCAGTCCTCCACAATAGCGCCATCGGAAACTGATTCAGAACAACAATCGGTGTGCGTCACTCTCCCCGACACTCTTCAACATCTTCCTATAGAGCATAATTCAGATGCCCTTGCAGATCAAGAAGGCACAGTCAGCACAGGGGTTAGAGCAATCTCCAACCTCCATTTTGCAGATGACATTGATGGATTGGCTGGAGAGGAACAAAAACTTAAACAGCTGGTACACCTCCAGAGCCTATGGAAAGGAAATAAGTGCAGAGAAGACCAAAGTGATGACCAACAACACCAATGGCATCAACATGGATAAAGTCCAAGGTCAATCACTCAACACAGTGAATAGCTTCAAATATTTAGGAGCCATTGTATCAGACAATCGGTCCTGACAGGAAGTCCTCTCCAGGATCGCACAAACAGCTGCTGCCCTGACAAGGTTGAAGCCCATTTGGAAAGACAGGACCATCAGTCTACATTCCAAGGTAAGGCTGCTGTGATCCCTTGTCATTGTAACATCAGAAATGTTGTATCTACCCTGCGTTCCTTCCCTGACACTCGAAGTTGAGACGTAACAGATAGTGTCCCACAGGTGGGATAGGAGAGCAAAATTTCCAAAAGAAGATTCATGTGGTCGCGAGAGCGAGACTAGCCGCGAGAATTAAATGATTGGTCGGAGATGACGTAGAGACTCCTGAATATCCCCGTATACGCCGATTTAGCCAGTCAGTCGAATACGAAATTTGGAACCACGAAGATCAAAGGAGCGAATGGAAGGGAACGATTATCCTCAGCCATCACCAAGAAAGTGATAGACTAGAGACGGGTTCACGATTCCCAGAGACTAGAAGTAAGTTAACACTAGTAGTTTCTAGTACGTGTATGTATATATTATATTGATTGCCATGTATTAGTATGTTCATGTTATATGTATTTACAGAAACCGATTATTATTACTGACACGTTGTGCATGTTGCTCAATATATCTTAGCCTTAAGATTCGGATCTAAGTGTGCATATGGGAAACTCGGCAGGTGTATGATGCTATACACTTCTTGCAGAGGGCACCACATACCAATATATCTGAATAGAATACTGTAGCCAGAGTTCTGGATTTTACAGTTCAGCTCTGGGACGGTTTGTGGAGTCAACGCATGACGCTTGCTCCCGTGGAAAAAAAGATCATCTAGATTCTACCTCGCCAACAAGTCAGGCCCCATAGCTACACGACTCGCCCGATCATCCTGAGAGTGCCCAGACTCCCTCAGAGTGACCACTTGACTCAAGCACTCGCAGACGCTGAGCAGCTAAGTCCCTCTCAACTGCAACTGACATAAAAGTTATAAAACTACTTGGAACAATATTAGACCACCAAAGATAAAACTTTGTAGCAAGTGATGAAGAAGAACAGCACAGCCCATTGAACAGTTATAGTTATTAATTTACATTTCATTAAAGTCATGTTAGATTTTGTGTTGAACATATAAAAGTTAAAATCACTTACATATACGACTGATGTCATTCTATTTGTATTGTTGTGTGTCCACTAGCTCTTCTTCTCTTGAGACCAAGTAAACTAGTCATTTGATTAGTAAAAAGCATTTCTTAAAGTGAGCCAATGATACTTTAAAACCCGAAAACAAATATAAATTTTTATGTGACCAAGCACCATGATTAGACTCTCACATCGCTTTGAAATTTTGGTAAAGAATGTCTGACAGAGGTAGCTTAACAACCCATCTATCTACAAGTCTTACTCCCCTTGTAAGATCAGCGTATCTTCTCCAGGATATTATCACAGTCATCTCCATCTTCCTATATTCTTGCCAAACATGGACCCTCACAGATCTACAACTTACAAAGCATGGAGATGAGGTGCTACAGAAGACTTCTGCACATTTCCTATACCCAGCACATCACCAACAACAAAGTCCTACAGACCATCACACAAGTCATTAGACAACACGATGACATGTTCACAGTGGTGAAGAAACAGAAACTCTGATAGTATGTCCATGTCACCAGAGCATCAAGCCTTGGAAAGACCATTCTGCAAGGCAAGAGGTGGGAGAACAACATTCGAGAATGGACTGGCTCGACACTGAGCGAATCCATGAGGGCTGCTGAGGACAGAGAAAGATTGTTAAATGAACATCTGTGGTGCCCCAACGACCGCCGAGTTACGGTATAGGATAGGATAACAAACCAGGGCTGAGCTTTAACGTTCGCCAACTCGCCAATGGCCCCTAAAAATAGTATGGCGAACTCGATTTGGGGTACCATTCGCCCGGCTGGAAAATACCGCCAGTGGTAGAGATTCTGTACCTGTACACGAACTTTTGACTTGCAATTTAAAACAAAACACGCGCCAACCGCTTCTGCAGTCAGCACCGGAGACCCGTTCCGATGCATGCTAGGAAGTTAGGTAACGCTAGCAAAGCGAGGGATTTGCGAAGTAAAAATAGCCTTTTCTCGCAAGACTTTCTTCTTTCCCTCACCGCGAAACGCTACTGCCTTGCGAGATCCTAGCCTTCTTGCTTCCTTGCGTGTATCGGAACGAGTCTCTGACTTCCTTGATGAGTCACGCGAGACTTGCCGTACTTTCGATATTCCCCATTCTCAGTCTTTTGTCAATCTCGAACGATGTGGCGCTTTTTAAGCGGTGTCTCGGAGCCTCCAGCAAAAAAAATTAAGTCAGAAGAAGAAAAAAAAACAGCTGAAGAAGGCACACCCAAGCTCCTTCAAGTTAACAGCTGAAGAAGGCACACCCAAGCTCCTTCAAGTTTTGGAACATTGAGGAGGAGGATGTCGATGATGAATAAATTATACAGTGCTTGTTTTAAAAAATGAAACAGTGTTGTTGTTGAAATTTATCTTGTTTATTAGCTGCAATAGTTTTACAGTTTAAAATAAATGACCGTGCTTTCAATCAAGGGGTCTGGCAACCTGAGAAATATTTTGGCAACTTCAACTTCCCAGGTTAGGAGCCCGGCTGGCTCCTTAGCCTGGCTTGCTAAATCTCAGCCCTGACAAACTAACCCTAACTTGGATCCTCAGCTTTACTTCCAAGAAGGTTTGCACAAGGGAGGTAATAGGTTAAAAACAGTCTTCTAGGAAATCACCAAACAATTCATGCTCATTGAACTAAAAAAAACAACAAGAAGGGCAAAGCCCATATAACTCATATGCTCATTATGAAACTTGCAATATTTAACATGAAAATGAGTGCCTAGAAACAAACATTGAAACAGAGTCATTAAAATGCAAAGCAATACAGATCTTGAGATGACCTTCATCTCCGACTCCAAATACACTCATCTACTATCAAATAAACAACGGCAAAAATTGTATTATACCAAAAAACAATTACTTTGGGTTGACTTTGACCTTCAGTGACCTTGAGATGATCCTGACCTTCATGTGACCTCTCATGCTCATGTATGATCAAATAACCCAATGTTGTTGCATGCTATGGGTTAAATAGAGCCATTCCATAGTGTGATTACCTATTTTTTTGTATGTTTTTGCAAAGCCTAAAATGACCTTGACCTTCAATCAAGATTAACATTGTCACGGACCGGGTTTATAATATTTCGGTCCGATGACTGTTTGTAGTATCTTCCTGTGTGAAGATATAAATTATAATATTTTTATTGATTACTAATTTCTGATTGGTTGAGCTAGTCATGTGACGGTTCACCAATTACATGTATTCAAAAAAATGTTGCATTCTTCTTGTGACTTGACCAAGGAGTGGTCGTTTGTGTTGTACTTCTAGCAGCTGCGTCTGCAGGTATATATTGTTTATCATTGAAATATTGTATTATGAACATGATATTTAACCCTGATTATATTCTACTTATTGTGGAATAAGAATTGGTAATAAATAATTTTTGTTATTAGTATGAAGGATGGATTAGGGAGGTGATGGAGATAGTGGATCGTTGTATATTTTTGATTAATGAACTGAAGCTGGATTAGTATTTGATTTGTAGTTGAAACCTCAACTTGCAATGTATAGCACTATATTTATTTTTGTGAATGAAAGTAATTAGCGGCAAGAATGTAATAATTAGTTGTTATAATTGGTTTTAAAATTTTGCGTATGTGTGAACTGTGTTCTACACATATGAGTTTTGAATTATATGTTGCTGGTCTGGTCCTGTCACAGAGAGAGAGAAAGGTATATGTGGTAATACAGAAAGTCTATGTATCAAGATATTTAGTGGGGAAAACTTGTATGTTTTCAGAAGTCTCCGGCTGAGGGGCCTCGAGGCGAAGAAGAAGAAGAAGAAGAAGAAGAAGAAGAAAAAGAAGAAGGAGAAAGGAGAAGGAGAAGAAGAAGAAGAAGAAGAAGAAGGAGAAAGGAGAAGAAGAAGAAGAAGAAGAAGAAGAAGAAGAAGAGCCAAAGAAGAAGACGAGAGGGCGAAGCAGAGGGAGAAGAAGAAGGAGCAGAAGAAGGGGCCAGAGAAGAGCCAAAGAAGAAGACGAGAAGGCGAAGCAGAGGGAGAAGAAGAAGGAGAAGAAGGAGCCAGAGAAGAGGCCAAAGAAGAAGACGAGGAAGAAAGACGAGCAGCAGCGGCAACCACTGCCACACGAGTAGTAACCGCTACCACATCAGCAGCAGTAGCAACCGCTACCACATCAGCAGCAGTAGCAACCGCTACCACATCAGCAGCAGCAGCAACCGCTACCCCAGCAGTAGCAGCAGCAACGGCGGCAGCGGCCACAACAGCAGCGGCGACAGCAACGATAGACAGGGGAGAAACCCCAGGATAGATAGATAGAAAGGCCAAGGATAAGGAAAGGAAGATAGTGTATAGACAGAGACAGAGATTAGAAACAAAAGAAGGACACAGCGAATTCTGTCTCCTTGAGACTCGGGATAACTCTCTCTGTCGACGGTGACCGGGTCGATATTGGTGTTTATTGTGACTGGTGATACTTGGATTATCTGACCGGGATTTTTAGTGGTGGTTTTGGTGATTGGTGACTTTATTCGTGGATGATCTGACTGAGACTTATGTGTGTGTTTTGTGAATGATAAGATTCACGGATTATTTCTACATAGTACGTGAGTACAAGACTATATATATATTTTTCCATATTATTGATTGAATTGTATGTACTTATGTGAACCTTGTTGACTATTGTTTATTTTCTAGTAATAGAAAGGGGGAGTGACAACAAAAGAATTCTTGAGAGTTAGTGAGTGTGAGACGGGAGAACACGCAGAATATTCACGCACGCACACACGCAATTTCTTGAAATAACCCCTTTCGTTACAAACATAAAAACAGAACAAATATGAAAGATCAATGTATTATCTCTAAATACAACAAGTTTGGACTTGATATACCTCATAGTTTATGGTCAAGGACACCTCAAAGTAATTATACTTTGGACAGCTCCAATGACCTTGACCTCGGAGTGAGGTTGACAAAATTTGCAAAGAATGTGTATGTCATTGATATCTGCGATGCATCAAAAAATCCTAAGTTCAATATTAATAACTTAGAAAAAAAAATGAAATTTTGTGGAAACATGTTAATTTTTTTACTAACATTTGATGACCCTGTGACCTTGACCTTGAAGTGAAGTTATTCATTCACTGATCATTTATGGGGGTCTCATGAATTTACACCTCCTATCCTATCCTGTCCCGTAACTTGGAGGTCGTAGGGGCACCACAGATGATCATTTAACCAACATACTCTATCTTTCTCTGTCCTCAGCAGCCATGATGGCTTCGCTCAGTGTCAAACCAGTCCATTCTCTAAATGTTGTTCTCCCACCTCTTTTTCGGTCTCCCTCCTCTTCTACCTCCTTGCACTGTGCCTTGCAGGATGGTCTTTGCAAGGCCTGATGATCTGGTGACATGGCCATACCATCGGAGTTTCAGTTTCTTCACCACTGTGAGCAGGTCATTGTGTTGTCCAATGGCTTGTGTGATGGTCTGTCGGACTTCGTCATTGGTGATGTGCTGGGTATAGGAAATGCCCAGAAGTCTTCTGTAGCACCTCATCTCCATGCTTTGTATTCTTCGTTGGAGATCTGCTGTGAGGGTCCATGCTTCGCAAGCATATAGGAAGATGGAGATGACAAGGGACCGCAGCAGTCTTACTTTGGAATGTAGACTGCTGGTCCTGTCTTTCCAAATGGGCTTCAACCTTGTCAGGGCAGTAGTTGTTTGTGCGATCCTGGAGAGGACTTCCTGTCGGGACCCTGATAAAATGGCTCCTAAATATTTGAAGCTATGCACTGTGTTGAGGGATTGGCCTTGGACTTTGATGTCCGTGTTGATGCCATTAGTGTTGTTGGTCATTCCTTTTGGTCTTCTCTGCACTTATTTCCATTCCATAAGCTCTGGAGGTGGTGTCAAGCCTCTGTACCAGCTGTTCAAGTTTTTGTTCCTCTCCAGCCAATCCATCAATGTCATCCGCAAAACGAAGATTGGAGATTGCTCTACCCCCTATGCTGACTGTGCCTTCATGATCTGCAAGAGCATCTGACATGATGCGCTCTAGGAAGATGTTGAAGAGTGTTGGAGAGAGTAGGCATCCTTGACGCACACCGATTGTTGTTCTGAACCAGTTTCAGATGACGCTGTTATGGAGGACTGCACTGGTAGCCTTGTCATACAGGCTTTTGATGACTTCAATAATTTTAGGGCTGATGTACACTTTCATTGTTGCCAATAGAGCTGCATGCCAGACTCGGTCAAACGCCTTCTTGAAGTCTATGAACACATGATATAGATGTTGTTGGTGCTGTAGGTATTTCTCACAGATTATGAAAATCTGTTCAGTGGTACTTCGCCCTGCCCTGAATCCTGCTTGTTCTTCAGCTATGATTTGTTCAGCTTGGGGTTTCAACCTGTTGAGTATTATTTTCAGGAGGACCTTGCTGGGATGGCTGATCGTGCGGTAATTTTCACACTCCTGAAGGTTACCTTTTTTGGGAAGAGTGATGACAAGCGACTGGGTCCATGGTGTAGGCCACTCCCCACTCTGCCAGATCTTGTTACAGATAATGGTGAGGGCAACAATCATCGCTTCTCCTCCTGCTTGAAGCAGTTCCACGGGTATGTTGTCCACTCCCGCTGACTTCCCTTTCTTCAGCGATTGCACTGCCGCCTCAACTTCTTCCCGGAGAATTGGGAGGATTTCTTCTTCTTCTCTGTTCTCGGGACATGCTAGAACTGATGGGTCTCCATTTGGTGTATGGTTGTAAAGGTCAGAGCAGTACTCTGTCCATCTGTCCAAGACTTCTTGTTCTTCTGTAAGGCATATGCCAGACTTGCTTTGAATCGTGGAGACTTTGGGCTGTTTAACACTTGTCAGCCACTTCACAGTCTGGTAGGCTTCTTGCTGTTGTTCTTGTTCAGACTGTTCTCTATTTCCTGGCATTGATCTTCTATCCAGTTCTCCTTTGCTGTGCGCATGCCTTTTCGGATGTCATTGTTGATTTTTTGGTAGACATCAGCTCCCTGTGATGTGTTCTTTTTCTTTTTTTATCTCTCTTCGTTTATCACACAGATCCAAAAGTTCAGGTGTGATCCACGGCTTCTTCTTTGGTCGGTGCTTGCCAAGGATCTCAGTGGCAGCATCTGTCACAGCTGAGTTGAAGGTGGTGGTCATGGTGTTGACATCTACTTCACCAGCCCCCAAAATGAGCAGTGGTGCAAATTTCCCTCCAATTGTGGCCTGAAATAGTTCTGCCACCTCCGGGTCTTGCAGTTTGTCCAGGTCGAACTTCAGTCTAGTGCACTTTGCTGTATTTGTGCTTGTGCCAAAAGGTCGTTTTGAAACAGTTTGCATTTTAAAAATGGAAATAAATGTGTATTTGAAATTATGTGTTTGTTGTAATTTGTGATATTGTATGGATATATGTTAGAGATATATAAAATAAACTGATGCTGTTAATTGTAGAATTAGTATATACAAAAAATAAAAAAGTGAAAAAAATTGGATTTTTTTGCTGTCCAGAAAGCTGTAAGTTAAAGTTGCTCACATTAGAGTCTCTTTACTCATTTAAATGAAATAACAACTGGATAACATTTTGTAGTTTGACTTACCGATGTTTAAGCACTTAAAACAGCTTAACAATTTATCTGTAACCCTTTTTGAAATTATTGCATAATAACCTAATTTTATTCACGGACGGTCGTTACATCAAATGTCAAAATCGTACTACTCTTTGCAGACAAAAAAAACGATGCTTTAGTGAAGTTCCAGTTCTAATTTTGAGATAACCGAAGCAGAGACATGTATGACAAATACAAATATATTTAGTTTAAAGGATAAAACAAAATTCTTATAGGTAAAATATGGCAGAATATCTCACTTTTTAAAAAAATGTCAAAAAGTAACGACCGTTCATATTTGTTTTTTTATTTATTACTTTACGTTTTGAAACCCATTCCGACATTTTATTGATCACGTGACCGAAACAGAAAAGACAAATGGCGGCTATTTTAGCTGAGAGCAAGCTACGGGAAAAACGGGTTAAGTTTTTATAAAATGTCAAAAAATTTTCAATAGTACGACCGTCACACAGAAGTTTGATATGATCGTTTCTTCACTTGTGTAGAGTTGGATTGTACATTATGCTTTTATTTCGCAGTATTTTGGGAGGAAAGTGAAAATAAAAATGATCGGAAGCGTTAACATAATCAAGTAGAACAACCAATTTATGTTTTTTCAGATCGACAGATGTTTTATTTCAGTAATATCGACCGTCACTTTTCATCAGTAACATAACATGTCAGAGGGTTTTCTTTACCTTTGGCTGGAAAAAAAAACATGTCCCTAGCAGTGATTTTCTAACTACAGATCGATAATCTAGGTTATCCAATTTGACAGACTCTTACAAGATCTGTGATGACTATAATGTGGATAAATAGGCCTAAATTCATTATTATTAGGTTTACATTTATTATTTTATTCAAATATTGTTTGTTTAATTTTTTTTCACCATTTTTCAATTTGATACATTTTTTAACTGTTTTACTTAACTAGATAATAATTAGTAAATATGCTGATAACATGAATAATTTGTCTTACATCCTAAATGTGCACATTGCTTCATTATGTATGTCAACACTACTGACAACAGTGTCTCGTGTAACAACCATCACAATGTTTTTCAATATCAACATTTTGTATTACTTGACAATGTTTAAATGTGTTTTATTTTGAAATGTGATCTGATTGATTGATTGATTGATTGTTGCTTTAGGTCCAGCGGACTCTTCCGAGCCAAATCAGGACTGGACAACCCCCGATCCGCATAAAAGATCTGCTGAAACAACCCTAGTGGGAAAACTGAATGCCCTCCACCGGCCAGTCACTTTACAATAAAGACATCCCACGCAGGGGACGGCTGAGGCTTTACCCCAACTAATCCAACCCCCGGTTACAAAAACAAAATAGAATACAAACATCATTATAAATTATCAACAAAACACATACATATAAAATGCCTATATTGCTAAATAATAACATCATAGGAAGCCCTAGAGACCACCCCCGGCAGAAAGCGTCCAATACTCCCAAGCTGATCCAACAGACCTCATACACAAACAAGGAGTCTTGTCCAGGAAGAGTTTTCAAGAAAAAAGGTAGGTCATTGATCTAGCGAAGAAGAAGATAGTATAGCAGATTGATAGGACAGAGCAGGAATGGGAAAGAGCAAATGAGGAAGACAGCGACAGTGGGAATTTAAAGCACTAAATTTCCAGAAAGTGGGGATACTATTTATACTGAAACCCCGGCACTCCAACGGGGGTACTGTTGCCGCAGTGAATCGGTCATGCCTATAAAGGAAAGACAGGTTTTCAACTGGGGCTTTCACTTTTCCCTTTATAGGTTAGAACAATCTACAGTGGCAAGATTGCTCATGACCCCAAGGGGTGAAATGTGATCTAAATGTTTTAGAAACAAACATATCTTAAATCATTAAAGCAAATCATAACATAGCCATGAAAAAATTAAACCAGATTTGCGTGATGGTTGTTACACCTGACATGATCATGTTCATATACTGCTTTTTGATATTTCATTCACTTTGTTTTTTTTTATTATTTTTTCTTTCAGTTGTGGAAGCTTTATTAATTTTAATAGTTTTAAGTTACACAATTCTTCCATCTTTTAAATTATGGGCGATTGAGGATGTCAGTGTAACAACTGCCACGTTGTCAGTTTTTTTCCACATACATGGCTTTATGTGAAAATTCCTTTAATGAGTTATCTTTTCATGCACAGTTCCTTGAAGCCTATACATAAGACTTACAAAAAATGCAAATTATTATGTAATCAAAAACAATTTATTAAACTGCTTATACAACACGACCTTTTGGCACTTGCACATTTACTCTCTTCAAGTGGAGCCGGAAAGACATCATCACGAGATCGTGGTCACTTCCGATGTCTGCTCCTGGAAAAGTGCATGTCCTGCCAATGTTGATGCTTGATCTGAAGCGTTTCTTGACCATGATGTAGTTGATCTGGTTGTGATGCTCCCCGCTGGGACTGTGCCATGTCCATCTTCTGGAGTTTTTGTGGAGACCAAGCGTGTTTGCCAGTACCAGATTGTTGTATCTGGCAAACTCCAGGAGTCTCAGACCCCTGTCATTTGTCTCGTTGTTGCAGTGGGGTCCACATGTGTCTCCCCAGTTGTGGTAAGCATCTTGGCCAACCTTGGCATTCCAGTCGTCTTGCACTATGACTATGTCCTTCTTCGGTACTTGGTCAAGGACCGCCTGTAGATTTTCATAAAAATCCTCCACTTCACTGTCGTCATAGTCTGATGTTGGGGCATAGGCCTGGATGATGGTGATGTTGAAAGGGGCTGCTCTCAGACGGATGGTAATGAGTCTACTGGAGACTGGGCGGCAACCCATGACAGTGGCTAGAATATACACCATATTACCAAATTTGGTTATGATATTTGAAATCGGTTCTGACATATTAAGCCACTTGCAAGTTTCGTACAGACACACGGAGTACAGCAGACGCCGGACAAAGGAACAACCTTTATTTTTTTAATTTCATTTTTGGACTATTTAGGACTCATCTCGCACAGATTTGCAAACATCTGGATTTTTTTTTTTTTTTGAGTACAAAGACTCACATTGCAGCAATGACTGCTATGCATGTGAGTCAAAAAGGCCAACGAGTCAATTGTATTTTCAGACAAGACACTCACAAACATATTTGAAAAATAAACATTTTTAAAAAGAGTTAAGACATATATATAAAAAAAAAGTTTATTGTCGGTGTTGTTATTTAGCTTCCATGTTTCCCTTTTGCTTCGTTAGAATAAGTATGGAATCGTGGGCTACTATGTGAACTATATGGAAACAAAAAAATATTCAAATCGGCTAAGACAATTAATTGTTGGATACGGCGCAAAACGTGTTCATGAGGCAGACCACTAACCCTGGTAATATTTGTATGAAGTTTTGTCAAAATCCGGTCAGTAGTTCTTGAAATATGGCGAAGGGATAGATGGGCGGATTTGGCTTATTTTGATTCCCTATTACATCAAAGTATTTCCCAAGTCTGGAATGCAAAAATGTACTGCTAACATTAATTGCACCATACAGGACAAACAATCAGCAGCATTTTTCTGAAGAAAGTATGCTTAAACGAACACAGAAAGTTACGAGCAATCTTCTCAGCTAGAATAAAAAGTTTTAGTCTTTGTTCTAACAAACAGGACCAATGAGGACTTGAATATAAAAGGCATCTGAATTTATGAGGAATTGATTTACCTGATCTTATTCTTTCATGGCTAAATGTGAGCTCTTTCTCTCGGTTTCTTCTCACCTTTTTGCGACAATTTCAGAGAGAGATTCGGCATACTTCTTCACTCCGAAAATAACAGCCAGTGATGTGTTGAAGAGAATTTCTATCTTATCTCTCTTCCCCTCCTGCAACAAACATCAATAAAGTTAACAACTAGAAAAACTAAGCCCATATGACTCACATGCTCCTTATAGAACTTAATATCTAACATGAAAACAAGTGCTCAGGAAAAACAAAATAAAATAGTTGCATTAAATTGCGAAGTAATACAACCTTTGATCTTTATATCTCTTGATCTAGAGATGTCATTGACCTCTGGCTCCAAATACACTCATGCACTATCAAATAAAGTACAGCAAAAGTTGTATTATGCCAAAAAAAAAACCCTGATGACCTTTGGATGACCTTGGCCTTCAGTGACCTTGACCTTCAGATGACCTTAACCCTCACACGATTCCTCATGCATGTCTGATCAAATAACCCAATGTTGTTGCATACTATGGGTTAAATAAACAGCCATTCCACTGTACGATTACCTTTTTTTGGTTGTTTTTGCAAAGCCTAAAATAACCTTGACCTTCAAGATCAATACAAAAACAGAACACATATGAAAGATCAATCTATCATCTCTAAATATAACAAGGTTGGACTTTATAACGCTCATAGTTAGGGTCAAGGTCACTTAATTCAAAGTACCTATACAATCCGACTTTTGACAGCTCCAGTGACCTTGACATTGGAATGAGGTTGACCAAATTTGCAGAGTATGTGTGTCTCATTGATATCTATCGTGCACCAAAGAATCATTAGTTCAATTTTAATAACTTAGAAAAAAAGTGAAAATTTGTGACAATTTTTTTAACATACATTTGATGACCCTGTGACCTTGACCATGAAGTAAAGTCATTCATTCACTGATAATTTTCTAGGTCACAGGGGGATACACTATCTTACCAAGTTTTGATGTGATAGTTGGAATAGGCTCTGAGTACCTTTTTTCTCGATATAATTTTTGGACTATTTAGGACTTATCTCGCACAAATTTGCAAAAATCTTTTTTTTTTTTTTTGGGAGGGGGAGGGGGGGGGGGGAGAGGAAGGGGCAGGGAGGGGGGAAGGTAGGGTTGGAAGGGGGAGTATACAGACTCACTTTGCTATGTATGTGCTATGCCTGGAAACATGATAAGGATTCAGCACAATATTTCTCATCAGAATAATCAACAACCCACTGTACGTTCAAGACAAGACATTCAGTTCAGTGTAAGATGGCCTCTCATCACTTAAAAATGCCCATAATGTGCTCTACTCCATCCTTCAGAAGAGTTTCAAATTTGCAACAATTCTTTACATTAAAAAACCCACTGCTTACAATAAACTATATTCACACTCAATGAGATTCCGCCTTCATTTCTTGAAGAAAACCTTGATCGCAGAAGAGACAAATAAACATTGGATGTAGCTCAAATGTGCTTTCTCTGACGATGTGAATAAAGCAAGCCAGGTTGGATTTTGATAACAAAAACTTTAACTCACTGCTGTCAACTTTCTTTAACGGCTCTTTATCTTTATATGCTATGTCATATCTCTGTATGTCTGTGCACCTCAGCAGCACATTCAAGAATTCTTTGTCATTTTGTCCCAAATAGGAATGATTAAACTGACACAGACAAATCCACATGTCCATCAGGTTGGCTCAACTGTGCACTGGAGGTGGCAAGTTGATGTCATAGGTTTCATTCTAATTTCAACCAAGGCCTTGAGAAATTCTTTGAGCTGTTTTGTTTGCTATAGAAGAACACATGCTTCACTTTTAACACAGCCAATAACGTTTTCTCCAAATTAAAAAGGGCATACAAAATCAAGGCGACTCACGTTTCGGAAGATTTCGTCAGCCAGGTACATAATTTTCTGTGGGGCGCCGGCACATTTGATTGGTGTGTTAGGGAAAGTGAATATGGCTTTGCCTTTCTTGATGGCCTGCAAAGCAGGGAAGGTCTTCTTGACATAGTCTGGGTTGTAGTTGGAACAAACCATGGGGTCGTTAGCCAAAGCCTCTTCCAATCCCTTCACCTAAACAGAAACAAGTGTTTTAAATCATAGAGCTGAAGGCATTTTCTGAGGCTGGGAGCGTGTGAAAAAAGCTAGGACCGGTGAGTTGCCAACCTTGTTTCCATGCAACATAGATCTTCGGGAGACATTATACATCTAGAAATGCTAGTCAAACTGACTTTTGGACCAAGATGGCATGTCAAGGACTCTCAGCATTATGCACAATGATATGTGCCTCTTTTTGGATACAACAGGAAATTTGCCTCCTTTTGACATTGCTCTAGAATCAGACACTCTTTGACTTATTTTGGTGAGGCCATAACAACATCCACACAATTGGAGTTACATTTGCTTTCAGTTTCACAGTCTTGGCTAGGTGCCTGCAAAACCTTTTCTGTAGACTGTCGGGTCAATTCTTGTGAGACAAATCGAAATGATTGAGGGGCATTTTAGTGCAGTTCCATGCATAAATGTGACCCCTTTGCTTGGCTTTGTATATAAGATTTTGATCTTAGATCAAAAATGGTTAATTGCTGACTGAACAAGCACAATGTTGGTGAAAAAGAGCGGTTTTCTGGTGCAAGTTTCCTATGCGAAAGGTCAGGTGACACAGATATGAGACTTTTCAGATCACCAAGTGTTTTCTCTTGGAACTTCAGTTTCCTACCTCTGGTCCATAATGGTATTGGTCAATCAAAAATGTCAGGCTAGAAAATATAAGAAAAGCCATTATTTAAACTGTATGTGCATCATTACCCAGAGATAAACCTCCTTTCAACTTCATGTATCTTGTCATTTAACCTTTCCCATAACCTTTCAGTTTCAGTCATTATGAAGGAAGGCGTTTGGAACCTCTCATTTAATAAGTGCGTGCCCATCTCTCCCTCCCTCGCTGCCTTAGCTTTCCAGGTTCTAAACAAAGCCCGGTACAGCTGGATAGACTGGGGTGTGTTGTGCACTGGCTTCATTCTTTGTGTCATTCAGTGGTTGCATCAAAGTACTAACCATTCCAAGTTGGTAACAGCATTCAATGTTGCTTAACAAAACATACCTCGCACTTGGCCCCTCCACTACCCAAATTTTCCATCAGATTATGCATCAACATCAAATTCCTTTCTTAACTGACCAAGTCCTAGAATGAATTACAAGTGCAAAATTTTTCTTGTATATTTCATGCTTGAAAGACTACAAAAGCTACATCTGGTCACAGCCAGGATCCAATTTCTTTTTCATCTCAGAATGGCTGAGAATTCAATATATTAATTAAGCTTGGCCTAGCTGAAAAACAAATGAGGCACTAATTGGATACTGATTGTAATATCTTTAGCTTTCCATGTAAAAGAATTTACATTTCTTTGTTGATCTACCTGTTTATTTACTGGTTATGTCTAGATTCACTGTAAAGTCAGCAATTTAAATAATTGGCAAATAGCATTAGAAACTGATGACAGAAAATTTAATTGGATCAATATTATATTTTTTTATCCAATTTTTTTTTCTGCTTGCAGACTATGTGTAGTCAATTAACTTTTCACACATAACATGTGACTCTCAAAAAACTGGACCTGAGAAAAAGAATGCCTCTCCTGCGATCGATAGTTACAGGAAAACAATAACCATTATATCTTCATCATCATGAGAGCAGACTTACAGTAGTTATTTTAAAAATAAAATAATTTAGATGTAATTTTATTGTAACTAATTAAACAATTAACGTCTCAACTCACCTTGTTGTAATTCAACTGCAGGCCAGCTGCCACGATCATGTATTCATAGGAAATCTGGCAGCAGATAGACAAGACATTGCATAAGACGTCTACACACTGGATTACAAGAAAAGTAGAAGGGCACAGCCCATTTGACTCACATGCTCCTTATGGAACTTGCAATATCATTCACTTCAAAGTACCTATTCGAACTGAGTTGGACAGTTCCAGTGGCCTTGACCTTGGAGCGAGTTTGATCAAACTTGCATAGTATGTGTGTCTCATTGATATATATCAATCATGCATCAAAGAATTCAATATAGCATTCAATATTATTAACTTATTTAAAAAAAAAATGTGTAAAACTGTCATTTTTTTTAACTAACATTTGTTGTGACCTTAACCTTGAAGTAAAGAATATTCAGTTAAAACATAGAAGGAGCATAACTCCCGGACAGGCGAAACCAAAAGTTGCAGGTTATTGTGATAGAAAATGGCCTACTCATGTAATGAGACACTGTACTTAGCGGAAATTCTACGAAATGACATGTGGGAGTGATCACTGCAGTTGCTATTAATTTAATTGCACAAATGGTCATTACAAGCACCCAGACTTTCATTCTTCAGATTCCCGAAGGATGAACCAAGGCGAGTATCACAAATGATTGAAAACTATGCTTATTTGTAGATGAACCGGCCGTTTTGCCATCAAACTATACATGTATAGGCCTACGTGATAAATCTTCCTCAATAATGATTATAATGCAAATAAAACAATAATATTAATAATACTATGTCTGTATTAACTTTTTGCTGCCTGGAAACGAATGTACACTGTATTGTCGATAACATTAAAGCTAGATCTATACTATTTTTAAACTTAACCAAAAAATAGGCCTACATCTACTGCACTGCTGCTTTACATCTTGTTAAACTCTGGTCAGGTCAAATTTTGTCTTGTATAGCCTTTCTCGAATAACAAACGATAGCATGTTCATCTGCAGTCTTTCTTATATCAAGCTTGAGCTAGGGTTAGGGATAGGAAATGAGTACCAACGGCCATTGACAGAAAACAGCGTTCAGTGAAGATCTGCATGTATATGTAGTGATTTCACACCGATGAATTTGGCATGATTTTGGTTATCAATTAGCAATAGTGCAATTTTGCGCTGGTAATTTTTGCCCTTGGGCCAGTTTTTACCTTGTGCTTCATCATTCTGAAACACTTGGTGTTTGTTATCAATCTGTTTACTAATAAAAAGATAATTGTGTTCTTTTTCGTTCAAGCAGATCTATTTGGGAGAAATACCTACAGCACCAACAACATCTATATCATTTGTTTGTAGACTTCAAGAAAGTGTTTGACCTAATCTGGCATGCAGCTCTGTGGGCAACCATGAGAGTGTACAACATCAGCCCTAAATTTATTGAAATCAAAAACTTGTATGACAAGGCTACCAGTGCAGTCCTCCACACGCCTGTCCAGCCCTGAGTAAAATTTGACCTCTCTGGCAACGTGTGCAAGCTATTTTTAGCGAAGCTTGCAGGCTCGCGCGCGGGAATCCAGATGTAGACGCCAAGGCACGCTTTTCTGCAGAGTACACAGCTATGAGGAAACGTATGGCTCATCATCCTATATTTGTGTACTAAAAGTGATCGTTTTATGTGAAATATCGTTTGTATTGTGATAATGGTTTGCATGTAGTTACTTCCATATCTGTGTTTTGTGGTAGCATAATCTATAACCCTGAAATCGATTTGGTTTGTGTTATATTTAAGTCGATTTGACGGCACTAGCTGTCCGATCCTGCACTGTAAGCTTACTAGACTAGCAGTGGACCGGTTTTACGTTTTCGAGTGTGTGTATACGTGTACATTGTAATTACACATTTGAATCCCTACAATGTTCACCATTTGAAGCACACTTAGTAAAAAGTTTGAACTTTCTGGTGATGTGGTCGACATTAAAAAAGCTTGTTTTGTTTGTGATTGCTGGCCGTTGTAAGTGCAGCGAATTTACGAAAGTCTCGCGCGTGGTGCTAATGTTAATGGTGCAATAGGCACACAATCGCAGCCAGCCGGCCGGCATCTTCACTGTGCATATGTGTGATGTGTTACTATACCGTGTATAGTGGTGATTTATTAAGGATATATCCCCATCAGCAAGATGGAAGAGGGATCGTGGAAGCGAGGGTGAGTACAATAAATTTTTCATGTGATGTTTCCTACACGCACTAGGCTTGTTATATCGAAAAACACTCAACCATTGTAAATTCACTGCATAGGCATGCCTAATTAAGATATGTTATTAAATGTTGCATCTCTTCCCTCTCTCTCTCTCTCTCTCTCTCTTTTTTTCTCTCTCTCTCTCTCTCTCTCTCTCTCTCTCTCTCTCTCTCTCTCTCTCTCTCTCAAGTGAATGCATGTCTCCATAGAAAAAAAACCCACGAACACATCACATTTCTGTTATTTTCCCCTAGTCTTGTAAATTGTTGTACTTTGAACTTTGCTTAAATGTCTCGTTTGTTGCTTTGTTTTGTGAAGTCCTTTTAAACTTGACTGTATTTACTCTTTGTTTGATTGTGTGTTTACATTCAGTTTGTTTGTATCACTGTATGTGTCTACTGTGTGTATCATATCGATTGTGTGTGCATGTATTATCTCTCTCTCTCTCTCTCTCTCTTTCTCTCTCTCTCTCTCTCTCTCTCTCTCGTTTTTAAAATACATTCAGTTTCAGCAGGAATTTTTGTTAGGCATAAAATACTTATTCACAGCGAGCAAAGTAGTTTCTATGGACAATTGTCATGTATTTCTAAAATGTATAACAAAATCGTAAGAGAGTGCGCCGCGCGGGGAAAGGTATTGCTGTAATTTGGTGAGTAACATTGTTTTTGCATGGTGTTAAGTTCCATTTGTGACTTTTATTCACACGCACTAGATTATCGCAAAACACAATACACATTCTACATGCACTGTATTTTGATATGACGACTGATATGTTATTAAATGTTTAATCTCTCCCTCTCTCTCTCTCTCTCTCTCTCTCTCTCTCTCTCTCTCTCTCTCTCTCTCTCTCTCTCTCTCTCTCTCTCTCTCTCAAGTGAATGCATGTCTCCATAGAAAAAAAAACCACGAACACATCACATTTCATTACGTGTTATTTTTCCCTAGTCTTGTAAATTGTTGTACTTTGAACTTTGCTTAAATGTCTCGTTTGTTGCTTTGTTTTGTGAAGTCCTTTTAAACTTGACTGTATTTACTCTTTGTTTGATTGTGTGTTTACATTCAGTTTGTTTGTATCACTGTATGTGTCTACTGTGTGTATCATATCGATTGTGTGTGCATGTATTATCTCTCTCTCTCTCTCTCTCTCGTTTTTAAAATACATTCAGTTTCAGCAGGAATTTTTGTTAGGCATAAAATACTTGTGCACAGCGAGCAAAAGTAGTTTCTAATAGCGTGCACGCGTGTCTGGCTACATGTACAGCACTAGCACTGCAATAGGCTTGGTTACTATAAGCTCTACAGCTTAGAGCTAGCACTAAATGCTTGTGCCAGTAGTCGACGCTACACCAAGGCCACATACCGTCTCTGACCTGGCTACGGGCGGTTCAGCCAGCGTGCAGGGGTCATAGGAGGCTGAACAAGGGCTGTAAATAGCTGCCGTCTGAAAGGACCGCTTATAGACAGGCGTGTCCACAACAGCACCATCTAGAACTGGTTCAGAACAACAATCAGCGTGCATCAAGGATGCCTACTCTCTCCAACGCTCTTCAACATCTTCCTAGAGAGCATCATGTCAGATATCCTTGCAGATCACGAAGGCACAGTCAGCATAGGGGGTAGAGCAATCTCCAATCTTCGTTTTGCGGATGACATTGATGGATTGGCTGGAGAGGAACAAAAACTTGAACAGCTGGTACAGAGGCTTGACACCACCTCCAGAGCTTATGGAATGCTACACCTTTACCTTTGATGTCCATGTTGATACCTTTGGTGTTGTTGCTCATCATTTTGGTTACCTCTGCACTTATTTCCATTCCATATAGGCTCTGGAGGTGGTGTCAAGCCTCTGTATAAGCTGTTCAGGTTCTTGTTCCTCTCCAGCCAATCCATCAATGTCATCAGCCAAGAGGCTTGACACCACCTCCATAGCCTATATGGAATGGAAATAAGTGCAGAGGTAACCAAAATGATGAGCAACAACACCAAAGGTATCAACATGGACATCAAAGGTAAAGGTAAAGTAAAGGTAGTCCTGTAGCCTTGTGGCCGTAGGGGAGCGTGATGTTGGAGATCACACTTATCTTGGGCCAGCGTAATGAGGGTGATGCCCAAATTATTCTCGCCGTAAGAAAAATGACTTCAGCGTAAATCCGTAAAGAACTATTTGCCACCGGAAAATAATACGGCGAAACCATGAGGGTTGGCATCTCGGTGTATCAGACAATGGGTCCCGACAAGAAGTCCTCTCCAGGATCACACGAACAACTGCTGCCCTGACAATGTTGAAGACCATTTGTAAAGACAGGACCATCAGTCTACATTCAAAGGTAAGGCTGCTGCGCTCCCTTGTCATCTCCATCTTCCTATACGCTTATGAAACGTAAACCCTCATGACAGATCTGCAGCGAAGAATACAAAGCATGGAGATGAGGTGCTACAGAAGACTTCTGTGCATTTTCTATACCAAGCATATCACCAACAACGCAGTCCGACAGACCATCACACAAGCCATTGGACAACACTATGACACGTTAACAGTGGTGAAGAAACGGAAACTGCGATGGTATGGCCACGTCACCAGAGCATCAGACCTTGCAAAACCCATCCTGCAAGGCACGGTGCAAGGATGCAGAAGAAGAGGGAGACAGAAAAATAGGTGGGAGGACAACATTCGAGAATGGACTGGTTTGACACTTAATGAAGCCATGAGGGTTGCTGATAACAGAGAAAGACGGAGTACGCTGGTTAAACGATCATCTGTGGTTCCCCCAAGGACCTTTGAGTTACGCGATTATATCTATAACTATTATATCTATTCCATACTCAACGCAACTTCCGCCACTGTTCTATTGTATGCCTCACTGAAACCTGGCTTCAACCCTTCGACCCCGATGCTGCTTTTCAACCCCAAGCCTTCTCCATCTTCCGTGCCGACCGCTACCTCGTACTATCAGGAAAGATGGACGGAGGCGGTGTCTGCTTCATGATTAACGATCGCTGGTGCACCGACAACACTGTTCTCTCCACCTTCTGTTTCCCCCACCTTGAAACTTTCTTCCTCAAGTGTCGCCCCTTCTATCTCCCCCTTGAATTCTCCTCCATTGTGCTAGTGGGAGTCTACATCCACCCTCCTGCCAACCCCCACCATCGCCCTCAGTGAACTATCCAAACAAATCACTGCCATTGAGAACTCAGACCCTGACGCCCATGTCATCGTCCTTGGTAATTTTAATCACAACTCCCTCAGTAAGCCCCTACCCCGCTACAAGCAGCATGTCAAATGCAAAACAAGGTATGAGACAACCCTCGACCTGTGCTACAGTACCATCAGTGGCGCCTACAGCGCCGTAGCATGCCCCCTCTCGGCAACCCCGACCACAACTTCATCTACCTCCTCCCCGCCTACCGCCAGAAAATCAAGTCCGCCAAACCCCAGCAACGTATCATCAAGAGCTGGGACCAGCCGTCCATTGAACAACTGCAGGGCTGCCTGGACTGGGATGCGCCGACAGACCCCTGCGCCAACTTCGATGAGCGAGCTGATGTGATAACAGCCTACATCAGCTTCTGCGAGGAATCTTGCATCCCCACCAAGCAGGTCAGGGTGTGGCCCAACAACAAGCCCTGGTTCAACGGCACCCTCAAGGCAAATGGCCCAACGTCAAGCCCTGGTTCAACGGCACCCTCAAGGCAAAGGTGAAGGCCAAGGAGGAGGCACACAGGAGCGGAGACCAGACGGCCTACCGGGACACTCCAAGCACGAACTGGAGAAAACAATCCGCGCGGCCAAGTGGCAGTATCGCCAGAAAGCTGGAAGCACAGTTCCAGTCCGACAGCACTCACGTAGTCTTGCAGGGCCTGCAGACCATCACCAACATCAAGAAAAAGGCTCCTCCTGCTGATGCAGACAACAAAGACCTCCCTGACCAGCTCAACGAGTTCTACGCTCGGTTCGATCAGCAGAACACTACCCTCGTCACCTTCATGCCCCCCGACCCTGCCTCTCCACTGCCCCCGCCCTGAGTCGTTAAAGAATCGGAGGTACGGAGGCTGTTTAGCCGGCAGAACTGCAGGAAGGCGGCTGGCCCTGACAGGGTGTCGTGCTCCACCCTCCGCCACTGCTTCCATCAACTCGCTCCCATCTTCACCTCCCTCTTCAACTCCTCTCTCGAACTGTCCACTGTCCCCCTCTGCTTCAAGTCTTCTATCATCATCCTTGTCCCAAAGAAGGCCAAGGTGGCGTCCCTCAACGACTACAGACCGGTGGCGCTGACCTCCATGGTGATGAAAGTGCTGGAATGACTAGTCCTCCGGCACCTGCAGGCTCTCACCACGGAGAAGATGGACCCTCTACAGTTCGCCTATCGCGCCAACCGGTCTGTGGACGACGCGTCGCCTTGGCTCTGCACTTCGTCTTCCAACACCTCGAGTCCCCCGACCGCTATGCTCGACTTCTGTTTATCAACTTCAGCAGTGCCTTCAACACCGTCACCCCCCAGAAACTCTTCGACAAACTCTGCTCCTTCGATCTTCCTCTTTCCACCTGTCACTGGCTCTTGAACTTTCTTCAGACTGTCAAGATCGGCTCCAACCTTTCCAAAACCCTTATTCTCAACACGGGCACGCCGCAGGGCTGTGTCCTCTCACCTCTCCTCTACTGCCTCTTCACCAATGATTGTGTGTCCCATGCTGACAGTGGCTTGTGAAGTTCGCCGACGACACCACGGTCGAGGGCATCATCTCCAACAGCGACAAAACAACATACCGCTAGGGAGTCGACCGCTTGGTGTCATGGTGCGAAGACAACAACCTTAAACTTAACACCTCCAAGACTGTCGAGATGATTGTGGACTACCGCAGGAACCAGGACCCCAAAGATCCACTGCTCATCAATGTCTCCATCTACTCAACCCGTTCTCTCAAAAGAACCAACCAGATCATCTCTGACCCTTCCCACCCCCTGTTCGAACTTCCCTCTGGCCGCCACTTTCGATCCTTCAGATCCCACACTTCCAGCTTTAAAGATTCCTCTAACCCTCAAACTGTAAGATCTCTAAATGCCGCATCCTCCTCCCACCACTGATCCCCCTGCCGTGAGCACGCCCTGCTCCTCCCTACATACATCTAGATACTACAGCGACTGTTATAATCCAGAATGTTTTTGTGATCACTTTAGACTCTAGGTCATTTGTGTTTTATTATATCTGTTTATGCATTTCAGTATGCTATGGAATACCATGTAATAATGATGCTCTCACTTGGAGAGGAAGTGTGTGTGTGCGTGTGGGTGTGTGTGTGTGTGTGCGTGTGGGTGTGAGTGTGTGTGTGTGTGTGTGTGTGTGTGTGGCTAGGTAGAAACGCCTTTATTCTGACACACACTTGAACCTCTACGTACTTTCTTTTGACGGACCCCGTTATTTTGACGTCAAACCAGTGTTCCGTTAGGGTTAGGGCTGTGTTAGGCTTTGTGTTAGGTTAAGGGTTAGGGTTTGGGGTAGGGTTAGAGTTAGGGTTAGCTTCAAAAAATGGACAAATTTGTAAAAATGTTAAAGTAACGTATGTAGAGTTTCATGAAAGTCATCAAAACGGCATTTCTACACGGTTGTGTGTGTCTGTGTTAAGTATTAGTACAGGCGACGACTGTGTGCGAGCCTTTGGGTATGTTTGTGCGAGTGTGTGTGGTTGTGCATGCATGTGTGTATTTGTGTATGTAGGTATGTGTGTATGCATGCGTGTGTGTAAGAGAGAGAGCGAGAGAGAGAGAGAGAGAGAGAGAGAGAGAGAGAGAGAGAGAGAGATGTTAAATATAAAACATTCTGCCATTGTCCAACACCAAATAATATTCTGAGTGTTGTATCTATTACATGTCAATTGGCGAAATAAATTCCTGTTATCCTGATAGGATAGGATAGATCTATTTTTATGCTGTATTGTTTGGAGTGCTAGACTGTGGGTTTTGGGTCACCAAGTTTGGTCTCATGCTTCGTCATTCTGAAACACATCTACATACATCTGATTTATATACAAACCATTTTTGTGCACTTACATTCTTGTACATTATTTTATTACCCCAAAGGATCATTTACGTATTGTTTAACAACATATGTGAGTATTTACTGCATATCCGAGGTTGTTTAATTTAAAAAGAGACAGATTAGCAGCATTTGTTTACTTTCCGCTATGCATCGGATTGCTTCCCCTGAATTGAATATCACGATGACTGCTTGGGGCGCTTCGCGCGGAAGGTCATCATTATTTATATAGCAGTTTTTCGGAATGATCCTTCTTTGTGTGAAGTCATTCATTCACAGATCATTTTCCAGGTCTTATGGATATCCACATTCTTAACAAGTTTGGCTGTGATTGTTGAAATACTCAATAGGTTCCGAGATAGCTACTTGCAAGTTTTGCACAGACAGACCGCAGACAGAAAAATGGAGACAATTTTTTTAAATGTCATTTTTGGACTATTTAGTCCACCTTGCAGAGATTTGCAAAAATCTTAATTTTTTAATTTCATTTATTTTTTATTTTGGGGTGGGGTGGGTGAGTGGTGAGAGGGTGGTGTGGAGGGGTGAATACATAAGACTCACATTGCTATGCATTCGAGTCAAAAATCAACACCTAATTGTTTATAAATATTGCAGCCTACTATACTGTCTTAGCTGCAGTTGTCCCACCTGGTGGCATTCACTACATAAGAGTCCAAATTTGACAGGATTATCTCCAGTCCAAATGAACAAAACAATAATCACTCCACCATTCATTCAACTACTCATCAAAACCAAACAAAACAAAACCCAGCACCAATCTACCTTTCTGCCACCGGCGGTAGTGACTGTATTGTTATCAGGGTCAAAACTGGCAACAGAATCTTTGATCCAGTCACATCCTTTGGGGAGTGTGTCACCCATTGGCTTCTGGGATTGTTCAAATGTCTTCAGCCCCGCACCCACCAGTGTCCACATCGGCTGATAGGAGTGTTGCTGTTACAAAGAGAATGGCGCTAGTAATCGTCATTATTACCATCATCATCACCTTCACGATTAATATCATCATCTAATATTTTCTTTAGCCCCCCCACCCCCCCTTACTCCCCAGTATCTCCATAAATTTTCAAGGAGATCCTACTTCACAAATTTAAAAAAAAGAAAAAAAGAAAATGGGTGAAGCTAGAGTTAGACATTGATTAGGTTAGAAAAAAGTGTAGGATGCTTATGTGTGTGCTACTGTAAGTGTGTGTGTGTATGAGTGTGTGAGATGGAGAGAGAGTTTCAATATGTGTGTGCATGAGATGACCGATAGACACAGAGAGAGAATTTCAGTGTGTTGTATAAACCGTTTTTTTTTTAATTGCTGGGAGAAAGTTTAATACTGTGTGATTAGTTTCGAAATAGGATATATATATTCTGTAATGAGATATTTTTGGGGAATTTTGCTATGATAACCTTAGAGGCAAGACTTCTTTATAAATTGTATAGCCCTTGTTCCACAAATAGGGTAAGTCATAAGTTTAAACTATTTGCATCTATGTGAAGAACATACATGTAGATTATTATTATTATTATTATTATTGTTATTATTATTCTTATTATTCTTCTTCTTATTATTATTGTTATGATTATTTATGTTGTATATTATAATTATCTTTTTGTTATTGGGACAATAATTATATCTTTTCATTGTCCTTGGATTTTCTTGAGTATGAGTGAGCATCAACATGTTCCCTGTAGCCATTTTTAAAATAACTGTTTTGTGGATTCTCTTTTTGTAATATAGTCTATAGTTATTCCTATTAATGTTTATATTTGTTAAATCCGTTATTAATGTGATAAATATAGAATTAATTTTGATAGATCTTGAGAAAAGAAAAATGAAACCCTGAAACACACAACATAAAACCCATGCTGACTAACAATCTCCATTCTGTTTTATTCTCACTATTCTCAAAAATATATATATCAAAATTAATTCTATATTTATCACATTAATAACGGATTAAAAAAATATAAACGTTAATAGGAAATAACTATAGACTATATTACAAAAAGAGAATCCACAAAACAATTATTTTAAAAATGGCTACAGTTATAGCAACAGATAACTTCATTCAATCTCAAACCTCTAGATCTGATATATATTTATCACATATTATTTATTATTTATAGTGTTTGTCATCCTATTTTAAAGAGGCAATCTTCAGTGATTGAAAAAGTACAAAGCAGAACAACCAAACTTGTAAAAGGTTGTAGGGATATGACATATACTGAAAGAATTCAGTATCTTGGCCTACATTCTCTGTATACAAATGAGGATCAGGGGTTATTTAATTCAAACATAATTTAATAAAATATACCATGAATTGGATGACTGAAGTTGGTCTGACTTCTTTAAAACTCATCATTATAATGCAACTCGCATGTTTATAAAGTCCAGAGTTTTGTTTATCAGTGCATAAACAACCTAGCGCCTCAATATCTCAGGTAACTAATATTCTGTTAAAAGCCCCAATGTAGGCATTGTTCTGAAACACAGTGCCGACTTAGGCTTCCCAGCGACCGTACAGGCAATACAAATAAAAAGACATTAGGGGTTTGCTCCTTCAAAAATGCAGCACCGAACCTCTGAATTTCTTTTCCAGTAAATGTGAACCAGAGCTCGTCTTTGAGAGGCTTCAGGAAAGGACTAAAAACCCACCGTTTCATTTTTTTTAAAAACTTCTCTTCCATCCCCCACCCTCCCCAGATAGTTGAAACACTATTTGTGTGCATTAAGCATGACTTTGTGACATACGTACATGGCATCTTCAGCACCATACAAGACAACATCATGTCCGAAGTGATGAATAATGTGATATGCACTTAGGCAAAAAATATGCCCAAGCAGACTCAATCAGTCAATTGTTGAATCCCCACGAAGGTTTATTTAGAAAGGCTTCATGGCCTGTTTTCTACTACTACTATTACTATAAATAAAAAATAAAATTCATTTTTTAAAATAGTTTTCTTTTCTTTGTGGAAAAGGCACATTTTTAAAATGAAATAAAAAATAATAACTATTATGGTCCACCAAAAAAAGCTACAAACAAGTAAAAGGAATTGTTTATGTGCTCACAAACTTTAGGGTTTTCCTTTACTTTCAGGGTCTGTAATATGCTTTGCCACTAATCCAGCAAAACCTAGAATTACAATAGCATTATGATTAGAACCACCCGTTTTTCCATGTAGCCTAGGTCAGGGACCTAGATATACGTACACTCGTTAACTTCGCCAATCCGTAATAGATAAAACTTGTGGACACCAAACGGATGAAGTGTTCTTCTCAATGTCAGGGTTATAGATAGGATTAGTTCAGTTTTAAAGTGCCAGTGTAATCAACAAGTGCGGTTGCGCTTTGCAGAAAGTCAAGACAATTGAATTAGATAAAATTAAGTTGTTGCCGTTAACTCATTACAAGTGGAGGTAAACAACTGTCGAGATAAGTTTTTTTGCTGACTAAAGTTCGAGTCTTAATTATTAAGAACCAAACATTAATCACAATAAAAAGTAAGACACTAACTTTAGTCAGGAAAAATGACCGTTAAGTTGACATAACAGAGGATTATATTGTAATGAATGAAAAACTTCAGACAGGAATGAAATATCGACAATCTTAGTTAGTTCTTACCTGTTTGGGTTCAATCACGGCCACGTTTCCTTTTCCCAATTCACGGCAGAATTTGGCAGCCGTCGAACAACCTCCTGCTCCCCCTCCAACCACCACGAGTTTGTAACTGTCGGCATTATGACGGCGTGAGCAAGAAAAATGCCGAACAGCGAAAGCAGCGTCTGTTTGTGGGGGTGTTTGTGTCTGTGTCAACCATTGAACAGCTGACCGCTGAATCGCAATTCTTATTGCCATGACTCAATCTGTTCTAGTAAATCGTTATCGTTTCTGGAAAACTTAATTTTTATGAAGTTTCCCTTAAGGAAAAAAATTCAACAACAACACGTGGAAATACGTTGTAGATGATTTGCTCACCGAAACTGCTATCCTAACCGCTCTTCTATGATGTAAGAGTCGTCTGCTAGACAACATAGGGGTGACCGTGTCAATTTCGACCACCACAAATCCAACAGTCTGAAAAAATGTTATCTCACTTCTGATTGAACAGTAGTTGGGAAATTCTAACCAATGGAATGATTTGTTGTGTTTCCGAGCGCTTTTCGCAAGTCCGTGACGTGTACAAATGCCCGGCGACACATTTCGGAAGCACGTTTGCGCCCTACAAAGAATGAACGATAGGGCGTTAAAAAAACAGAAAAAGATCAAATGTGTGGAGATTTTTTAACCTTGGGCAAATGTTACAGTTGTTTTGTATGCCTAAAAATTCCGCGAATCCGCCAAAACATGTTGAAACTTTCAGACAAAAGACACTATTACTCTCGACCAACTTTTAAAGAGAATGTTCGAATAAACACCACAATTTTTTATGGACCTATGTTACATTTTCCAGAATAAGTTTATGATTCGCACAGTCAGATTGTGTGAGAAGCGTCCTTGGTAGCACTCTAACCAGACTAAAGGACTCTTGCAAGTGCATCGGTCGGGTAAAGGCGCCAAGGAACGTGCCTTCATCCATGGTGAAACTTGCACACTATCACCGTCAGTCATTTTATGTGTGGCAGTGCCATTGTAATTTTTTTTTAAATCACACACCCCCATATGACCGTAGATCACACAGCGAATGCGTTGACTTCCTTTTAGTATTAAAGGCGAAAGAGTCAACTTACAGGTTTTTTCTTATGGTGAATGCCCATGAGTATGCGGCCCAAGCAACCACTTTTTCATCTTTATGAACAGTGTTGTGGTTTGGGGGTTAAGTTGGAATTTTTTTTGGTGGTGGTGGTGGGATTGGGGTGGTGGTGTGGGGAGTGGGTGAATGTCTAATATAACTATAAAATATGACTTATGTACACCAGATTATTATAATATGTGAAGTATGCATACACAATATATGTAACACATTAGGTTTTCAAGCTTATCGTTTCTTGTTAAAATAAACCATTTATTACATGTAGCAGTTAAGCTTTTGTGTTTGTTTATATATTATACAGCATAATTCAAAGTGATTTTAAGAAAGTACAGTGGCGATAGTGTTAATGAGAGAGAGAGAGAGAGAGAGAGAGAGAGAGAGAGAGAGAGAGAGAGAGAGAGAGAGAGAGAGAGAGAGAGAGAGAGAGTAATACATTTTCAAATAATGTATCATATAAATAGAATGCATTATTACATTGCTTGTTGGTTAAATATAAACCTGTTGCGTTATGTCTTGCAACCCCCTTTTTTCAACTAGTTTATGTGTATTGGTAGGCCTAATGTATATTTAAAATTTCTTTATATGAATTCAAATTATCAAGAAAACAAAGTATTCAACACGAACAAAACAATTTTGTAGGTGGTTTTAGTGCTCCCATTCCACCTACACAATTGATTTGTTCTTGCATACTTAAATGATAAGATACAGTACAACGTACGCATATATATGTATACCTGTCAAACAAAGGTGTTTGCAAGTATATAATGTGTTAGGTTTAATAAGCAACGTGACAATCCATTCGATGCACTTATTATCAAGGGGGGTGTATGTGGGGTGGGTGAGGCTACTGATGGGCTGCATGCCCAGAAGTTGATGGTTAGCCCCCAAGGCTCCCTCCCTATATGGGGCACATAAGGAACCTGCATGTGGGCAAATCTGAAGGAGACCCGCCTTCATATGGGAACCTTCTGGAATGTTTAATGTTGAAGAATGATGTAATATTTAGCACTATTCTTTGTCAAGGTTCTAACAATTTTATTGGAATAGGTTTCAAATTCTAAGCTTTTGAAATTAGTCGAATATATGCCTATATTAAAAATTATATGTTTTGCGTTCGTTATGTAGGCTATACAAATTCAATTCAATTCACTCTCGAAGGTACCATCAGGTCACTTGTCGGGTTGCATTCTCTTTCCACAATGTTGATGCCCTGTGTCTAGACAAACACGCACTCACACACACACATACACACCCACACACACACACACACACACACACACACACACACACACACGTAAACCGCATCTCGCCTCCCCATCCCTACACACCAATGATGCATTCTCCATTCCATACTCGTCATCGAAATCGTTCGTTCGTTCGTTAAATATTTAGTCCCCGACACATGGCATATAATAGACTAGCAATTAAGAGTTTATGGGTGATATAATAATTTCCATAAAAAAGCCTCCAGGAGGCCAAGGTATATTTAATTTAAAATCCTTCAAGACCACATTAAAACGATAAGAATAGATAAAAACGCCTGATATAGGCAGCCTATAGTTAAATAATATGTGCCGAGAGAGTATACCGCAGTTTAAAGGCACCCAAATGGAAAAAACGGGTTTTACTTTTTTTTTAGTATTTACAAATTCTAAGTCTCAATAGATTTGGACTCCGGTAAAAAGACAGTACAGGCAAAGATTTAAAGTGAGAAGACGGAATTTACCCTCGTCCAGTTTGGCGAATTATTATCCTAAAATATGTACACATGGGTATTTAAGAGTCAAGACTCACTTACAAAGAACAATGTTATACGTAGTCGTATCATTGAACAAAATACCGGTAACCCTCCATTACGACTATGGTACACAGTATCGTCCCAGACCAGGTCAGAGATGAATTTAAAAGTGTAACTGTAGATTATAGTCACACGACACCGAAGCGTATAGGCGACTACTGGTCACATTATTCTGACACCAGCGAACCAGTTGATGGTAAGGGGAAAATAATACGGTCACACATTGGCCAATCCGGGATTCGAACCAGGTACCTTTCGGTTACTAGTAAGACGCTCTACCAACTGAGCTACCCGGCCTCTCTTGAATTTAAATTCGCGAACTTTCCGATATCAAGGAAACCGAACGGTCGACAAAACCGATCACGTACCACGTGGGGATCAGGTCGCCCACGATCCTAGAACGCCACTGCGGCGCAAGCGAATGAGGCAACCCAAGTCCCTCTCACACACCCACGAGGGGTGGAGGCCAACAGGGGCAGGAAACGTACAGAAGGTTATTAGTACGACATAAAACCGTATACACGGCTTATAAAAGGAAGTACGTTAAAATACAATGTGTCTGCAAAAGGAACGGGCAAGGCAAACGGGTCCCCTTCCCCTCCCCCAATGCGCCCTCATCACAGCAAAAGATGCACCCACAACCACACCCGGCTACACAAAGATCCGTCCCATAGGAGAGGAGACAACATAGGCTACAGGTGTGCCGCCAACCTAGAACCATAGACACTCCCAGCAGCCAGGAAGAGGAGACCAAGATTAGTCGAGAGGGAATAGGCCACCAAGTCGGATACCGTGGTGCCCAACTGCAAATCACGACAAGTCGCCCTCAACGCGGAAAAAGCTTTCCTTCAAACTACAATGATCAAAATCAATGTGTGCTCCGCAGATGCAATGCACAGGAAGGTAAGAGTGAAGACACCGTCCCGTGCAGAGACGGAGAACTATGGCCACCTGTCCGCACACCAATAGACAAAGTCCCCATCCCACCTGCACCACAGTTTACTCTTGATACTTAAGCGAATTTCAGAAAAGGACGGGAGAATAAGCAGGGAGGAACTGGAAAGGCCAGCAGAACCGGAGGCAGCTGCACTGTCCGCCCTCTCATTCCCCACAAGCCCAACATGTGAAGGCACCCAATAGAAGTGAACCCAGACACCACGCCCGGCCAAGGAGGAAACAGAATCCAGAGTGGCATAGACTAGGCCGGAGCGAGGACAGTCGTGCATGCCACCCACGCGATATAGGGCACTCCTAGAATCGGAGAAAATAGAAATCTGGGAATCCCGGGGCAGGTCACCCCCATCCAAGATGCTCATGGCATCCCTGATGGTAACCAGCTCACAAGAGAGGACGGAAGAACCGGGCGGGAGACCCCCCGAGATAGTATCCTCAATGTCGAAGTAAATGCCGTAATCGGCAACACCCTCCGGCAGCATAAGCCCGTCCGTAAAAAAGCGGACTGTATCCGATAGGGAATCAACGATCTCGCGAGCCACCGTGGTCAGAATAGGAAGGTCGCTGACGCGCGACAGGAGACCATCGCCCGCGATGGTGACAGACGAGAGAGGGGGAGGAATAGACTCCACTCGACCACCATGCAAGTAAGAACTGCCCAAGGAATCAGAGACTGAGTTGGAGATGCCGACCAGAGGGCGAACCGAGATGGGCCACATGAAATGAGGCTGAAACTCCTCCAAATATATAAAGCGCAGTCCTGGGTATAAGTATACCCAAGAGGCAGGATGCCAGCTAGCCGATACACAAGAGCCACATGTGTGGAAGGGAAAGGGAGAGAGCAGTACGAAGAGCTCTTCCTTTTAGCCCTCCAACTTGGATACAAGGTGCGTAGGCAGGTCGTACATTAGCTCGGCGCCAAATAGAAGGCGGGAACGGACCAAAGAGACTACCAACGACACAAGTGTCTTGGGGTCACCTCCCTCACCCCCCCCCCCCCCCCATTCCCCCATGACTCCCAGCGGACAGCAAGAATCAGGGAAATAGCCCTGGAGGCACTACCATTCCTAGCTTCACTACAGATGAGGCGGATAAGATTTACGTCTCCACTTACGTCCGGTCTGGGACTTGTCGCTACCGATCTTGGAGCGGTGGACGAGAGAGAAGGCGGTGGCTTCACTTCCATACTAGATATTAATCTCGAGGGCCACTGTCTCTCTGGCCCACTTCAGATCTTAAATTACTACAATCCCACTTAATGTCGTGACTTTTCTTGGCTGGCCCCTGTGGTGGCCGACGGCAACCGGATTGTCTTAGAGGACTTCAACAGACGCGATAGTAGATAGGAGGACGGTTATTTTAATTATTCCTGTGCCATTGGTGAGACGCTCTTGGATTTGACGATTCTCAATGACGGTTCCTTTACCAGAGTCCCTGATAGAATAGTACTGACCACCCCCGTTCGACAATTGACCTCAATTTGGCCCCCCTCCCCCCCTCCCCCGGATCTTGTGACCAGTATCAATTGGTCGGTTTCCTGTGAATTGGCCTTTTCGGACCATCTTCGGATAACGATCCGCCTCGATGGCCGATCCATTTCCTCAGTCTCCCCTCCGCTTCGCAGGTTTAGCCAGTCAGTCGAATATTAAGTGTGGAGCCACGAGGGTAAAAAAAGGACCAAACTGAAGTGAACGATTATCCTCAGCCATCACCAATAAAGTGATAGACTAGAGACGGGTTCACGATTCCCAGAGACTAGAAGTCGGTGTATAGTCGGCATGCTCTCACTCGTGAGCGTCAGGATCTTTAAAGTTCGCGCGATGGAAGGCGTGCCTGAACAGATTAGACTTCGGTTTAAACTCTCATCCGAAAGAATAAAGTTAATTTCAAGCAGCTAAGGTCATAAAAGCCCTGAGTTTGGCAATTCAATTTGTCCCTAACACTGTTGCATTAGGACATTACACCTTGTTCTTTTAGGATCAACTGGAATCTTGCCCCGCTACATGTTTAAAGGGTGTCTGATCAGAATGCGAAAACGCTTATATTATAAAACGTACAATTCGCGCTTAGAGACGATGATTATATATTTATCTGCTACAGTCTTCTTTCTTTAGTAAATTAACGTCCCCGAACACAGAGCGTATAGGGGACAACTGCTACAGTCTTTTTTTTTTTTTTTTGAGTAAATTTACGTCCCCGGACACATTAAGCGTATAGGGGACGGGTGAACCACCACTACTCTTCAACAGACTCATGCACCTTATATATTCCCAGACATATCTGGAAATACTTTGATGTAGTCGGGAATCAAAACGAGCCAAATGCCCGTCGGTCCTTTAATTGGTCCGTCCGTCTGGCTTGACATCTGTATGACTCTTTGTTGGAAGGCTGAACTCCATGATGTGGGACTTTTGTACTGTATAGTATAACGCTTTGAGAACAATGACATCACACTCACTTTTATAACAGCAAAGACCGTTTCAAAATAAGCCAAACTGAATTTGATTAGCATTTTCCATTTCTCATATTGTTCCACAGCTGGTACAACTATGTCGCTCAGTCGCCCTGTAATTCGCCTCTCTCTCTCTCTCTCTCTCTCTCTCTCTCTCTCTCTCTCTCTCTCTCTCTCTCTGGCCTATTGCACTGTAAGTTTTAAACCACACGCGTGCTTACCACCACTTGCTAGTGGTCAGAGCGCACTACTTGTGTACGTGCGTCTCGGGCGACGTGGGTTCGAATCCTGACTTCAGCAAACTATTGTGCGATTGCTGGATATTAGTGGCCAGCGCTTTGAGAAGCTCTCTGAGCTTGTAAGTGGGCTATATACAAGCAATCTCTTTCTTTCTTTCTTTTAGCTATATAGCGAGTTGCTTTGCAGCGAGTGGCTTACTCGCGTTGTTTCGTATGCAAGTAAGCTTACTCTCAAAGCAACGTTGGGAAAAATAGGACGGTCTGCGCCTCCGCACGAAGAGATCCTAGGCTAAAATCGAAAAGGAGGATAAGTCCACAATGTTGGCGGCCATGATGTGCTCACAGAAATCAATTTTTCCAAATCGCCAAAGTCACGTAACGGATTGCTTGTTTTCTCCTTGTACAACGGAGCTCATCGCCTATTTTCGCGTGTATCCGTGTATACTCGTGAGTACTCGCTTCAAAGCAACTCGCTACACTGACATGTGTTACAGTTCAAGGCATCCAGGATCCAAAGCATGTATGGCATGTGCCTTACAGAAAAACAAGAAGTCTTGGATAGATGGACAGAGTAGTGCTCTGACCTTTACAACCACACACCAAACGGAGACACATCAGTTCTAGCATGTCCCCAGAACAGATCAGAAGAAAATAATCCTCCCAATTCTCCGAGAAGAAGTTGAGGCAGCAGAGCAATCAAGGGGAAGTTAGCAGGAGTGGACAACATACCCGCGGAATTGCTTCAAGAAGGAGGATCGAATCGATGATTGACGCCCTCACTATTATCTATAACAAGATCTGGCAAAGTGAGGTATGGCCTACACCATGGACCCAGTCGCTTGTCATTAATCTTCCAAAAAAGGGTAACTTTCAGAGTGTGAAAACTACCGCACCATCAGCCTCATCATCCAGTCCAGCAAAGTCTTTATGAAAATAATACTCCACAGGTTGGAACCCCAAGCTGAAGAAATCATAGCTGAAGAACAAACAGGATTCAGGGCAGGGCGAAGTACCACCGAGCAGAATTTTAACCTCAGAATAATCTGCGAGAAATACCTACAGCACCAACAACATCTATATCATGTGTTTGTAGACTTCAAGAAAGCGTTTGACAGAGTCTGGCATGCAGCTCTGTGGGCAACTATGAGAGTGTACAACATCAGCCCTAACATTATTGAAGTCATCAAAAGTTTGTATAAAAAGGCTACCAGTGCAGTCATCCACAACAGCGCCATCGGGAACTGGTTCAGAACGACAATCGTTGTGCTTCAAGGATGCCTACTCTCTCCAACACTCTTCAACATCTTCCTGGAGCGCATCATGTCAGATGCCCTTGCACATCATGACGGCACGGTTGGCATAGGGAGTAGAGCAATCTACAACATTCGTTTTGCGGATGACATTGATGGATTGGCTGGAGAGGAACAAGAACACGGCTGGCACAGAGGCTTGACACCACCTCCAGAGTCTGTGAAATGGAAATAAGTGCAGAGAAGACCAAAATGATGACCAACAACACCAATGGCATCAACATGGACATCAAAGTCCAAGGCCAGTCCCTCAACACGGTGCATAGCTTCAAATATTTAGGAGCACTTGTATCAGACAATGGGTCCCGACAGGAATTCATCTCCAGGATAGCGCAAACAACTGCTGCCCTGACTAGGTTGAAGCCCATTTGGAAAGACAGGATCATCAGTCTACACTCAAGGGTACGGTTGCTGCGCTCATTTGTCATCTCCATCTCCTATACGCTTGCGAAACATTTTCCCTCCCAGCAGATCTACAACGAAGAATACAAAGCATGGAGATGAGGTGCTAACGAAGACTTCTGGGCATTTCCTATACTCAGCACATCACCAACGACGAAGTCCGACAGACCATCACACAAGCCATACGATGACATTCTCACAGTGGTGAAGAATAAAAAACTCCGATGGTAAGGCCAAATCACCAGAGCATAAGTCCTTGCAAATACAATCCTGAAAGGCGGCAGAAGAAGACGGAGTCAGAAAAAGAGGTGGGAGGACAACATTCGAGAATGGACTGGCTTGACACTGAGCGAAGCCATGAGGGTTGCTGAGGACAGAGAAAGTACGGTGGTTATACTATCATCTATGGTGTCTCAACGACTTTGGAGTTACGGGATAAGATAGGATAGGACTATGCAGTAGGAGACGGAGTGTGAAACATTCGCTAAAGGGATATAGGCCTACCTCTATGTAGTCTGCCAGTCGCTGATGCTCAGAATGCTAGAGTACATAAGTGTAATGCATTTTACATTGTACAGATAATTGGCAACAATGGAGAGGATGTATTCACGTGCCAGATAGCATCATGATCGGATGAACGGTTCGCGAGTTAATTCGTGTGCCAAGTGGGACTGACTTATAGAACGGATTCACTGGCACACCGTTCTAAGGCACGATGCAAGGAGGCAGAAGAAGAGGGAGACAGAAAAAAGAGTTGAGAGGACATTCGATAATGGACTGGCTTGACACTGAGCGAAGCCATGAGGGTTGCTGAGGACAGAGAAAGATAGAGTACACTGATTAAACAATCATCAATGGTGCCATAACGACCTTCGAGTTATTGAATATGATAGGATAGGATGCTACCTAGAAGACCTACCTGCACCGTTTAAATTACGCTGACACTGTTTGACCGCAGGAGCCCTTACACGGATTGGGTTCAACTGTAGCGCAACAGTTTGCAGCTCGCGGTTCATCCGTATAGCTCAAAAGATATAAATTTCTTCTTTTATTTCCCCACGTACACAATTATAAGACTTGATGATATCTACATCTGCGCTATGGTGGACACCAAACATCTGCGTTATAGTGGAAACCAAACATCCACGTTATATTGGAAGCCAAACCTCTGCGCTATAGCGAAAACTAAATCTTTGCGCTACATCCTTGGTTGAACCCAAAACGTGTAACGCCCTTGTGTGTTTTTACAGTCACATCTTTTCCTATCCGAAGAGCAAATTTGAATACTATAAATAGTCTGTGTGCAGCAATAAACCTAACGTGAACCCAGATCTACTGCACCATGGCTAAGATCAATAACAACGGGTACCTATAAAGGTCGAAAAGACAACTAAAGACAACTAAAGACAGCTAAAGACAACTAAAGACAGCTAAAGACTACTAAAGACAACTAAAGACAACTAAAGACCGGTAGCTATAAAAGGCGAAAAGACAACTAAAGACAACTAAAGACGGCTAAAGACAACTAAAGACGGCTAACGGCTAAAGACAACTAAAGACGGATAAAGACACCTATGTATAGACAACTAAAGACAACTAACCCTAACCCTAACCCTATAAACAACAATAGCCTCAGTTTTGAATCGGGCATTGCATTTTCATTAAATCCGACTACACAATCACCCAGAACAGCTTTAACTTTGTATCTAAATCAATTATCTTATATATTATATACTTGAAAAATATTATTGTTATTTTTTTTAAACCGTTGTACTTTCTACGCGGCAACAAATTTCTTCCATAGCCAATGTTTTTCAAAGATGGCAGGTGTTTTGGGGCTCTTTAAGTTGTTTGTAGCCTTGTATACCCTCTAAAATTTCTACCCCTGCTGTCTTCAGCCGTCTTCAGTTGTCTTTAGTTGTCTTTAAGGGTACCTATAAAGGGCGAAAAGACAACTAAAGACAACTTTTAGTTGTCTTTAGTTGTCTATACATAGGTGTCTTTAGCCGTCTTTAGTTGTCTTTAGCCGTCTTTAGTTGTCTTTAGTTGTCTTTTCGACCTTTATAGGTACCGATAACAACAGTAGGAAAGCAGTCAGGTCAACATTCCATTGAATTTACAGAATTGTGCCACAGATACAGATGGCAGTGTCGCTGTGTTATCAGTTCGTCAACGTTTCAGCTGGGCTTGCTGGGTCTTTAAATGGCTAAAGCTTGGCGTCCATTTCTCCGAATACGCAAACGCAATGCACAAAACTTAATCCGTTTATACCTGCCGTGAATCCATCAATACGAAAAGAAATGCGTTACTGATAACATTGTTGGTTTGGGTGGGGGGGGGAGGGGGGGGGGCATTAGCAACCCATTCTATCCTATCCTATCCCGTAACTAGAAAGTCGTTGGGGCACCACAGATGATCGTTTAACCAATGTACTCCATCTTTCTCTGTTCTCAGCAACCCTCATGGCTTCGCTCAGTGTCAAGCCAGTCCATTCTCGAATGTGTCGCGTCACCCGAGCGGGTTCCGCGACGTTCAGCTCAAAACAACGAGTGGTAGAATAAAACTCAAACGAAAGAAACTAACACAAAATGCCAGATGACAATCACACTCTTTTATTCAACAACAAACACGTACTCACAGGAATATGAGATACTAAACCACCCTCAACCCCTATCAAGACCCCCAACCCAGTATCTACAAAACAGTTACCGCCCTTGTCTAGCTGAAACCCCCGATCTATACACAACAAAATGCCCACAACAATATGTAACAATATTAACAATCAATTCAATTCAGGTAAATACAATTCAAGGTGAATTCACAATCAGGACATCTTAAAATTCAATCGTATAACTTAGGCTAGCTTACAGTCCAGAATCACTGTTTGTAATCTAACTTGTCTGTTATCCTAAGCTCAGTAGGAGCTAAAGCAGTCGAGTCGATCACACGAATAAAGGAAGTGATTCACATTAAATAACGAGTTATGTTTTTAGGTGCGTGATGTGCAGATCTGTGTGTGTGTGGGTGTGGTGCGTGTGGGTTCCTGTAGCCGATGGAGAGCTTCGCCCGAAGCAACGGCAGGTCCAGTCGATGATGGAGGACCACACCCCCCAGCTGCAAAGGCAGAGGTCTCAGAATGGATGTACACACGGCACAATGGTACAGCAGCGACACGTGGAAACGTAGAATTATCCAGTGGTAGTAGCAACAACAGAAGCAGCAGCACTGGCAATGGGGAACTACCAGAAAATGGGATAACAGTGACGATAGTAGTAGTAACCCCACATAAATACGCACAGCCCAATCTGTAGACAAACACAGCGTCTCAACAGCTTGTCTACGAAACTTAAATACTACATAACAGAATACGCCTTCCGCCGTCCGCCATCTTGACCTGGTTATCCATGCATCTCAATAATGCAATACCATCCCTACTTCCATAATTTACATCTCTTCCATAAAACATTCATCTCATCCTCATCACTATCTTCATCACCCCTCTCCACGTTATAATACATAATCTCCCTTCCATTCACAATTATCTCTATCACACTATAATACAACATGCTTCCCTCATATTCATCACCTTCATCACCCCTCTCCAACGTAGTACATTGCCTCCCTTCCTTCACATTCATCACCGCTCTCTCTCTCTCCTTAACATGTATACTTCATTGTCACCCTTTGACCCCGTTTTGGCAACAACATTTCCCGTTTACACATACAACAAGAAAATCATATGAAAATCATATAAAAAAAATCAATAAATCACTATTTATCAAAATACACCCCTTTCCCCCTCATTCACCATCATTCAGTCACGTACGCAGACTCGAAATGCATTAGCCACTAAGGAAATGAATTGTAGGGTTTTCACTCACCTTTTAAGTTCTCGGCTTGTGACACAGATACAACACAAATACAAAACGACACAGTACAGCACCACACTTGTTAGCTGAGAGTATCAAGTTCGTTACTTGGCTATTGCTGTGCAATTACTGGAGCATCTCAGTATCGACGAAATACTGAGCCTTGGACGGTGCCTAAGCATAGGCCACACGACCTTAGAAAGCAGCCCTACACTTATTCTCACTGAATATAATGGCGGCTAGAATTCTTCCATTAACAACTTTTGGTCATTCCTGTCCCTACGCGGGCACAGGACCTTGGGTGGTTCGAAGCAACGTAACCCTACCCTTCCAGAAGGACCTAATCAAAGAGCTTAATGATAGAAAGAGGGGGAACTTGGTACAGAACCGCGAGACGAAATGTACGAGTTATGCTCCCTTGTCGACATGCTGAAAATGGCTCGTGGCAAAAAGTCAAAAGGCGACCGAGTGAAACAGGGTGGTGACTTTTGCACAGCCATCAATTGCCATAATGCCAGATACAAGAAAAGTTGTGTTGGCAAGTCCTTTTTCAAATTTCCAAGAGACAAAGAAAGGTCAATTGCAATTGAAAAACTTCATTTTTTTGTGTTTATGTAGGCCTAAACTAAGACCGCTGCAGTGTTGTTAGTGTTAAAACAATCGGAGAGCGGCTTGAATGATTCATGTTATACCTATGTGCTAAATCCAAAACAATTTGCTTGCTGACAGTTTACGTTCAACAGGTCGCTCACTGTTTACGTTATTGCTAGGTTGTTTGACTATATTTGTGCTTATATTTCAAAAGTAGATGTCAGATTGGCAGTTTGGCTTCGTCAAACTGCTTATGTTAACAAGTTAAATTAGACCAAGTCTGTTTTCTCCTCGTGATCAAATACTGTGAAAGATAACCCCTTACCTAGGCACAAAAATGGTCCTTGATCTGTTGTAATCCCTTTTCATTTGAGTGTAAACGGGAAAAAAAATGTAATGTAGATACTCAGTCCTTGTTCTGATCTGTGAATTTCTGCGCATTAGATCTAAATTGCGTGGAATGTTGTAGTCTAGGTTCTGATTGTTCTGTATGATTAATTAATTATTTTCCATGAAGTGACTGATTTTATTAAGCCAGTGATGTGGGAGGTGAGAGGGTTGGGGGGGGGGGGGGGTAGGGGGACACCTGATATAAATTAAATTCACACTATTAGTGAAACATTTTGTTATTGTGCTTTATTGTGATTAATTGATTGAATGACAGAGCTCTCTCTTCCCCCAACCTCTCTCTCTCTCTCTCTCTCTCTCTCTCTCTCTCTCTCTCTCTCTCTCTCTCTCACGATTACGGATTTACACAGTTTCGGATAAATGAAACAGTCTGTCATGCATATTTTAATTTTAAAATATCTGTCGTTGCTTAAAAAATAATAAATTCCAGGGCAGAAAACGAACCTATAACATACACACATAAGCAGCATAAAAGCACCTAATAAATGTCAATAAGTAAACATAAACAACAACAAAAAACAACAACAACAACAACAAAAAAACAGCAGTAGCGGAATGTTAATAATAATGATGGTTAAAAGTTTGGTTTTTGCAAACGTTGCCATAAAAATGTTCTTTTGCAATGGCATAGGCTCAATAAGTTACCACGCACAGATCATTCATACAGCAGATGATGAAATATAGCCAGCCCGAGCAAAGGGAAATAATCCGTGAGAGCGTCTCGCAGTTTTGTATAGGACATAATGAAAGTTCCCCCTCTTTCCGTAATAAGCTCTTTGACCTAATTCTAAGCCGACACACAGTCAAAAGTCACTTCTGCCCAAAAGACTGACTGCTCGCAGAAAGCTCCACATTGACTCTGCTAACTAAATCACATACCAGCTGTTACACTCGATGTTGTTTTTTTATGTTACACTCGTTTGATGTTGGTGTTTTTCTATCAGTAGTTGATTCAGCCCCAATGCTAAAGTACTGATGAGTGTAGCTCAGATTCGTTTATCCACGCAACCCATTCAATCAGCCACACGGCACAGCGTCGTCGTATGAAGTTTTCATCTTCAGGTCTGTCTGGATATTGCCAATGTTCTCAGTTCACCCAAACACAGTCAATGTTCTTTCATCCGCAAGGAAACAACGCCCTCGTCCGTTACTGTCGTCATCGGCCCAGGGTCAAAGACAGTGATCTCGTGGGCTTTCCTGGAGTCAGTGCATCCTCCGTTGTCTCCTTCTTCCTTCGAATGTCCGACGAATTCGACGTTGTCGGTTCCTAGAATGCACTTACTGGGTCTCACGGTCAGGTTAGCTTCTGTGAGACGGTAAAACAGCTCCCTCAAGATCTGCAGATGCTCTTCCCAGGTGTGGGTGTGGACTAGCAGATCGTCCCAGTAACACACGACGTTGTCCATCCCTTTGAGCATCTTCCTCATTCCTCTCTTCAGGGTAGCTCCGCTGTTGACCATGCCAAAGGGCATCCTTAGGCACTCGTACGTCCCATCAGGAGTTATAAAAGCAGTCTTTGGTATGTCCTGTTGACGCACGGGGACTTGCCAGTAACCCTTGCTGAGGTCAATCTTTGAGAATATTTTGCTCCCCGATAATTGGCGGAAGAGGTCTGCTGCGGTAGGCATCGGCTCGGGGTCGAAGACGGTGATCTTATTAACCTTTCTGTAGTCGATGCATACTCTGTTGCTCCCGTCCTTCTTCTTCGCGACCACGACAGGGGACGAGTAGGGGGAACTGGACTCCCTGATGATGCCCATCTTCAGCATCTTATCGATATCTTTCTTCAAGGATTTGCGGGCCTTGAAAGGGATCTGGAAGGGTTTGGATCGAACCGGGGTATCTGAAGTCAGGTAAACTTCATGTTCGACCAAAGTTGTAGAGCCTGGGACATCACTGAAGCTATGGGGAAACTCGCCCATAAGGTCCTTGAGCTCCAAGTTTTGACCTTCCGTCAAGCTCGGTCCTAGCTTAACATCATCGATGCCTTCTTTGCTGTGGAAGTCTCCCAGTTCCAGCAGTTCCTCGCTGTCAAAGTTGTCGTCGATTACAGCTGCTGTGGCTGCGTGCACAGTCTCTGATGGCCTTTCCACGTACAGCTTAAGGAGGTTGGCGTGGTATATCTTGGAATGCTGGCCGACCTTCACCTTGTAGTCGTTGATCCCCACCACGGTCTCCACTTCGTACGGGCCTTTCCACTGCATCAGCAACTTATTGCGGTAGGTAGGTAGCAGTACCAGTACTTTGTTGCCAGGTTTGAACTTCCTGTTCATAGCCCTGCAATCATAGTAGTGCTTTCCACAGTCCTGGGACTTCTTCAGGTTTTCTCTGGCTATCTCGAGAGTCTGCTCCAGCTTCTCCCGTAGCTCAAACACGTACTGGTAGCTGTTCTTCACCTCTGGGGTCTCTACTTCTTTCGTCCAAAGTTCTTTTAGGATGTGCATCGGCCCTCGGATGGTTCTTCCGTACAATAGCTCGAACGGAGAAAAGCCGGTGGACTCCTGCGGTACTTCTCTGTAGGCGAAAAGTAAAGCGTTGATGTAGCGATGCCATCGTCTGGGCTGCTCGCTGCACAGTTTCTTCAGGGTGGACTTCAGCGTAGCATTTGTCACGTCACCCGAGCGGGTACCGCGACGTCAGCACATACAACGAGTGGAAAGGATAAAACTCAAACAAAAGAACTAACACAAAAATGCCAGAATAACAAACACACTCTTTTATTCAACAATCAAACACACATACACAGGACAATGGGGTACTAAACCACCCTCCACCCTTATCAAGACCCCCACCCCAGTATTTACTAACAATTACCTCCCTTGTTTACCTGAAAAAACAGAACTAAACATCAACAGGTTTCCCACAACAATGTACAGCAAAATAGCAATAAACAATCAATTCAAAATAATACAAATTTCAGCTGAAGAAATGGAGCTGCAAATCTTATAAATTCAAACTATTATTCCAGCTAGCTTGCAGGTCAGAAACACTGTTCAGAAACTGTCAGTTATTCAGAGCTCAGTAGGAGCTAAAGCAGTTATTCACTCAAATGATGAAATGATTTACACTAAATAAATGAAGTATGTTTTTAGGTGCGTGTCATGCAAATCTGTGTGTGTGTGGGTGTGGTGCGTGTAGTTCCTGTGGTAAACAGAGGCTCCAATGGCGGCGCCCACAATCCTGAAGAAAGGCGTGGCGGTGGCGGCGAGAAGACCCGTCAACGTCAACACTTCACGGCCGCAAAAGCAGGGGTTCCAGAGCGGATGCACACACGGCCCAAAGGTACAGCAAAGGCGCGTAAAAGCGTAGAAGTGTGCAGAAGTAGTTGAATAAACTACACCAGCATAACACAGCAAAATAGTAGAACAGTAGAACAGTATAACAGTAGAACAGTAGAGAAGCCCAAACCTGTAGACTAACAGTTTGCCTACAAAACTCAAATACTACATTCACATAATACGCCTTCCACCGTCCGCCATCTTGACCTGGTTATACATAATAACAATGATAATAATACAGGATGCTATACATACATTTCAATAATATAATGCAACTCTTGATACTAATAATCCATATCTCTTCCATAAGCACAGTCGTTTATATAAATATACATAATCATTACGACTACACTTCATTCACACAGTCCCAATTCATTCCATCCTCATCTCCATCCTCATCATCCCTCTCAACTGTTATAATACATTATCAGGGCTCGAAATTAGCGGGGGCCCGGGGCCAAAAACCCGCAAAGTTGATTTCGGGCTCGGAAATTTGTAAAACGAAGGGCCCGCTTGGCCCGCAAAATAATTCGTCTGCTACAGCTAGCTCTACTCGGCAGTTTCGTATTTGGGCCAAGAAAGCAACCCACACCGGTGCCCTAAATTTGGACAGAAAAAAAAACCCAGAGAAAAGAAGCGGAAACCCTTTAATTTTGCACTCAAAAATGTAATATACACTTCAATATCTTTTTAATATAATAAACAAAAGGCTATGGCACAACATACGCGCAAAATGTCCATCTTTGCAAGTACGAAAGTATGGCTACATATCGTCGCCATACAGTTCCTAAAACAAGTCACAAAACTGAAAAGTATTATACAAGAGACTCACTTGATTTTTTTCTATTTTTTTTAATGGCAATTTCAGGCTCACTAGTCACTGGAATATATGTGTCACTGAATGTGTGTGTGTGTGTGTGTTTTTTTTTCCCCCTTTTTTGTTGGTAATGTTTGAAAGTGAAAGAAAAGGCAAATAAAAATGACATCACTCAGCAAAATTGGAAATTCAATTGTTTTTATTTTAGATTATCAGACAAATTGTACTTTCTACTTATTATATTGTCAATAATTCTTTTGTTTTTAGTTTGCATTATTTTTCAAGTTGGGCCCCGAAAGTTGCTTGTGGGCCCTCAAATTTTTCAATCAAGGGGCCCGGTGGCCCCCAAAGAAAAAAGTTAATTTCTAGCCCTGATTATGATTATCTCCCTTCATCCATATTATCTTATCATACTATAATATAAACATGCTCCCCTCATACCCATTACTTCTTCACCCCTCTCTAGCACAGTACAATTATCTCTCCACCTTCCCATACATCACCCCTCTCTCTCTCTCTCTCTAACATGCATTCTTCATCGTCACCTTTGACCCACTTTAGCAACAACAGCAACGACATTTCCCGTTTATGTATATAATAAGAAAATGATATGAAAATCATACAAATCAATAAATTACTATTCATCAAAATACATCCCCTTCCCCCTCATTCACCATCATTCATTCGCATACGCAGTCTCGAAGTGCTCGCCACTGAGGAAATGAATTACAGGGTTTTGCTTACCTTATAAGTTCTCGGCCTGTGACACACCTCCCCAACACAGTACAACACAGCACAGTACAGTACACACTGGTTAGTCTGAGAGTTAATTCCTTATTTGGCTAATTGCTAGCTATTGATAAGGACATCTCAATTCTGATAAAGACATTGAGCCTTGGCAGGTGCCCAATCGAGGACTACACAACCTTAGGAAAGAATCCTACATTTATTTCCAATAAATGGCGATTACGTTCCTCCTACTACAGTCTTTAGACATTCTTACCCCAATGAGGGCGTAAGACCTTGGGTGGTTCGAAACACAAAGAACTCTACCCCTTCCAGGAAAAAAAAACTAATTCTCGTCTGACACACAGTCACAAGGTTACTTTCTGGCTAAAGCTGACCTCTCGCAAAAAGCGCCACATCGACTCTGCCCTACCAAACACACGCCAGGCCACAGGTAACCGGTCGAGCTCGAATTCAGTACCCCACTTTTCTAATTCAGCATATCCCTCTTTCCTGCGTTAAGCACGTGGACTTAGAGATACTGCATCTTTCATACGCAATAAAGAAAACTGCCGAGCTATCTATATACGCTACATAGTAGAGAGGTGCAATTTGCACAAAATATAGCTCTCTCTGATATGTGCTGAAACTCGTGTCGTCACAGCATTGAACTTTTCGACAAGCCCGTTGCACATTGGATGGTAGGGTGTCGTAGTTAAATGCCGGATGCTCAGCAGTCTGTTGACCTCTTTCATGCAGTCAGAGACGAACTGCGTCCCGAGGTCTGTCAGAATCTCTTCAGGCACTCCAAGCCTACTGAACATGTCCACCAGTGCCTCTGCAACAGTTTCAGTGTCAATCTTCTTCAAAGGCACTGCTTCTGGGTACCGAGTCGCATAGTCCACTAAGGTCAGTACCCACCGGTGACCTTCTTCACTCGGAGGTTTTATTTCGCCGATTAGGTCTAAAGCCACCCTCTTGAAAGGTTGGTTGATCAAAGGTATCCTCTGCATAGGTACTTTCGGGACCCTTCCTCGAGGTATGGTCTTCTGGCAAATGTCACATGACCGGCAGAAACGGCTGACGTCCGCATGAAGTCCTGGCCAGTAGAACACTGCCTGGATTCTGTCTGACGTCTTCTTGATGCATAGGTGACCTCCCATGATTGAGTCATGTGCTGCTTCCATCACTTGGCGCCTTAGGGGTAACGGTACCAAGACTTGACGTAGTGGTTTCCCTCCGCTGACCCTCGGGTGCTGGAAGATTCGGTACAGGATCTTGGCCTTCACCTCAAAATAGACCGTGCCACTGCCTTTGGTCAAGTGGTCTTGGCGGTTCCTGTACTTGTTTAAAGTACTATCAGCTTCCTGGAGCTGGATCAGTTTATCTCTGTCCACGATGGCAGCTTTGGAGTTGTCGGCGACCTTCAGTGGCGTAGTCGTCTTGTCTCTCTTGGCCTGGGCCCTGGTAGTGACAGCACCGACGATCTCTGGTCGGCAGGGCTGAGCCGGAGTAGCCACATTGTCCCGTAGCAGCTCTGTAAGGTCTCCATCGGGAAACGGCAAGTCAAGTCAAGTCAACTTTATTACCCAATGAATTCAAAATACATAGGATTTCGTTTTGGTGATGCGGTAAAACATTCAGTCCCTCTGCAACAACAAACAACCTTCCACTGGACATTAAAACATTAAAATACTCTAATAGAGAAAGATATTCTAAGGAGTAAAGCACAAGCGCACGCCCACTCGCAACCTCCACACGCACACGCATACTCACGCATACCCACATGGGTATCTAAATTAAAACGTAATGAGATAAAATACATTAAGGAAACAAAATTGCACCACTAACACATTATTGCAACTAATAAATTGGCGTTTAAGTATCACACCTCATGCTATGTGGATAACAGAGGACACTGGTACCGAGAGGGCAGCCTCGGGGAAGAAGCTGCGTCTAAACCGGCTAGTTCTAACTTTTAGTGCTCTGAAGCGTTTACCTGACGGGAGGAGCTCGAACAGATGGTTGGCTGGATGGGATGGGTCGCCAGTAATGTTGCTGGCCCTTCTTGCCAAACGCGTGCTGTATGAGGACGCGAGGGATAATAAATCGCAACCTATGATTTTTGCCGCGCGTTTCACGATTCTTTCGAGTTGAAACTTCTCGCCCGAAGTGGCGCCTCCAAACCAGACTGTGATACTGAAGCACAGGATACTCTCAATCACGGCGCGATAGAAAAGCGTGAGTATTGTCTGGTTAAGTCCGAGCCTTTTGAGCTGTCTCAAGAAGTGGAGGCGCTGCTGACACTTCTTGATAATGGACATGCTGTTATTGTCCCAAGACAGGTTGCTGGAAATGACCGTTCCAAGAAATTTAAATGAATCAACCTGTTCTACGCATTCACTGTTAATCATAAGAGGTGAGATTGTGCTTTTATTCCTGCGAAAGTCGATGACCATTTCTTTTGTTTTAGATACATTGAGCTCAAGGTTGTTATCGGAGCACCAGCCAACCAGCCGCCCGACCTCCTCGCGATATGCACTTTCATCTTCACCCGAAATGAGACCCTCGATTGTAGTGTCATCAGAGAACTTGACCACTAGCACCGACGGATCTGACGACCCACAATCGTTTGTGAAAAGGGTAAATAAAAGCGGTGACAAAACACAACCTTGCGGAGCCCCAGTATTTAGGACTCGAGAGCATGACGTGGCTTTATTGACTCTCACGACTTGTGGTCGGTCCAACAGAAAATCAAGGACCCAATGACAAATGGAGAGATGGACGTTCAACAGCGCCAGTTTATCAAACAGTTTATGAGGGATGATTGTATTAAAAGCAGAACTAAAATCAATAAACAATACTCTAGCGTATGTACGCGAGTTCTCCAGATGTTGGAGGATGTGGTGGAGACCCAGAGCGACAGCGTCCTCAACTGACCTGTTTGCTTGATAGGCGAACTGGAGTGGGTCCCGAAGGTGAATGGATCCTCCTCTACAACTTCGACGCGTTGGGTTGAGGCAGGACTCCATACTGAATCGGGATCGTCGGGTCGTCTCGCGCCGTCGATATTCCCGATCATCAAGTCGTATAGCGGCTTCTTCAGACAAACCGCTTCTACTTCGCCTATTTAGAAAGGGATGCTGACTTGAATTTTTGCAACTGGCGCTTTCACACATTTGCTGTCGGCCATCAGTGTCCATTTAGAATCGCCAGTGAACTGTTCTTTAGCGATTAGGTCTTCTCTGACGATGACCCCACTGCAGCCAGAGTCTCTTAGGACATTCACTTCATGATTTCCGACGCGTCCCTTGGAAACAGGCATGTTCTGAACGATCACAGCTGCGCTAGCGACGACGGGGATGGATTTCCGGTTGGCAAGGAGAAGTTGGCCATCAGTCATGCACTCTTGCACGTCCGCAGGAGTAGCTGTGCGCTCGGTCTCACTCGGAAGAATGACGCTCCCGCCGCACACTTGATGGTCAGGTCTACGTGTATGCCGTTGATTCGAGAACCGCCTCTGCCGGTTGCCCGCCGCTGCATTGTCCGTTCCGCCCCGCTGTCCGCTACTTTTGTTTTGATGACAGTTAGCCGCTCTGTGGTCTGTAGCGTTGCAAGTGAAACAGCCTCTTGAATGCCCTTCCCTGGGAGGTGGCGTGGAGTCCGTCTGTCTCTGGCTCGTCTGGCTCCCCTGGATCTGGTTCCCATGGTTTCCAGACTTCTGAAAATGCTTCGTCGCCTGGGGTGGCCCCAGCGTGTTCCAGTGAGCGAGGAGATATCTTTCAGCAACCTCGGTCACATCATTAAGAGTCTGCAGCTTCTGTAATTCTAAGTGGGTCGCCAAATACCTTGTGACAGGCATTGAGGAATTGCTCCTTCACGATCAGGTCATGGAGACTATCGTAAGACTTCCCGTTGCCTGATAGTTCCACCCACTTGTGTAAGTATGACGACAGGCGCTCCACAAATTGCTTTGGTGTCTCGTCTGACAGAGGTCGGCATTCGCGGAAGCGCTTACGGTAGCCCTTTTCTGTGAAGCTGTAGCAATGCAATAGGGTCTCTTTCAAGACGTCGTAGTTTTTGGCGTCAGTGTTCGACAGTCTGGTATAAACTTCCAGCGCTTGCCCCGTCAGAAGTGCACTGAGTCTAATCGCCCAGTCTTGAGGTTGCCAGTTAGAGCTTTCAGCGAACCTTTCGAATTTCGCCAGATAACTGTCAATCTGGTCCTTCCCGTCGACGAAAGCTGGTAATTTTGGAGCCGTATGGTCGTTGGTGACTTGTGGCGCATGCTGATTGTTTTGGATATGCGCCAACTCTAGCTGGTACTGACGCTCAGCCTCTCTTTCCTCTCTTTCTTCTTCTCTTCTAGTTCTCTCTCTTCACGGCGACGCTGCTCTTATAATTCTCTCTCTTCACGCCGACGTTGTTCTTCTCTTTCTTGACGCTGCTGTTCAATTTCTCTTTCTTCACGGCGACGCTGTTCTTCTCTTTCTTGACGCTGCTGTTCAATTTCTCTTCTCTCCTGAGACTTTACGTACTCCGTCAGCTGCTTGCCTTTTAGATTCAGTTCAATTCCTTTCTGCCAGAAGTCAGCCATCTTGATGCTTCTGGAAAGTTCTTGACTATGCTGTACCTCTCTAGAATGTTCTAGAACAGCACGCTTTCTGCAGTAGCGCTGATGCTTGTCACTTGTCACCTTCGCTGACGCAGACCCCTCTGTCCTCGTCGTATGCGACGCTGCACCACGCTGGTGTTGATGATTACGCTCCTGTGCTGAAGTAGACGCGACGTCCGCTCGTCGCTCTCTGTAATACTGGCGATGTAGCTCCGAGACTGTCCCTCGACGTATCTTGCGGCAGCCACGTAGTCCCGGTCTGTTGTTCGCTCACGAAGTAACTCTTCGGCAACTACACGCCCTTGCAGTCAACCCGAATCTATCGGATGTAGTCCCAGTATGTTGGCCCCTCCCGACGCAACTCGTTGGCAACTACCCTCGATGACTGCCTCTCGTAACGTTGACTCGCTTGTTGTAGCAGTTGAACCCTTGGCTATGACGTGGATGGCAGCTTGGCCCCCAAAATGTTACACTCGATGTTGTTTTTTTATCAGTTGATTCAGCCCCGATGCTTGAAACCAGATAATGTGTAACTCAGATTCGTTTATCCACGCAGCCTGCTCACTCAGCAACAAGGCAAAGTCTTCGTATGTAGTTTTCCAACTTTATTCAGCATACATCAACAAACTGCATACATCAACAAACTGCATACAGTCGCTCAATCGCTTTTTCCACTCTACAATTCTCAACTATCAACACTCTGTCAACACACACCTCTTTTGAAACAGTGCGGCACTTATAAAGTCTCTTCATACTCCAGAACAATTTAGAACACGCCAGAGTGACGCACTACAACCAATCAAATGAAACTTCGTCATCCCTGACTTACGTCATACAACATTCTTTTCTGTCCAAGAATGTTATCAAATATCTACACCCATCAAGAAACTTCGATCGACAGTAAACAAACAAATCTAGAGAATTCTCCAATAATATCGACTAACTAAAATTACCAACGTTATACAAAGCTTCTTCTAACAACAACGCAAACTCAAATCAAAGGTAAATACACTCTATTATTGAATACTTTGCAAAGCGAAACGATTAGATCTATCGTGCGCGTTTCAGACATACTATCCTTCGCGTTTCAACGTAACACCAGCACACAGGACAACATCGAGTCGAGCTCAGTAACCCAGATTCCGTACCTAATGCACTACGCACTTTTGCGTTAAACACGTGAAACCACGCATACTTTAATCTTTCATGCAATAATAGAAAACTGCCGATCTACTTATGTACACTGTATATTAGAGATGTGCAACTCTGCACGAAATACAGCCATCTCTAGCACGTGTTGAAAACTCGTGTCGTCAAAGAATGTAACAGTTGTCCTTCCATCTCTTTTTATGTCTCCCTCTCCTTCTGCCTCCTTGCACCGTGCCTTGCACCGTGCCTTGCAGGATTGCCTTTGCAAGGCATGATGCTCTGGTGACGTGAATTGCCGTTTCGCCATGTCATAGACTTCTTTGTGCGTTATAAAATAATTAACTTTATTCTCAGAAGATACCTACAAACTTGATATTAGTTTGTAAACAGTTTTTAATGTTCCAATGCTATGTATGCGTTTTCGGCTGAAAGGAATTGGAAATAGGCAGTTTTCGTCTTGTACGACTTTTTTAAATTGCGGTTTGCGTTTGCGTATTCGCACAAAAGGACGCGCTGCTTAAGGGTGATTTTAAAAGCAAAGCTTGGAATCCAGGCATGTCTACAATATTAGAAAATGCCCAGAAACAGCACTATGCGTGGCTGCCAGAAATTAAGTGACACTTCAAATTAAAAAAAGAAAATATTTTAAAATCAGGTTCAACATTATCTTGAGACTATGATCCTTTACAAAACTCCGATGGTATGGCCACGTCACCAGATCATCAGGCCTTGCAAAGACCATCCTGCAAGGCACAATGCAAGGAGGTAGAAGAAGAGGGAGACCGAAAAATAGGTGGGAGGACAACATTCAAGAATTGACGGGCTTGACATTGAGCGAAACCATCAGGGTTGCTGAGGACAGAGAAAGATGGAGTATGCTGGTTAAACGATCGTCTGTGGTGCCCCAACGACCTCAGAGTTACGGGATAGGATAGGATAGGATATATAATATAATAATAATAATGTTCGTCATTTGTAAGGCGCCTTAGCCTAAGGATCAAGGCGCTGGCCGATACAGGATCTAACTCAAACCACCCGAGACGCCCACCCGCAGCCTTTGGGCGCATGGTCTGACGCCCGGACAACTGAGCACAATCCTGGGCAGCCAGGGATGGGGGAGAAGGACCAAGTGCATGCTGGGTGTGTTCTTGTTACCGGCACTCACCCGTCTAGGACATGAGCGTCAGGATCTTTAAAGTCCGTTATGATGGAATGTATGCGACACACAGACTAGACCTCGGTTTATACTCTCATCCGAAGGATAAATGTTGCATGTTTAGTTAATTTTTACCATCGGAGGTAAACATTGTAAAAATGGTATGGCCACGTCACCGGAGCATCAAGACTTGCAAAGATCATCCTGCAAAGCACGGTTCAAGGAGGCAGATGAAGAGGGAGACAGAAAAAGAGGTGAGAGGACATCATTCGAGAATGGACTGGTTTGACACGTAAACTGAGCGAGGCCATGAGGGTTGCTGAGGACAGAGAAAGGTGGAGTACGCTGGTTAAACTATCATCTGTGGTGCCCAAACGACCTTAGAGTTACGGGATAGGATAGGATAAGATAGGATAGGATAGAATAGGATAGTTAATTTTTAATGTATTTCAAAAGTAGTTTTTTGAATTATGCAAATTAAGATGCTGGACTGCGGAGATCTTCAGGAAATTTATTCCACAAAGTGGAACCAGAATGTGCTAGATTAGTTTTGAAAAGATACATTTTGGAATAGGATCATTTAACTTGATGGAGGATCCTGCAAGTTTCTTTAAAAAAAAAGAAAAGAAATGTAGGTAAGTGCATTGTCAGAAAGGATCTTTTGCATGAAAACCCCTTTATTAAATTTTAATCTGTCGGCAAGAGGTAAGATATTAAACTCTTTATAGTCATCAAGAATTTTTTTTTTTAAAGAAAAAATTTTTTAATTGCACGTGTGTGAATTTTAAGTAAACGCTTCAATGCATTGGCACTAACAGAATCCCAAATAATAGATGAATAATCAATAAATGGTTGAAAATGATCCGAATAGAATAGTTTATAAGAATATAAATTTAAGAAATATTTAATTCTCGAAAGTTGATACGTCCTTTTAGAAATAGTTGTACTAATGTTTAAAATATTTTGCATCCAAGACAAAATATTGTCTAAAGTCACGCCAATGACATTGAACTTCTCCAATCATTTTATTGCAAATGTTCAATGGAGGAAGTTTCAGAAATACATTTTGTCTTTTCTGTCTTGTCGTAATTAGCATAATATTTTGCTTTATTTGTATTGAGTGCCACAATTGGAGGGAAATTTTCATTACAGCTCATTTTGTGGAGCTGGTGAAGCAGACGTCAACACCATAACCACGACCTTCAACTCAGCTGTGACATCAGCCATCACAGCAAGGTCCTCATGAAAATAATACTCAACAGGTTGAAACACCAAGCTGGAGGAATCATAGCTGAAGAACAAACAGGATTCAGGGCAGGGCGAAGTACCACTGAACAGATTTTCAAACTCAGAATAATCTGCGAGAAATACCTACAGCACCAACAACATCTGTATCATGTGTTTGTAGACTTCAAGAAAGCGTTTGACCGAGTCTGGCATGCACCCTGAGAGTGTACAACATCAGCCCTACCATTATTGAAGTCTTCAAAAGCCTGTATAAAAAAAGGCTACCAGTGCAGTTCTCCACAACAGCGGCATCGAGAACTGGTTCAGAATAACAATCGGCGTGCGTAAAGAATACATACTCTCTCCAACACTCTTAAACACCTTTCTGGAGCCCATCATGTCATTCGCAGATCATGAAATCACAGTCAGCATAGGAGGTAGAGCAATTTCCAACCTCCGTTTTGCGGATGACATTGATGGATTGGCTGGAGAGAAGCAAGAATATGAACAGCTGGTACAGAGGCTCCAGAGACTTTGGAATGAAAATAAGTGCAAAGAAGACCAAATTGATTACCAACAACACCAATGGCATCAACATGGACATCAACATCCAAGGCCAATCCCTCATCAAGGTGCACAGCTTCAAATATTTAGGAGCAATTGTATTAGACAGTGGGTCCCAACAGGAAGTCCTCTCCAGGATCGCACAAACAACTGCTGCCCTGACAAGGTTGAAGTCCATTTGGAAAGACAGGACCATCAGTCTACACTCCAAGGTACGGTTGCTGCGCTCCCTTGTCATCTCCATCTTCCTATACTCTTGCATCTTAGTAGACCTACAACGAAGAATACAACGCATGAAAATGAGGTGCTACAGAAGACTTCTGGGCATTTCCTATACCCAGCAGATCACCAACGACGAAGTCCGAAAGACCAGCACACAAGCCACTGGACAACACGATGGCATGTTCACAGTGGTGAAGAAACGGAAACTCCGATGGTATGGCCACGTCACCAGTCCATCAGGCCTTGCAAAGACCATTCTGCAAGGCACTGTGCAAGGAGTTAGGAGAAGAGGGAAACAGAAAAAGAGGTGGGAAGACAACATTCGAAAATGGACTGGCTTGACACAGAGCGAAGCCATAAGGGTTGCTGAGGAGAAAGAAAGGTGGAGTACATTAGTTAAACGTTCATCTGTGGTGCCCTAACGATTTCGAGTTACGGGATAGGATAGGATAAGACAGGCCATGTGGTTCAATTCAGTCCATTCTCATAGTTCTTTAGGTCCTATTTGTAACGAGGAGGATAAATTATTAAAGTCTTTATTGTGGGATTGTAATGTAGTGTCATCAGCAATTAGTTGTAGAAATATGAAGGCGGAGATCAATTATATAGATATAACAAAGAGCGTCAAGGACGCTCACACAGTTGGGCGACGGACCCTGAAGCAGCAACATTTGTTATAAATTTATCGTGTTCTTCATACTGTGTTTTGTACCAAACCTATCGGATAAGATAAGATAAGATAAGATAAGATAACAATTTTATTTTGCAAGGGTAAAAGAGTAAGCGCTGGATGCGCTTTTTTACATCTTGCCCTTGGGGCTTGTAACAAGAACTATTAAATACAACAAATGAATGTTATAACATTAACATCATGGAACAATAACAAATAAACAATATCATCATGGAATAAATATTTTAAAAAAAATTAAAATATTAAATCATATCATTGTTGTTAATTTTAACAACAAATAACGTTTATTTAATTTTTAATGTGTTTTAAGAGACGTGTTCTAAATGATGTAATTTTATATTCTGGAGTGCGAAGATCGTCAGGAAAGTTATTCCACAGAGTTGAACCAGAATAAGCTAGACTAGTTTTGAAAAGATCAATTCTTGGAAGTGGAACATTTAATTTTGTGGACGATCCGGTTTTTTGGGAAAAAAGAGAACAAAGATAGGAAGGTGCGTTGCAAGAAAGGATCTTGTGCATGAAAACCCCTTTATTAAATTTAAGTCTGTTGGCAAGAGGTAGAATCGGATTGTTGTTCGAGAGTGCCCGCACGATGAAGACAGCGTGGAAGTTCGGTGGTGTTGTCTGTGTGTTTGCCTTGTGGTCCTCTTAATTGCTTGTGCGTGGTTATTAGCGAGATCAAGATGGCGGCCGCGATGTTTACAGCCGTACGTGAGTACCTTCTTGCCTTGCGCCAGTCAGTTGGCCAAGGCTTCGATCTAAGTGTCATTCCATCTGATATTTCCCTTTGCGACTCCAACAGACGATGAATCTAAACGTAAACCTAGAAGGAGAGGAAGGAGGGGTGGTGTCCAGCGCAGGCTGCGGAAATTCGGCTTGAATGATAGACGCAGAGCACCACCATTGCCGTCAGTTTTGCTATCCAACGTTCAGTCTATCCGCAACAAAACTGACTAACTCGAGGCCTACGTGCGATGCCAACGTGACTACAGAGATACATGTCTCCTTGCTTTCACAGAGACATGGCTTGGCGAATCTGATCGGGATGAGGATTTGTGCATCAGTGGCTTTGGTCACCCCATTCGTTTGGACAGATCGCCTTTTACTACCAAGAAACTCTCGGGCGGGGGCGTGTGCTTTTATGTCAATAAAAGGTACTGTAACACTGTTGTTGTGAGAGAAAAAATATGTACACCTGACATTGAGCTCCTTACCATTTCACTCCGCCCCTTCTACCTACCCAGGAAATTTCCCCAGTTATTCTACACCATTGTTTACATTCACCCACGTGCTAACGCCAACGCTGCTGCTCAGCTGATCGCTGATGTGACCCATAAACTGGACTCTATTTCTCCTGATTCTCCAAAGTTTATTCTTGGTGACTTGAACCACTGTCAATTGAATAGGACCCTGAAAAACTACGTACAGTATGTGACTTGTGCTACAACACAGAAGAACACTATGATCGACTTGTGCTATGGGACTGTGCCTGGTGCATACAAATCTAAGCCTATGCCCTCATTTGGGAATTCGTATCATAATAGTGTTTATCTGGCGCCTGTGTATAAGCCTGTGTTTCATCGCTTGCCTCGCGTTGTGAGGTCTGTGAAGTGTTGGACAGCCGATAGTATTGAGTGTCTGCAGGGTTGTTTTGATTGCACGGATTGGACTGTTTTTCAGAATGCGTGTGAATCTGTGAATGAATTAGCTGACGTCATTTCATCCTACATCTCTTTTTGTGTTGATTCTGTCATCCCAGTGAAAGAAATTGTTGTTTTTCCTAATAATAAACCTTGGATTACGAAGGATTTAAAATCTGTGTTAAACAAAAAGAAGCGTGTATTTTTTTAAGGGACTAGCCATGAGAAGAAGATAATTAATAGGGAAGTTCGTGACTGCATTAGAAAGGCTAAGAGAGTATATAAAGATAAAATAGAAGCTAAGTATAGTGGAGGTGACCTTCGGGCTGCCTGGCAAGGGATTAAGACTATGTCGTCTGTCAATCAGAAGGTGGACTCTTTTAGAAAAAGTACTGTTAAAGGGCGTGAGGGACATGGATGTACCCAATGTTTTAAATGCTTTTTATAATCGTTTTGAGAGGCTTGATTTTTCTGCTGATGTTTCGGATTTTAGACACTCACTTGTCCTAGACCCAATGCATGATATTGAGATTTCTCAGGAGTGTGTTACTAGACTGTTTAAGTCTATAAATGTTAGTAAAGCTCCTGTCCCTGATGGAATTTGTGGTAAAACACTGCGTTATTGTGCTGATCAACTTGGAGGCGTCTTTCAGCCCCTTTTCCAGCAGTCTGTAAATTCTGGTCAGATTCCTGATATTTGGAAAATTTCTAATGTCGTGCCTCTACCCAAGAAACCCAACCCCAAACAACCCAATGATTTTAGGCCTGTCGCTCTCACATCTCTTGTTGTGAAAACCTTGGAGAAAATCATTAAAACCCTCATTCTTACTGCGACTGGTGCCGCTCTTGATCCCCTTCAGTTTGCGTATAGGGCTGGGAGAGGGGTGGAGGATGCCAAGCTGTTTATCTTGAACACTCTGTATACCCATTTGGAGAAGCCTAAAGCGCATGCCAGACTGCTTTTTGCAGATTTCTCCTCTGCTTTTAACACTATGCAGCCTCATATTCTGGTTGCTAAACTTGTTTCTGATTTTAAACTCAGTCATCAACTTGTACTCTGGACTTTAAATTTTTTGACTAATAGACAACAGAGAGTCTGTGTCAATGGTTCTTTGTAAGATATTCTGGTTACTTCCACAGGTTCTCCACAGGGTTGTGTTCTGTCGCCATTATTTTTTTATTATGTACACTGACAGCTGTAGAAGCACTGCTGAAAATAGTTTTCTGATAAAATTTTCTGATGACTCAGCTTTGTTGTCTTTATTCCAAGGACCAGGAGGAGATCATGATTTTGCCCTCACGGACTTCGTGGATTGGTGCGATGATAATTTTTTGGATATGAATGTTACTAAAACGAAAGAGATGATTTTTGACTTTAGGAGAGTCAAAGAGGTGGTCCAGCCAAGTGTTATTCATAATGAAGATGTCGAGATTGTTGACTCATATAAGTATTTGGGCACAGTTTTTATGTTACTAAAACGAAAGAGATGATTTTTGACTTTAGGAGAGTCAAAGAGGTGGTCCAGCCAAGTGTTATTCATAATGAAGATGTCGAGATTGTTGACTCATATAAGTATTTGGGCACAGTTTTTCACAGCAAGCTTAAATGGGATGTGAACACACAGTGCATTGTCAAACGGGGCCAACAGCGATTGTACCTTCTCCGGAAACCGAAGTCTTTCTCTGTGGATTCTAAGATTCTCAGCTTGTTTTATCAATCTTTCATTGAGAGCTTGCTGACTTTTTCGTTTGTTTGTTGGTTCCACAGTCTGACTGTGAGGGATAGGAATAGCTTGTCCAGCATTGTCAATGTCTGTTCAAATATCATCGGTGTCAGGCAGAGAGACCTGGGTTCTTTTTGCGATCGGCAAATCATCAAGAAGGCGAACGGAATTATTTGTAGACCAGAGCATGTTTTGGCGGGCGAATTCTGAGTGCTACCATCCGGGCGCCGTTTTGCCTTACCGGCCTGTAAGGGTAATCGCCGCTCCCACAGTTTTATTCCTTGCGCAATTCGACTGCTAAATTTGATGCGATCATCTCCGCTTTAACATTTTCCCCGCCGCCCTAATGCAAATTTATTTATTTATTTATTTTATTTAAAAAAAAATAAACGCTCGACGATGGCCCGATTCAGGGATTGATTGATTGTTTATCGACCGATTGATTTGATGATTCATTGATGATCTTCTTACCTTATTTTCTTACCTTCATGTTTTTATTTGATTTAACTGTTTAACTGTCGGCTGTGAGTGTTCATGATGTGCGTGGTGTGTGTGTGGGTGTGTGTGTGTGTGCGCGTGTGTGTTTGGTTTATGTTTGTATGGTAGGTCATGTGCTTATGAAATCGTGTGATAAACTTTTAAATTTCACAGTTTTTTAAACTTCTTTATGTATTTATTTATAATAATAATATGAGCTGCTTCTAAATCTTGTAATTGCCCTATTTGGATAAATAAAGTTGTATTGAATTGAATTGAATTGAATATAAGACTCCAGCGTTCCTTTTATCCTATCCTATCATATCCCGTAACTCTTAAGGTCGTTGGGGCACCATAGATGATCGTTTAACCAACATACTCAAATTTTTCTCTGTCCTCAGCAACCCTCATGGATTCGCTCAGTGTCAAACCAGTCCATTCTCGAATGTTGTCCTCCCACCTCTTTTTCTGTCTCCCTCTTCTTCTGCCTTTTTGCACCGTGCCTTGCAGGATGGTCTTTGCAAGGCCTGATGCTCTGGTGACTTGGCCATACCATCGGAGTTTCCGTTTCTTCACCACTGTGAACATGTCATCGTGTTGTCCAAAGGCTTGTGTGATGGTCTGTCAGACGTCGTTGTTGGTGATGAGCTGGGTGTAGGAAATGCCCCGAAGTCTTCTGTAGCACCTCATCTCCATGCTTTGTATTCTTCGTTGTAGGTCTGCTGAGAGGGTCCATGTTTTGCAAACGTATAGGAAGATAGGGATGACAAGGGAGCGCAGCAACCTTATCTTGGAATGTAGACTGATGGTCCTGTTTTTCCAAATGGACTTCAACTTTGTCAGGGCAGCAGTTGTTTGTGCGATCCTGGAGAGGATTTCCTGTCGGGACTCATTGTCTGATACAATTGCTCCTAAATATTTGAAGCTCTGTGGGTTCGGGCACTGAATTGAATAGACCCAACGTTTCCCGGCGTGTCGTAAGAGGTGACTAACAGGGGTGATGTTAGCACGGCATCACTGGGCGAAAGTCTTCTACACAGAAGTCACCGGCCAGGTTCAACGACCACGTGCTCGGGGTCAAGGCGAGCCACACTGTATTCGTGTGTTTCTGCTGTGGCCAACAACCTGGAGAGGATTGGGCCCTGCCAGGTCTTTCTTGACCAAGACACACTGCATGATGAAAAGAATCACTCACTCCATTCCGGATCGGTCGTCGACCGGGTCACCAAGGACCGCGCCTTCGTTGGCCACCAGGACGGAGGTGATAAGTGTGCTACTGATGGACAACTTAACAGGATCCGCACGAGAGACAGCATCGTCGTAGGAACCAAGAATGTCAGGACCCTAGCTGCTGAGTGAAAATTAGAAGAACTTTCCCACGAGCTGGACCGCTATTGACGGAACATCTTAGGTATCAGCGAACTGCGCTGGAAAGACCTAAGGGAAACAACGACCGACAAAGGCCACTAGCTTTATTTCAGTGGCAGAGATGACAGGCACGAACACGGCGTTGGATTCTTCGTCCACAAAGACATTCTAGCCACTGTCATTGGTTGCCGGTCTCCAGTAGACTCATTACCATCCGGCCGAGAGCAGCCCCTTTCAACATCAAAATCTTCCAGGTCTATGCCCCCAAATCAGACTATGACGACAGCGAAGTCGAGGATTTCTATGAACATCTACAGGCTGTCCTTGACCATGTGCCGAAGAAGGACATAGTAATAATCCAAGGCGACTGGAATGCCAAGGTTGGCCAAGATGCGCACCACAACTGGGGAGACACATGTGGACCCCACTGCAACAACGAGACAAATGACAGAGGCCTGAGACTCTTGGAGTTTGCCAGATACAACAGGTACTGGCAAACATGTTTGGCCTCCACACAAAATCCAGACGATGGACATGGCACAGTCCCAGCGGGGAGCATCACAACCAGTTTGACTACATCATGGCCAAGACACGCTTCAGATCAAACATCAACATTGGCAGGACACGTACTTTTCCAGGAGCAGACATCGAAAGTGACCACGATCTCGTGATGTCTTTCCTGCTCCACTTGAGGAGAGTAAACACAGTAAAGTGCACCAGATAACTGCTCTGAACTAGACTGAAGTTCGACTTGGAAAAACTGCAAGACCCGGAGGTGGCAGAAATATTCAAAGCCTCAATTGGAGGGAAATTTGCACCTCTGCTCATTTTGGGAGCTGGTGGAGTAGATGCCAACACCATGACAACCACCTTCAAATCAGCTGTGACAGATGCCACCACTGATACCCTTGGCAAGCACTGCCCAAAGAAGAAACCGTGGATCACACCTGAACTTTTGGACCTGTGTGATAAACGAAGAGAGATGAAAAAGAAAAAGAACATCTCACAGGGAGCTGATGCCTACCGAAAAAACTACAATGACATCCGAAAAGGCATGCGCACAGCAAAGGAGAACTGCAAAGAAGAGCAATGCTAGGAAATAGAGAACAGTCTGAACAAGAACAACAGCAAGAAGACCTACCAGACTGTGAAGCGGCTGACAAGTGTTAAACAGTCCAAGGTCTCCACGATCCAAAGCAAGTCTGGCATTTGCCTTACAGAAGAACAAGAAATCTTGAATAGATGGACAGAGTACTGCTCTGACCTTTACAACCACAAACCAAATGGAGACCCATCAGTTTCAGCATGTCCCCAGAACAGAGAAGAGAAAGAAACCCTCCCCATTCGCCGAGAAGAAGTTGGGACAGCGGTGCAATCAATAAAGAATGGAAAGTCAGCGGGAGTGGATAACATACCCACGGAATTGCTGCAAGCCGGATGGGAAGCGATGATTAAGATAAGATAAGATAAGATAAGATAACAATTTTATTTAACAAGGGTAAAAGATTAAGCACTGGGTGTGCTTTTTTACATCCTGCCCTTGGGGCTTGTAACAATAGCAATTAGTATAACAAAATAACTTCATAACAATAATAACAGAATGTAACAATATAATTAAAATATGCGCACGTGCGCATCCACTCCTCTCTTCCGTTCCACATACACACACAAACATACACACAACTTATGTAAAACAATCTAATGAAAGTTATGAGAGTAAGAACTCTTGCAAATTAGCTAATTAACTAAGTTCAACGTGCTGTAAAAGATTGTGTCTAAAGGATGTGTATTTAGTGACTGCACTGCGGAGAACTTCTGGAAATTTATTCCATAAAGTGGAGCCTGAATATGACAGACTGGTTTTAAAAAGATCAATTCTTGGAAATGGGATATTTAGTTTGGTAGAAAATCTGGCAGTTTTCCTAGAAAATAGAGAAGAAAGATAGGAGGGTGTTTTACCAGAAAGGATCTTGTGCATGAACATTCCCTTATTAAATTTTAATCTGTTGGCAAGAGGTAGTATGTTGATCTGTTTGTAATCATTCAGAGAGATTTTGTTTTTAAGAATAACCATTTTAATTGCACGTTTGTGAATCCGAAATAAAGGCTTCATGGTATTGCTACTAGCAGAATCCCAATGAGTTGAAGAATAATCAATAAATGGTTGAATATATCCCAAATAGAATAGTTTACGAGACTGCAGATTTAAGTAATGTTTAATCCTTGATAATTGATAAGTCCTTCTGGAAATAGATCTACTGATAGTTAAAATATGTTGCAACCAAGACAAATTATTGTCCAATGTTACGCCAAGAAGTTTATGGCACTGAACTTCTTCAACTGTTTTGTTGCAAAGTTTTAAAGGAGGGAGTTTCATAGAAGAACTTTGCCTTTTTTGTCTAGTTGTAAATAGCATGGATTTAGTTTTGTCTGGATTAAGCGTCATGTGATTGAATTCAGCCCATTCCTGTAGTTCATTTGCCCCTATTTGTAATGAGGAGCCTAAATTATGTAGTTCTGTATCCTTGGATGATTAATGATTGACGCCGTTACCATTATCTGTAACAAGATCTGGCAAAGTGGGGAGTGGCCTGCACCATGGACACAGTCGCTTATCATCACTCTTCCCAAAAAGGGTAACCTTCAGGAGTGTGAAAAGTACCGCACCATCAGCCTCATCAGCCATCCCAGCAAGGTCCTCCTGAACAATAATACTCAACAGGTTGAAACCCCAATATGAGCCCTAACATTATTGAAGTGATCAGAAGCCTGTTTGACAAGGTTACCAGTGCAGCAGGCGCAGTCCTCCACAAAAGCGCCATCGGGAAATGGTTTAGAAAAACAATCGGTGTGCGTCAAGGATGCCTACTCTCTCCAACACTCTTCAGCATCTTCCTAGAGCGCACCATGTCAGATGCCCTTGCAGATCACGAAAGCACTGTCAGCATAGGGGGTAGAGCAATCTCCAACCTTCGTTTTGCGGATGACATTGATGGATTGGCTGGAGAGGAACAAGAACTTGAACAGCTTGTACAGAGGCTTGACATCACCTCCAGAGCCTATGGAATGGAAATAAGTGTCCATGAGATGAGATGCTACAGAAGACTTCTGGGCATTTCCTATGCCCAGCACATCACCAACAACGAAGTCCGACAGACCATCACACAAGCCATTGGACAACATGATGACATGCTCACAGTGGTAAAGAAACGGAAACTCCGATGGTATGGCCACGTCACCAGGACCTTGCAAAGACCATCCTGCAAGACACGGTGCAGGGAGGCAGAAGAAGAGGGAGATAGAAAAAGAGTTGGGAGGACAACATTCGAGAATGGACTGGTTTGACACTGAGCAGTACTCTGTCCATCTATCCAAGATTTCTTGTTCTTCTGTAAGTCCTAAACAGATCTTTCTGTTGATTATTTACAGAAACACGCTATTTTGTCAGAAATTAACGATTTTAGTCTTTCGAAAGATTTTAATGTAGCCGTGTTGGCTACTTGAATTTCTTACCATACGATACGTACGCCTTACACTCTCTCTGTTAGGTTTAAACTACCTATGTGCTGTTTTGTTGTGATTTGTCAACAGTAATAATTCTATCATATGTTTTAACAAAGTGTAAATTCAGAGTATCAGGGGAAATATCTTTAATTACAGTAGATGTATTTGTTTCGTTTGTTAAGTGATTGATTGCTTTTTAAATCGATTTTGAACTGCTTGTATTTGACATATATTTTCATTATCTTTTTCTTGAATGAAGTTACAGCATTCCTCTGTTTTTTTTATATTCACTTTCTTTGCCATTTTTCTTTAAATGGTCTGTAAAATAAAATAGTTTTTGCAATTTGTTATCTAACCATTATGGCTTTTATTGTATTTAACTTTTTGGTATAGATAGAAGCATGCTTATTGTATAGGTTCATAAAGGCGTTATACCAATACGAGAAAGCATCATCTGGATCATTAAAATTATAAACCTTTGAGAGAGTGGTATTTTTAATGTCAACGAGAAAATCGTCTTCATTAAAGTTTGAAAAGGATCTATATGTTAGTTTTTTGTCCTGGTTTTGGTATTTTCGCTTTTTTTCCCCAGGTTAAACAAACAAGGCAATGATCACTGCAAGCACAGACTGGCACACAAACTTCTACAATATGAGTCTTATTATTTGTATAAATATGATCACCGAGTGTGCTAGAATTTGCGGTTAGTCTGGTTAGTCCTAATACTAGTAGTTCAAGATTGCAAAGTTGAATAGTATTAGTCCAGGGTTTGTTAGGTTTAAACAGGTCAATATGATCAAGAGATGCTTTAGGGAGCTTCTTTCTAGCATGGCTAGCTTCTTAATGGCGGTGCAATCACTCTCACTGCATTAGTCTACCTTCCCTGGTTCTGAAATAAAACTAGATACCCACTCACAGCGAGTGGGCGCTGTTTCGTTCTGTGAGTCGACTTCGCCAAAACTATTTCTAGGGTTGCAGTCTTGGTAGCTTTAAAGACGTTATTTTCCACATCTGTGTCTATGGCACAATTCAACACATTCAAACCACTGGCAGCAGAGAAGGGGAAGTAGATCTCTTTATTCCCAGAAGGATAGCAAGGATTATATCCAAGATGCTGTCATTTAACTCCAGTTCCACTGTACATCTCTTTGGCGAAACAATATCTAAATTACTTGCCTTCCTTGTTTATTCTCGTCATCGGTCACTCTCTACCATAAAACTTGTTTAACACTACAAACACTGCAACCCTTGATTTTAGAAATAGTTTTGGCAATTAATTCTCGTTTAAAAAGTGAGGTTCCTTCCCATTTCTGTTGCCAGCCAGCCAATTTGTAGTCATTTGTTTCGCATGATGGTGCTCTTCTAGAGGACATCACCCAAGCATCTTCTTATGCTATTGGAAATCAGTTACTTGAGGTTCAAACTATTTTGATGATACATTGAACGAAAACTGAGAAATACGCACCGACAAATGCACACACGGCCATCGGTTTAACGAAAGTAATACGCGTAGGGTTGAACTTTAAAACGAAGACAGGCAAAATGTTGTCATTTATCTTAAGTACCAAAGTATCAGGAGAAACAATAAACAACTACGTAAACTATTTGCATCTCAAACAGATAAAAACTAATCTACAAAGCCGCTGAACTTTAACACACGTTGAAACCTGACAATGGAAAAAGTTTCTCATAAACCAAGAAAAACTACTACAAATCGCACCAAAGATGTAGATAGTTACTCATTGCTTACAGGGTCCAGCGGACTGCAAAGAGCCGAATATAATAATAATAATAATAATAATAATAATAATAATAATAATAATAATAATAATAATAATAATAATGGGATTTATATTGCGCACATTTCCAACAAAAGTTCATGGCGCGAAGAAAAAGAGCTAAAAGAGCACACACAGCTCTAAAAGAGCACACACAGAACAAACGACAGTACATCGATCACCTGGGACACACGTTAATAGTCTACAGAGCGCTCTTGGAAATGACTAGTTCAGTAGGGAATAACATTTGCGAAAAATGTGTGTCTTAAGCTGGGTCTTGAAGGCGGGGTGAGATGAGAGCGATCGGAGCTCGAGGGGAAGATTGTTCCATGCTGCAGGGCCGGTGTACGTGAAGGCTCTTTCAGGACCACCGGACCGAATCAGAAGAAATGCAAACACTAATTTAAATTGAACCCGTATGGTGGATAAGAATCTTCCACCAAAACAAAAACAACCAATGTAATTGAACAAATCTAAATTATCTCAAATAAAGATTTTTACCAATTATAGATTAACCACTTAGAACTACTTAGGCCTACTCTTTGGAGAAGAGATAACGTTGGTGTGTGGATGTAGATTGCAGTAGCGACGTTGGTGTGGATGTAGGGTGGGGGAGAGAAGTTGGTGTGGATGTAGAATGCAGCAACGACGTTGATGTGGGTGTAAAGTTCAGAGCATCTGCGTGGACGCATGATACAGAGTTGATGAAGGTGCATGCAGTTGCTATGTTATTGTGGCTGTCGTTGTAGATGTAATTAAAATAGTAATAATATTTTAAATTAATGTGTTTGAATAATCGAAGCCGTTAGGAAAACGTAGAGGTAACAGCACCCTATATGACCTCTAACAGTCATATTTCTTCTTCTTCTGCGTTCGAATCACAACCATGCCTCTGTCTTGAGCTCAGTGGCCGGCTGCCAAGTAGGCTGTGGGCCCAAAGGCTGCAAGTGTGCGCCTCGGGCGGTTTGATTTAGATCCTGTATTGACCAGCGCTTTGAGCAGCTGTTGAGCTGGAAGAATACATATAATATTATAAGAATGATTGAATAGAGTAGACGTCAACTGTCTTCTTTATTTCGGCAGCGGACCCCATAGAACAGTCATATGAACGGTGACACTTAAAAAACTGGACGCTTCAAGTTGGCAACACATAAAGAGGCTGAGGATGCATGTGCACAAACAGCGTCAAGAGGTCATGTCCTTTTGCTTGACTTATCAGTGTTAAAAAAAAAAAGAGTCCCACGTTCAGAACCTTTACGGTCAGGATTATTCTCATTGTGTTTTTCCCCTTCATATATTATAAGCTTGCTTTCTAGTGCTTTTACATTTCACGGATACTCGTACAAGTCACGCTGTTCTCAGTATTTACCCCTGTATGTTAGGTTTTCTGGAGCTTTCAAAGCTTCCCCTCATCTCTTTTCTCCAGAAATGAACAGATGTTTTAGATTTATGAATACGCCGTTTATTGTTTTGATACGATTAAAATTGTCGTCATCATTGTCTTTGATCATCATCATCAGCAGCAGCAGCAGCAGCAGCAGCAACAATAGCAGCAGCACCAACAACGTTAGTTAGTTAGTAGCAATAATAATAATAATAATAATAATAATAATAATAATAATAATAATAATAATAATAATAATAATAATAATAACAATAAGGATATTTATATAGCGCTTTTCCCCAATGAACAATATCAGTTCAAAGCGCAGTACTCACGCATTTATTCTAAACATCCGGCTTCATACACAATAAAATCAGACACTTGCTAACGAATAAGAGACGAGGGAGGGAGGGAGGAGGGGGAGCTAAGGAGGGGTGATGGGGTGGGTGGTGGCGGTGATCTGAATCAAAACAAAAACAAAACAAAACAAATGGAGGAATGACGACGATGATGATGGGAGGCAAGATCAGAAACATTTAAGGAAGAGATGAGTTTTCAAGTTGGATTTGAAAGTAGCTATGTTTTGAGAGCTGCGAACAGAGATGGGAAGAGAGTTCTAAGTTGAAGGGCCAAGCACTGAGAAAGATCGACGGCAGCAGAGGAGAGTTTGTAGCGGGGTATGTGAAGCATGAGGGTGTCAGAGGAAGAACGAAGATTTCTAGAAGACTTATAGAATTGAATGTTCTGGGTGAGGTAGGAAGGGGCTAAACCATGGACGCACTTGTAACAGAAAATAGCAATTTTGTAAATAATTCTATGACACACTGGAAGCCAGTGGAGTGAATGTAGAAGGGGAGTGATATGATCAGATTTTGTTCTTTTTGAGAACCAAACGTGCAGCTGAGTTCTCAACACGTTGGAGCAGATAAATAGAAAAAGAAGGAAGTCCAGTGAGTTACATTAGTCTTAGCGTGGCAAAACAAGAGAGGAAATGAGTTTGACAGTTTGGTCAGATGTTTGCGGACAAGGCCTATTCTACGGAGATGAAAGTTGCATGTTTGACAGGCTTTACGGATGAATTCTGACATGGAGAGGTTGTTGTCAAGAACGACACCAAGGTTTTTGATAGAAGATGACATAGGAAGAGTGGTCTGGCCAAGAGTGACAGTGTCTACAGAGGAAGAAGACAGGCTGTGTTTGGTACCTGTGAGCATAACTTCAGTTTTGTTTCCATTGAGTTGGAGCTTGTTGACTGTCATCCAGTTAGAAATGTCTTCAAAGCATTCAGAAGTTTTGGTCAGAAGTTACAGAGGAGTGTAACTTTTTTTAAGCTGTGTATCATATGCGTAGAAATGGTGGAAAGTGTCATGGTTTTGGATGATGTGAGACAGAGGAGATGTGTAAAGGATAAAAAGAACAGGGCCTAGAACTGACCCCTGAGGAACACCGAAGATAAGTCTGGACGGATCAGAGAGGTGGTTGTTGATGGAGACAGATTGGAAGTGATCAGTTAGGTAAGAGCGGAACCAGCTAAGGGCACTGTCTTTTATTCCAAAAGAGTTCTCGAGACGCTGAAGGAGGATGGAGTGATCGATAGTGTCAAAAGCGGCTGAGAGATCGAGAAGGGTCAACAAAGAGATTTTACCAGAGTCAGTGGCAGAGAGGAGGTCATTTACGATGTAAAGAAGAGCTGATTCAGTGGATGTCATATCCTGGAGAAGATACGATAATCTTACAATCTGAGTCAACTCTCGGATTTTGTATTAGACCACTGTTAAGTATCCTAAGTAAGATAATGTTTGTTATCCGTTATTATCTTCAGTTACTCAAGATATAGATACTGAAATCCATGACGAGCCCCCATATGTGATGATATCCTGGAGAAGATACGATAATCTTACAAGGGGATTAAGATCTGTAGATAGATGAGGCGTTTAGCTATCTCTATCAGTCGTTCTTTACCAAGATTCCTATCTCTATCAGTCGTTCTTTACCAAGATTCCTAAGCGATGTGAGAGACTAGATCACGGTGCTTGGTCACATAAAAATTTATATTTGTTCTCGGGTTTTAAAGTATCATTGGCTCATTTTAAGAAATGATGTTTACTAGTCAAGTGACTAGTTTAATTGGTCTCCAGAGAAGAAGAGCTAGTGGACACACAACAATACAAATAGAATGACACCAGTCGTATGTATGTGATTTCAACTATATGTTCAACACAAATTCTAACATGACTTTAATTAAATGTAAATTAATAACTATAAACTGTTCATTGTGCTGGGAAAGTTTTTTTTAGCAATACTTCATCATCACGTGCTAAGCATTTCTATGTTTTGATGGTCTAATATTGTTCCAAGTATTTTTAACATCAGTTGCAGTTGAGAGGAACTTAACTCTCAGTTTCTGTGAGTGCTTGAGTCGAGTGGTCACTCTGAGGGAATCTGGTCGCTCTTAGGATGATCAGGCGAGTCTGGTAGCCACGGGGCCGGACGTGGCGAGGTAGATTCTAGGTAATCTTCTTTTCCATGGGAGCAAGCGTCAGGCGTTGACTCCACAAACCATCCCAGAGCTGAGCTGGAAAATCCAGAACTCTGGCTACAATATTCTGTTCAGATATATTGGTAGGTGGTGCCCTCTGCAAGGAGTCTATAGCATCATACACCTGCCGAGTTTCCCATGAGCACACTACGATATCTAAATCTTAAGTCTAATATATATCGAGCAATATGCACAACATGTCAGAAACAATAATCAGTTTCTGTGAATACATGTAACAATAACATACTAATACATGGCAATCAATATAATATATAAACATACAAGTACTAGAAAACTACTAGTGTTAACTTACATCTAGTCTCTGGGAATTGTGAAACAGTCTCTAGTCTATCACTCTGTTGGTGATGGCTGAGGTTTTTTGTTTACTTCAGTTTGCTCCTTGACCATCGGTACGCTTCGTTTATGACTGCCTGGTAAATGTTAGGCGTATAGGGGATATAAAGAATATCTACGTCATCTCCGACCAATCATCTCGTTCTCGCGAATACGTGAATCTTTTCTCAGACGTCTTTGTTTTCCTGTCCTGCTTCTGGTACACGTTATATATTAGTTCTCGTCCCCTATACGCTTATGTGTCCGGGGACGTTAATCTATAAAACTAAACTAAACTAATCTGGTACACTATCTGTTACATCTCAACTTCGTGTGTCAAGGGAGAGACGCAGGGTAGATCTAAGAGTGATATGATTCGCGTGGCTACTTAGTGGTCAAATGACACTGATCAGATGCGAGTGGGCTAAATTATATTCTTCCTAGCGAGTTCTGCTTGATGGTATCGGGAGTGAACGTCTCAAGGAGGTTAATTTAATAACTGCCAACATTCCTTTAGAGAGCTGGTAAATTAACATCAAGTTTTCTTCAATACTATCTGTTAATCGCTAAGCTGAGTTACCACATCTTTGTCGTCAACATTTCTGACATTACAGTTGAGTGGTCAGGAAGATAGGCAGACTGGAATGGGCAGAACAAGTTGTTGGAAGACAGATGATGGTTGAGCTGTTTCAGGACAACCTTCTCAAGAATTTTGGTGATACAGTTTTTGGAAAGGGAGGTAGGGATGGGATCAAGCTCGCACGTCATTGTTTATAAGGTCCAGCGGACTGCAAAGAGCTGAATATGGACCAAGCAATAACGTTCCTTCAACCATGAGGCGCCGTATGCGTAAAAATGCTATAAATAACATTCTACGTATATTATGTTTCCTATGTAAATACAATGCATTCTTTGTGCATATAATTCATTCTATATACATACAATACATTCTATGCCCATATAGTCTATCCTATAATATAGAATTTATAGATAATGTGCATAGGATGTGTTACACTGTTGTCGTTGCTTTTTTTATCAGTGGTTGATTCAGTGTAACTCAGATTCGTTTATCCACGCAACCTGTTCACTCAGCAACAAGGCAGGAGTCGTCGTATGAAGTTTTCCAACTTTATTCAGCATACATCAACAACTGCATCACAAATCTCTATCGATCACTTTTTCCACTCTTTCACTTTTTAACTCTCTCTTCTTTGAAACAGTGCGGCACTTATATAGTCTCTCTATACTCTAGAGAAAGTTCGAACATTTTAGCGTGACGCAATTACAGCCAATCAGAATAAAATTCGTCACCGGAACTATGCACTGTCTTACGTCATATAACTTTATTTAGATTAGAAGAATCTGTTAGCTACTAGCAGATTTATCTAGATGCTTCGATCGATAGTAAACAAGCAATTCTAGAAAATTCTCCAATAATACCGACCAACGAACATTATCAACATTATACAAAGCTTCTTTTAACAACAATGCAAAATGAAATCAAAGGTAAATACACCCTTTTATTGCATGCTTTGCAAAATAAAACGATCGGATCTATCAAACGAAACAGAATATATTGTATGTATAAATTATATGCACATAGAGTGCATTGTATGTACATAGAAAGCATTATATACATAGAATGTTATTTTTAGAATTTTGACACATACGCTTGTGACGGTGGGGTCTATTGTTGCTGGGTTCTGCACAATAAAATGCTATTACCCACTCGTCTTTCGTCGGCGGGGATCGGCTAGTTAGATCGCCCTATGACTAATCTTAATACATTTATTTTTGGGCCGGTCTGTGTGAGGATGGGGTTACAGAGAGAAAAGTGTAAAAGATTCACTGACACACTAGCTCTCGCACGGCTATGAATCATAGGTAGTCCAGCCACTTGTTAACAGTAAATATCACACATTTATTTCCTCTACTATATACCTAATTATCTAAGCACTACATTAACTTAAATGTCCAAAATGTAATATAACTAGGATTAACTTAACAGACCAAAATTCACTTCGAGTGGTTCGGAGAATGGGTAGATCTTTGATGGATCTATTCTGCTACTGTTCTCGATACTTGCTACTGTGTCATCCATGGGCTTTGTTCTTTTTGGCCTAATGTTCATTTTCAGGAAGAGTGGACTACCGCACAGTCCCTATAGATCAGTGTTCGTGCACTTGTTCTATGACACTTAGCTGAAACGTCGATGTGCGGTGCTGCTTTCTCCTCATCCCGTTTATTGACTACTGAGCTATCGGAGCTCAGTGTTCGCTGCTCAAGTGCAGGCCGCGTGTCAGGGTTGACTCTCAATGGGGTCTATCTCCTGCCGCGGACCAAGCCTGCTCGTCTGCAAAACATAAGACGAGTTTCTGCAACACCTTGCTTACAAAGAGAGTGCAGAGCGTCTCACTGTTGGCAGAAACAGCCCTCAGTGAGATCGTCTCCACTTATACAGATAAGATAAGATAAGACAACTTTATTATCTTTTACAAGAAATTACATTGTGGTGTACAATTACAATCAACAAGGAATAAACATCACAATAATAATAACAACAATCATAATGACAATGAGGATAAAAATGCAGTCACATATGAATGGAATTACACTTATGCATGCTAACATTAAAAAAAATGTGAAATGAGATTATTTTGGGCAAACAAAACACACACACACACACACACACACACTCACACACACACATGTCATTTATTAAGTAATGAGACAGCTTTTTTATAAGAGATGAACAATCTTCTAAGTCGGTGGTCCACTGGATTCTCCAACCTAATCTATATATATAAATTGCTTAGCCGGAAGTCCTTGTTCGCCTCTACTGTAAAGTTTGTCCGGTATGGACGCTAATCTGGGCAGGTGCTGGGCGCTGCGGATCGGCCTGCTGTGCGCTCAAAACCAGCAAAATCGTTTTAGCCGACATTTCCTTACCGAACGTTTAACCGTTTCTGAGATAAATAAATAAACAAAATGTCCACAAACTGCAATAGCCTCATTCCACGCGCTTCCATTAAAAATGAAATTGAGGTTTCAGCATGTTTTCCCATATAGACCAAAAAATTGATGGTATTTATACGAAGCCTTGGTAGCTCACTTAGTAAAACATTCGCCTACCGTGCAGGCGACCCAAGTTCAAATCTCACGCGGGCCATATTTTTTTTAATGTTTTTTTTTTGTTTTGTTATTTTTTTACACTACAATATGGATATTTTTCTTTTTAATTTAGGCTTTTTACCTTTAACTTATTTATTATTATGATTATTATGATTATTATTATTATTTATAAACTAATAATAATAATAATAATAATAATAATAATAATAATAATAATAATAATAATAATTATTATTATTATTATATCTTATATCAAATTTTATTTTAAAACTTTGGTGTTTTTTATGATTTCTATTTGTATTATTCTATATTCAATATTATTATTATTATTATTATTATTATTATTATTATTATTATTATTATTATTATTATTATTATTACCAAGGATCGGGATGGGGTGGTACATGTAGGTAAAAGGGGGCTACGGGTAGGTTTAAAGTGGCATGGGTAGGCATAACGGGGATACGGGTATATATAAGGGGGTATGGTGATGGTCGATTCCTTTCATCCATACCTGCGAAACGATCAACAGGGAAGTATCAAGGAGGGTACAGGTAGGTTACAAGGGGGGTACGGAAGGTATCAAGTGGGTATGGGGAGATATCAAGTGGGTTTGGGGAGGTATCAAGGGGGTATGGGGAGATATCAAGTGGGTTCAGGGAGGTATCAATGGGGTATGGGGAGATATCAAGTGGGTTCGGGGAGGTATCAAGGGGGTATGGTGAGGCATCATGGGGGGGACGGAGAGATATCAGGGGGGGGGGGTATGGTGAGGTATCAAGGGGGATATGGGGAGGTATCATCGTCCAAATGAAACTCACAGACAACAGTTGTCTATCTGTCTACATTTTAAACAGCAACCTGTGTACCCTGCTGCCAGGGTACAAAACCACTAGTTCATATATATATATATATATATATATATATATATATATATATATATATATATATATATATATATATATATATATATATATATATATATATATATATATATATAAATATATATATATATATATATATATATATATATATATATATAGATATATAGATATAGATATATATATATATATACACCATGGCTAAAATAAACACAGGGAGAAGTAATTAATAATATACCTCTTCTCCGGTACAGCCACTGGTCTGCAATAATACCGATGTGAGAAACAACAGTTGGTCAGTAGGGGCTACCTTGTGGTCTCAAAAACCGGTCGCGTAGGTCAGCCACGTGGTCAAGCAAAGTTTTACCAACATTCACAATTATAAAACATGGCAAGACTTCACATGCATAATCCAATAATAATATCAATAAATCGCGGTGAAACAAAAGATTGATCATTTACCTTTTTGACAATGTCAGGCTATGGCTATACTGCGATGAATGGATTTCACCTGTCACCTGCGTAGTCTTCTGAGAGAGAACTTTCAGTGCGTGCGTCTCTCTCGGGTGAGGTTTAAACAAAGACTGACGTTAACGGTGTGCCCAGCTATAGCCCGCGATATCCCATGATCCTTATGATCCTTAGCGCCCTTGCGGGGACTGACGGATATAGGTCAGCTGGATTATGTCACGGCCTACCTATCGAAAAATTTCCCTACACAATGCTTAGAGCAATCCTAACTTTTGTCGTCTGCTAGGCCTCGAATTTAAGTTACAAAAGCCAAAGAAGGATGAGTTTTTAGAGGCATGAAGCCTTACTGCAGTGTCCAAACTAGCTCTTGTGACACGGCGTCTCATAGGAATCCATTCTTCTTGGTTAATGCGCCTGCGGTCGTCTAGAGCATTGCACAAAAGCATGTACTCACCTTATTAATTACACAAATAAAAACACACGAGGAAGTAGCGCTGCAAGTGGTTTATTTACGGCTCTTCCAAATTTCCCACTGCAGTGACTCAAGCTACTGACGTTTGGTGAATAAGGAGGAAGACAAACTATTGAGACTTGACAGCCCTTATTATTATCTCTATTGCAAACTGTACTAATTTGATGTTTAAAAAGATTACTCCATACAGTGAGGGCCGAAAGAATATTTCATTTGTTTCCTGTTGACATCACATTCATTGAAACTTTATTAAAAAAAAGTTGTTCCCCGTAACCTTTTGGTCTTAGTGGAGAGAGGCAATAAAGACCTCCCTTTCTCAAGGCCAACTTTGTGAGGCCAACGCATACAGGCATGCACACACACACACACATGCAAACGCGCGCACACATACACACACACATTTCTAATAATAATTTCTATTAATTCCGCACAGGAAACAAGCTCAAGATGTAATTCAACAACACAATATCAATGCAACAATGGATAGCAACAATCAGAATATCGCGGATCACACCAAAGCGACAAAGAAGAATACAGCTTTCATACTTTGAGTCAATATTTGCAGAAATACAAAGTGCGCGCTCACACACACACACACGCACACCCCCCCCCCACACACACACAATCATGCAACGAGTTTCTGGCCTTGACGACTCGGCCTTCAACCGAAGTCTAGGTGTTAATTCTCCGTTCACCTAAAGCAGTGTCTTCCATTTTGACACAGAGACATAGCTCATACTGGACAATCAGTTCAGGGTTCCAGGGTCTACCCCAACTTCTTTGCCTATGGTTTGTCCTTTGCACTTCCGGTAAACTCCAGTATCATAGTCTACGTCATGGCCTCAAATTTTATTCATAAATGACGTTGTAGAAAAATGTAATTGTCCTTTCTCGACGTAATAGTTCCTGTGTGTAATTGTCCAGATGTTTTCCTCAAATATTTGACACAAAAATGTACGAAAATAAAAGCAAGACAAAATTTCACGCAACTAAAGAATTTACACGTATGAGGCTGTGACAGAAAACGACAATGACGCATTAACACTGTAACAGATTGAGACGTGATCGCCGTATCAGTCAAGTTATTGATCTTTCTGAAGCAAGTTTTTCTGCCTTGAAAATTTGATAGACGACAAGTAAGAGCAGCTAGCCAGTAAACATTGGAAGAAAAAAAACGAGTGTCCAATAAAAAAATAGGATTCGACTGTAGCCTATCTGGTATGGTGGAAATAGGAAATAAGATACAGCCAAACTAAAAACAATCAACCAATAAGAATTAGGGTTACAATATTGCAGGCAAAAAGCACTTAACGTTACAACTGGATCAGATTCATTCTGTCTCATTATCAGGTGGTGTTCATGAATGCTTGCTGCTGAACAGCTGGTCAGCGTCATTTGCACGTTGCGTTGCCAAATTCGTACCTGTAGGTAATGGAATCTACTTGCCAATATAATTATTGTTTTCTTCAATTAATTAATTGTAATAAGCATTAAGATACTACTGTATAAATGATTTACTGATTTTAATTCATTCTGTAGCATTTCCAGTTTGATTTGGGATGCTTATGTGGTGAAAAGGTCATCAATTTCAACTAAATATCAGCAATTATTTTATTTAGTATTTCTTTAATTGATTTGAATTTTGGTAAGAAGCATTCATACTAAGGTATTTCAGGATCAGTGTTTCACTCAATTTAACTTAATTATGTGTCATCAATTTCAACTAAATATCAACAAGTATTTAATTTATTATTTCTTTCATTGATTTAAATTTTGTTAAGAAGCATTCATTATTAAGGTACTATTCATATTAAGGCTTCACTCAGTTTAACTTAAGTATTGCAGGGCCGGACCCAGGGGAAGGGGGGGGGGTTACCTGGGTTCCGGGTTCAAAAAAAAAAAAAATTTTTTTTAATGCAAAGTGTTTCAATTTTTTAAAATTTGTTTTTAAAACATTGCAGTTTTTAGTCACTTTTGGTCCAAGGTACAAAGAGTTATTTATAGACAATTCAACGGAAATCCACTTCAAGGGATCCGTTGAAACGTCCAAAGTGTTTTCCCTTTGAAACGACCAAGTAACCCAACCCCTAAGCGTAAATTAGTAAATGCAGCCATATTTTCTTGTTCTGGCCGCAAGCCTCTTCCAGCACCTTCACCTTGATACTGCCCTAATCCCCCAAAAACGACTTTTTATAAACATTAATTAAGATGCTAAGTTGATAATTATGAACACAGCGTTCGTTGCCTGATTTGGTGAAGTCAGCAAAATGGCAAATGCTTTGACAACTGATGTTATTGTTCCTCCTCAAGCATCCCGACAGACTCTCCGTGACAACCAACCTGCGGCCCCTCAAGAAGACTATTTCAAGATTAGCATTGCCATTCTTTTCTTGGAACACCTGTCAACCGAATTGGACTCGAGGTTCAAAAATTCTGACCTAGCAGTTGATGATCTCTGTCTGGTGCCAAGCACTTTAATAGACAACCAGTATGGTTTCATGCAGGTTCCAGAAGGCGTGAAGACACTGGCAATGTTGTGGGAGTCTGACCTACCAGTTGTTGTTGTTGCATCAATTTTTTTATTCATCAGATTAACATAAGTTGTACTGATGACCTACCAGACAACGCTACCCTTGATGCAGAATACCAACGGTGGGTTTGCAAATTGCGAAGTGCTGCTGAGAATGCGACAGCTATCATCCCATCCACGGCATCAGAAGCACTGAAACATTGTGACAGGGATTTTTATCCCAACCTGTTCATCATGCTAAAGAACCTTTGCACCCTGCCTGTCACTACTTGCGAGTGTGAGCGTTCAAACAGTCAGTTGCGCAACCTGAAAAACTACCTGCGCTCTACAATGCCATTATGGGGCAACAGAGATTCAATGGACTTGCTTTACTGAAAGTGCACAGGGATGTTGATATTGACTTCAAAGAGGCAGTGAACTGTTTTGCCAGAAGATACAATTCACAAATGGTACTAATGCCGAGGAACCTAGTGCAGCAAGCCTGAAAGTGAAAGCAGGGTTGTGATGTTCATATGTGTATCAGTTTATAGTCCCCTCTCTTCAATGTGATGTTCATAAACTACAAGGTAAAGCTTTATACCGTTAACGATCAACAAAAGTAGTGAATAATAATAGTATACAAAACATCTCTGCTGATAAATAAATGCTTGTGTGTGTGTTTTTTTTTTTTTTGTTGTTGTTTTTTTAAGGGAGGGGCAGAGGATAATTTTTGTACCCCAGAGTTTGTCAGTTCAATTGTTCAAAAAGCTCAAAGTCCTAGAAATTGCTTTTTCAAGGTTCAGATTGCACCAGATTGCACCATTTTGCATCCTTGAAAAATGCGCCTTCGCTGAATATGTAACCCCCCCCCCCCCTTCGACTTTTCCCCAGGTCCGGCCCTGTATTGTAAGTAGTCTATGTGTCAGTTTCACTTTGGTGCGGATGCTTGTGTGGTGCTGAAAAGGTCATCAATTTCATCATACTGTTTGCGTTACTGAGTCATCGCCTTTCCTTTCCTTTAGGCAACGATCCTCATTTCAACAATCTCTAATTTAAATATTAGATATTAGTACTGTAGAATATTGGGATCTATGTTGCGGCTTATAATCAACTAATATATTCGTTTGCTTTTCTTAGAATGAAGATATTGCAGAGTACTACGTAATCGCTCAGTCTTAGATGCTACGGAGAATTTCGAAACGGTATGCAAGTCTTGGAGATTTGACATTACAGTATATTTAATAAGAACAAAGAAGAACAACAAGAAGAAGAAGAAACAAAATAATTAAAGAAAGCCAGAAGGGGATACATAAAAGACCCCCCCCCCCCCCCAAAAAAAAAAAAAAAAAAAAAAAAAAAAGAAATCGACGCGTCAGGATTCTCAGTTTGGGATTGTATTGGACACAGGCACCTGATACGATTTTGTTCTCCAGCCTTGAGCGTATGGGGCGCCATGTGTCCATTTATTCTATGTGACCATTCTATAAATAGAATAAATTCTATGCACATAGAAAGCATTCTATGCACACAAAAAGCATTCATTAGTTGAAATTCCATTTATAAAAAAGAAACCAATATTGTAAGTCATAGAATAAAATTCTTGGTATAGAATAACATTCTATAATATAGTGTAAAATTCTATGTCCATAATAAAATTCTATGTATAGAATAACATTTTATAATAGAGAATAAGATTCTATGTATGTAATACAATTCTATATTATAGAATGCACTTGTATGCACAGAATTATATTCTACTAGTGGTTTTGTACCCTGGCAAGCCAGGGTACACAGGTTGCTGTTTAAAATGTAGACAGAGAGACAACTGTTGTCTGCGAGTTTCATTTGGACGATGATACCTCCCCATATCCCCTTGATACCTCCCCATACCCCACCCCCCTGATATCTCCCCCTCACCCCCCATGATGCCTCACCATACCCCCTTGATACCTCCCCGAACCCACTTGATACCTCACCATCTCTTGATACCTTGTACCCCTTGTAACCTACCTGTACCCTCCTTGATACTTGTTGATCGTTTCGCAGGTATGGATGAAAGGAATCGACCATCACCATACACTTATATATCCGTATCCGGTTTATGCTACATGCCTCTTTAAAACCTACCCGTAGCCCTTTTATACACGTAAATCATCCTTGGTATACAACATTTATGTACAGTTCTAGCTAGAATATTCTCATAGTTTAAATAGAAACACACATGTAATAAAGAAGGAAACATTAATTTTGGAATTTTAATAAAATTATTCATACTACTATACATTTTTTATTAATATTCTTTTATCAGAATAAACATCCTTTATATCACTAATCATATTAATATTTAATATTAAATTAGGTAAAAAGCCTGTTACAATAAAATATTTTTATTCTGTTGTGAGCTTCAATTTCTACAAGCATTGTCTCATATATCTCATTATATGACAAAAATTTTTTGGTATATAGAATAAATCTTTGAAGACCTATTTGTATTTAATTACAGCATGAAAACTGTAAATATAGTTTTTATAAATTGTTTCTATGTATTGAACAAGAATATTTTTCTTATTTTAATTAACATATTTATTTTCAATTTATACAAAACAATTATAATACTCTCAAATTATTCTAAATATAATTTAAATTAAATTTTCTTCTCTATATAAATCTTATCTTACAAAAAATAATAATAGAATAAAAGATAATAATAATCATAATACCAATAATATAAAATTTAATAATACAAAAAATTATTAAACACTATCTTAATAATAATCCCATCTTGCATAATTCATATTAAAATTTAAATACTAAAATAACAGAGAAACTTTCACATAGACATATTACAGAGAGAATATATATTTTTTCTTTTGTACTATATCACAATATATAAAAAAAAAATAGCATTGTATGTAAAAATTATATTTAACAAAATATATTATCACATATAGGAATATAGTCTTTTAATAAATTAAAAAACTTTTGTTATTTCAAAAATACTCATTGCAAGAACAATTCTCTGATATGACTATATGAAAAGTCACTACTTAAAAATATACAAGATTATAAAGTACAATGTATATTTTTAATATTCATGATATGAAAAATGTTATGTGCTCAAAAGCTTTATTGCCTCTTATAATTATTGTATAAATTAAGTAAAATTATATGAATATATTCATATTAAAAACACCTCTCAAATAAAACATATGTTGTGTTCAATATTTGTAATATACTTATTTTTATAGTAATTATATGAATAACAAAATAGTTGTCATTTGAAAAATGTAAATATTATTTTTATTTAATTGTAGAAATTAATAAAATTTTTAGATGTCTTTATCTTTACTCTCTTGTTTGGTGGTGATGTTCATTTCTTGTGTCTTGGTAATAGTCATAGATGACTTTTAATAAATAGTTGTTTTATATATTTATTGTGTAGGGGTCATGTTTGTGTTTAATGTTATTTAAATCTAACTATGATATTCACTTGGATTACACCACATTATTTAAACTCCTATATTAAAACAAACGCGTTCTTTTCGTATCATATATTACAGTATATATAATTGTAAGTCTGGCGATGTAAGTATTGCTGTATCAATTCTCTATAGTCTTGATATTTTTCTTTTATGTTAAGAAATTCCTGTGAATATGGAATTTTGTATAAAGAATGCATCTGTGGTGTTGTTGTGGTCCAAATGGATAATTAAATAAACTCCACATTTGTAAAAGAGCCTTTTCTTCTCTCTAGTCTGTGAGATTTTAATACAACCTTTTTTCTACAACATATCAAAAATTCTACCAAAAGAACCATTCCATATCTTCTTAATATACACTACAATCTGTCATAATCATACCTATAATCTTTCTACTCTCAACTCATTGTCACCCAAGTATTAATGCTTAATAACCAGAGATTGTAAACTAAACTTACAACTAATGATAAACTTATCTAATATGTAATGCCACTTAATGTGTATACTTAAAAGTATAACATTAAACCTGTTTGCTTAAAAAGAATTTCTCTTGCTGCGAAAATATAAAAAAAACCCATGTAAGATATAGATAACATAAACACATAATGAAGAGTATAACCAATGGAATTAACAAATTCAAATAATTATTATAAAATACTATGTAGAAATTTAGATGATATCTACCATTTTCTTTCAGTTTGCTTAAAACATTACAATGGATACAGCATAAATATTTTTATTAAAATGTCATTCTATGCCTCAGTCATTATTATTTAGAACACAAATTTTATAAGAGAATAACAAGAGTATTATTCTTTACATCCGAAACATACCACACAAGGTACAAACATATAATAATGAATTCTAAATTTTGAAATCTCTTAATAGAATGATGTATTTATCAGTTGTAAAGTAAAAGCAGTTCTCCTTGAAAACTTAGGATGCAAAGACAAACTAATTTAAGAAAATAAAGAGATGTAGGCCACAGATCTACGTGAATATAGTACAAGATATATAATATAAATAATTACATAAGAATAAAATAAGACTATAATCTGTAAATAGAATAATATTACAAAGATTATAAAAAAAATACCTATATAAAATGTCAAAATAAATAATCTATCATTAGTTGACCATATTTTTATTCTACAAGAAAGCAATTTCAATTATAAACACAAACATTCTTAGTTGAATCATTTTGTAAAAACAAAATTCTAACATTGTAAGAATTTTTTATTGTATAGAATATTCTTGTTCTATGTCCATAGATAATACATTTAGAAAAAATTATGTGTAATTTTATATTATAGATGCAATGTATGCAAATTATTATAATAGAATGAATTCTATAACATAGAAATTCTTTAAAATAAATTGCATGACATAGAATTTATTCTATACGCATAGAATTCATTCTATAACATAGAATGAATTCTTTAACATAAAATAAATTATATGACATAAAATGAATTCTATGTGCATAGAATAAATTGTATAACATAGAATGAATTCCATAATAAAGAATGAATTCTATATGCATAGAATGAATTTTATAGCATAGAATGAATTATATGACATAGAATTCATTCTATGACATAGAATTCATTCTATGACATAGAATTCATTCTATAGGAATAGAATGAATAGTATAACATAGAATGAATAAGATGACATAGAATGAATTCTATGACATAGAATGAATTCTATAACATAGAATGAATTCTATAGCATAGAATGAATTCTATGAAGTAGAATTTATTCTATAGCATAGAATGAATTCTATGTTACAGAATGAATTCTATGTCACAGAATTCATTCTATGCTATAGAATTCATTCTATGTTATAGAATTCATTCTATGCTATAGAATAAATTCTATGTAATAGAATTCATTCTATGTCATAGAATTCATTCTATGTTATAGAATTCATTCTATGTCATAGAATTCATTCTATGTCATCTTATTCATTCTATGTTATACTATTCATTCTATGCTATAGAATTCATTCTATGTCATAGAATTCATTCTATGTCATAGAATTCATTCTATGTTATAGAATAAAATCAATATATAAAAAAAAAATTAATAGTAAAAACTGGGGCACTGTCAAGGTATAGAGAACATTTTGTATGGCATGGGACTGTATTGCAGAGAGATACACATTGCCACATCCCATCACCACACCACATCACTCTACATCAATGGCTGACCTACGGTCATAATGCTATTATGCTATCCATTTTATTAACGGAAGGAACTATACATAAATGTGGGTGTTCTCACAAAGGGGGGCCAAATTCGCAACAGAGCTATTTAGCTGAAAATAGGTGATGGGGGGCCGCCTGGGGTGAAATAGAATTTTTGCAATAATCAGCTTTATGAACCTTTCATTTATTATGTCTCAGAGTTGTATAGCAATATTCGACCTTTAAATATATTAATTATTGCTTTTTATGAGTATACAGTACGGTTATTTCTTCGGTATTGAGTGAAAGGAACTGATTATTTAATTAGATTTTGTCATTATAAACCCTTACAGAACCTCAGCACATTGTAATGAAAAAAGCAAGCACGCAGGGGCGGAGGGGGGGGGAGGGTGTGACGTCAATTATTTTTATTGCTAGCGATCTGCTCACACTACTGTCGAAGTCGTCCGCATCAAGAAAGCTAAATGCTTGTTCACGAAATTATGATGTCTGATAAAGCCCGCAGAACACTTGGTACGTCAGCCATTTCTTCAGTTGTCGGGCGCATGCAAGGGGGCGCCACATGTCCCTTTATTCGTCAAAGCCTCGTTTCAAATAGAATGACCTAGTTGCGCATAGAATGAACATTCTATGTTATAGAATGCATTCTATGTTATAGAATGAACATTCTATGTTATAGAATGCATTCTATGTTATAGAATGAACATTCTAAGTTATAGAATGGATTCTATGTTATAGAATGAACATTCTATGTTATAGAATGAATTCTATGTTATAGAATGACCATTCTATGTTATAGAATGAACATTCTATGTTATAGAATGGATCCTATGTTATAGAATGAACATTCTATGTTATAGAATGAACATTCTATAACATAGAATGCATTCTATGTGCACCAAATGTTAAAAAACAATTTTATGAAAATAGAATGTATTCAGTGTTGCGAATAAAATCCATTTTATGTTAAAAAAAGGAATTTTATGTCATACAATTCTTGCTGTGTTATACAATTAATTCTATATACATATAATTCATTTAATTCACATAAAATTAAAAAACACAACTAATAAATTGTAACAAAATTTAGAATTAAAGAAAAGATATTGTATGACACATCACCACATCGCATCATCATGACATCGATCACATCATCACATCACATCACTGCATCACATTGCTTCATCACCATCATCGTGAAAACGCACCACCACATAAAATCACATCACATCAACAAATCATCACATCACATCAGCCAACATCACAGCAGCAGCACATCTTCACATTGCAGCAGACAGCACATATCATGGCATCAGTGAATCACATCACATAATCTAATCACCCCACCCCTCCCACCCATCACATTTGTGGTGCAGTGTGGTGTGATTTAGAGTGATGTAGTGTGGTGATGTGATGTGGTAATGTGTATGTATGTATCTGCAATACAGTTCTATTATGCCTTAAAAGTGAGTGAATCAGACCACATCATCACATAACCTAAGCACTCCACCACACCTACCCATCACATTTGTGGTGCAGTGTGATGTAGAGTGATGTGGTGTGGTGATGGGATGTGGCAATGTGTATATCTCTCTGCAATACAGTCCCATGCCATAAAAAATGTTCTCTATACCTTGACAGTGCCCCAGTTTTTACTATTTAAAAAAAGTGTATATATTGATTTCATTCTATAACATAGAATGAATTCTATGACATAGAATGAATTCTATGACATAGAATTAATTCTATGACATAGAATGCATTCTATGACATAGAATGAATTCTATAGCATAGAATGAATAGTATAACATAGAATGAATAAGATGACATAGAATGAATTCTATGACAGAATGAATTCTATAACATAGAATGAATTCTATAGCAAAGAATGAATTCTATGACATAGAATTTATTCTATAGCATAGAATGAATTCTATAGCATAGAATGAATTCTACGACATAGAATTCATTCTGTAACATAGAATTCATTCTATGCTATAGAATAAATTCTATGTCATAGAATTCATTCTATGCTATAGAATTCATTCTATGTCATAGAATTCATTCTATGTCATAGAATTCATTCTATGTTATCTTATTCATTCTATGTTATACTATTCATTCTATGACTATAGAATTCATTCTATGTCATAGAATGAATTCTATGTCATAGAATTCATTCTATGCTATAAAATTCATTCTATGCATATAGAATTCATTCTTTATTATAGAACTCATTCTATGTTATACAATTTATTCTATGCACATAGAATTCATTTTATGTCATATAATTTATTTTATGTTAAAGAATTCATTCTATGTTATAGAATGAATTCTATGCGTATAGAATTCATTCTATGTCATGCAATTTATTTTATGTTAAAGAATTCATTCTATATTATAGAATGAATTGTATGCACATAGAATAAATTCTATGTTATAGAATTCATTCTTTGTAATAGAATTCATTCTATGTTATAGAATATAATTTTATGCATACAAGTGCATTCTATAATATAGAATTGTATTACATACATAGAATCTTATTCTCTATTATAAAATGTTATTCTATACATAGAATTTTATTATGGACATAGAATTTTACACTATATTATAGAATGTTATTCTATACCAAGAATTTTATTCTATGACTTACAATATTGGTTTCTTTTTTATAAATGGAATTTCAACTAATGAATGCTTTTTGTGTGCATAGAATGCTTTCTATGTGCATAGAATTTATTCTATGTATAGAATAGTCACATAGAATAAATGGACACATGGCGCCCCATATGAGCGTGGGAGTCTAACATCAGCTAGCCTATATTTGGAAGTAATTCTCGAAAAGCGTTTGTGCGTTTGGATGTTTGAATGAATCCTGTTAAACCACTGAGCTATATATAGTGTGTTAAACTCGTTGCTAAAGCATTTAGAGTGGATGTTGTTCCGTTGCATCTTGAATAATCAAAGGAGTTATGTCCGTGTCGGCACCATCTCTTCTTGAGCAAGTAGGTCACTCTTCTCTGTCTGTGACTGTATGTCTGTCTCTGTCTCTGTCTCTCTGAGCTCAGGATGGCTGTGCTTGCGCTCTTTTAATTTCGTTTGCCATCACGTTGCTCTCTCGCAGCAAGCAGACGCCGAGCCTGAAACTGGATAGTGAAAATCAATAGCATTTTGTTAGCAACTTAAGCCTGTATAGGTTGTGTTGTGTATGTTGTGTAAGTGTGGTCACATGAATCTGGAAGCCAGAAAGAAGATGAACGGCACAAACAGAGAGAAAGACAGTCAGAAGGAGAGACGTACAAGCCTACACCACGGAGAAACAGAACGGACCCACAGACGATCAAAACAGTCAACAGACTCTTCTAACCTTGAAGAAAAATCAATGCCATGGTGTTAGAACTGAAAGCCCAATTGTACTAGCAGCTTGTGTGTGTGTGTGATTTTTTTTTTTAGCGCATGATGTGCATTTTAACCTGTCTTTATACAAACTGAGAAAGAATGAGGTAAAGGACAGGAGCGAAACGACAGACAAAGAAACAGTTGTACAGGAACATGCATAGCAGACAAACGGACACACAGGTTGGGGCAGAAAGACAGGACGAAAATTCATTGGCGAAATCCAAGCGACAGTGATAACTATTAAACCTTGTACAGGGGGTCCTCGAGTTACGACGTTGATCCGTTCGTTGGACGCGTCGTAACCCGATTTCATCGTAAGTCGGAACGTAAGTTGGAACATAAAGACATGTACTGTACGTACAGTGCTATATACTGTACTGTAACTGTTAATGACCTAAAAAAAAGTATTAATATTATAATGTCCATTTTAACTTCCATGGTGATGGCTTTTCTTTTCTTTGATGCACTACCATCAGAACAGTCTGACTTACGTTTGGGAGCCATAACCAAGTGTAAAAAACGATAAAACACGTGAGAGAGACGGCGTAAACAACCAAAATGGCGTATGTACAGTGACTGAGCGTATGAAGCGACGCCAGCGTAGGAAGCGACGCCGTCTTCCCCGCCGTATAATCACAACAAAGCGTATTCTTACGCCGCTCGCCAGAAACTATCTCCCGTTTGTTTACGTCGCTTACAACGCTAAACCGCGTAAGACGGAACGACGCGTAATATTATTTATTATATTTTTATGGGGAGGAGCGTCGTAACCACGAAACAAAGTAAGTCGAGACTGGCGTAACCCGAGGACTTACTGTATTTATTTATTTATTTTTGTTTGTCAGGAACAACTGGACAAAAAGACGATACGACAGATTCACTGACAGACGTACAGGAACGACGGACTGGGTGGACATACCAGCTGTCGGGAATTTTTATTAAATAAAAGGTTAAACAAAATACAACTGCTGCGAAACCCAGTGAAACTGGAATAGGGGGAAAAACTTATTATAAAGAAAAAAACAACAACCCCACCTTAGTTGGCTGATCCTAGCGGAACTGAAGTAAAAGAAATTCCATGCTCACTATGGGCATGGCCCATCAAGTAGGCTTGCTCGATCGTCCCGTAGGCCTACTCGCACGCAAGACATTCCAAGTAACACGCGCAAAGCATTTTGACGTCGTATGTGATTGCGTAATGGCCGCCCTCATCGCATGGTTGCAAACAAACCGCTCTCAATAGGTCAGTACAATTTTTGTTGCGCTTGATTTTTTCCAAATTCATACGATAAAAAACATAATATTTGTTTCGGCGAACATTTCAGATATAAGATTTTTAGAAATAATTTCACATTGAAAGTAAAATAAAACATTTTATTGACTCTCAGCCGTTCAGTCGTCCTTGCACGAAGGGCTTGGTCGGCTTGGAGTTTATTGCATGCTTAGGCTTATGGCATGTTTAGTGTTGTATTTCCAAACTACCAAGACTGCAACCCTTGATTTTAGAACTATATTTTTGGCCAAGAATTCTCTTTCAAAAAGTTTGATTCCTTCCCATTTCTGTTGCCAAGCGGCCAAACTGTCGATTCTTTTTTTTTTTTTCGCAAGATGTTTTTTCCTGAGGACTTAATTCATGCGTCTTACCATGCTTAGAAAAGTCAGTTCCATGATTTTCGCCAAGCCCAGCAAAGACGGTGACGAGCTGAGAACACAGGGAAATGGCCTTGAATCTATGGCACAAATCCACAAATGCAAACCTTTGGCATAAAAGAAGTGGAGATAGATCTTTCCTAACACTCCCTCATTCCACGGAAGACGGCAAACGCTGGTCTCTTCCCACCCCCCACCCCTCCCCGATCCCTTCCCCCACTTCCCACCCCAATTTTTTTTCTCAAAAGTTTTGCACACCTGTGCGAGATGAGTCCTAAATAGTCTCAAAATGACTAAACAATATGTCCGTCCGTCCGTCTGTCTGTCCGCCGTCTGTGCAAAACTTGCAATTGGATTAATATCTCAGAACCTTTTTTTTAAATTTATCTATCACAAATAAACTTAGTAATATGGTGTATACCCATGATCAGTGAATGAATTACTTAACTTCAAGACCAAGGTCACAGGGCCAACCAATGTAAGTCAAGAAATAACCATTTTTCACCATTTTCTTTTTTAAAAAGAGTTATTTATATTGGACTTATAATTCTTTGATGCACGATAGATATCAATGAGACACACATACTTTCAAAATTTGGACAACCTCACTCCAAGGTCTAGGTCACTGGAGCTGTCCAAAGTCGGTTTGTATAGGGACTTTGAAGTGACTTCGTCCCTAAACTATGAGGGGTATAAAGTCCAAACTTGTTGTATTTAGAGATAATTGATTTTAGGCCTAGCAAAAACATGCACAAATTTGGTCATCGTACATTGGAATGGATGTTTATTTAACCCATAGTATGCAACAACATTCCTATCCTATCCTATCAGACATGCATGAGAGGTCCCGTGAAGGTCAAGGTCATCCCAAGGTCAATGTCACAGAAGGTCGTCATCCCAAGGTCATCGTTTTGGGGGCATAATACAACTTTTGCTTTATTTTATTTGATAGTACATGATTGTATTTGGAGCCGGAGGTCAAGGTCATCTCAAGATCAAGAGATGCGAAAGATCAAAGTCGGTATTACATTGCATTTTAATACCACCGTTTCACTGTGGTTTTTTTTTCTTTTCTGGGCATTAAATATTGTGAGTTCCATAAGGATCATGTGAGTCATATGGGTGTTGCCCTTCTAGTTTGACTTCAGTTTCGAGTCGGACCAGTAAACCGAGTTTTTGGCTCACATGTATGGCTTTTTTTTTCCTTCAGATTTGTGCAAATCTGTGCGAGATGAGTCCTAAATAGTCCAAAAAATGTTGTCCGTCCGGCGTCCGTCTGTGCAAAACTTGGAAAATATCTCAGAACTTATTTCAACTATCCTATCCTATCATATCCCGTAACTCGGAGGTCGTAGGGGCACCACAGATGTTCGTTTAACCAGCGTACTCCATCTTTCCCTGTCCTAAGCAACCCTGATTGTTTCGCTCAGTGTCAAACCAGTCCATTCTCGAATGTAGACCTCATAAATGATTAGTTAATGAATTATTTCAGTTAAGGTAAATGTCACAGGGTCAACTAATGTTAGAGGAAAATGACAATTTTTGACTCACATGGCTCACATAGCATTGTGACTCAATATCTATGTTTTAAAAATAAATATATTAAACATTACGTGCGAGATTAGTCCTAAATAGTTTAAAAATGACAGTTAAGAAAACCAAGAAAAACAGTCCATCTGTCTGTCTGTCCGCTATCCGCCGTCTGTCTGTGCAAAACATGCAAGTAAATTAATATTTCAGAACCAATTTCAGCTATCACAACCAAACTTGGTGAGATTGTGTATATTTATGAGACCTCATAAATGAACAGTGAATGAATGACTTCGCTTCAAGGTCAGGGTCACAGAGTCAACAAGTGTGATTAAAAAAATAAAAAATTGTATACCCATGAAATATACATGATTTGTGAAGTATTAGTGAATGAATGACTTCACTTCAATGTCAAGGTCACAGGCCAACAAATGTTAGTCAAAAAATGATAATTTTTCACAAAATTTTACCCTTTTCTAGGTTATTATTATTGAACTTATGACTTTTTGATGAATGATAGATATCAATGAGACATACGTACTATACAAATTTGATCAGCCTTACTCCAAAGTCAAGGTCACTGGAGCTGTCCAAAATCGGTTAGTATAGGTACTTTAACCTTGACCCTAAACTATGAGAGATATAAAATCCAAAGTTGTAGTTAGAGATGATAGATTGTAGTTAGAGATGATAGATTGCTATTTCATATTTGTTCCGTTTTTGCGTTGATTATGAAGGTCAAGGTCACTTTAGCCCATGTAAAAATATAAAAAAATATGTCATCGGACAGTAGAATGGCTGTATATTTAACCCATAGTATGCAACAACATGTGATTTGTCATCACTCTTCCCAAAAAGGGTAACCTTCAGGAGTGTGAAAATTACCGCACCATCAGAATTATCAACCATCCAAGCAAAGTCCTCCTGAAAATAATACTCAATAGGTTTAAAGCCCAAGCTGAACAAATCATAGCTGAAGAACAAGCAGGATTCAGGGCAGGGTGAATTACCATTGAGTAGAATCTCAACCTCAGAATAATCTGGAAGAAATACCTACAGCACCAACAACATCTATATCATGTGTTTTAGACTTCAAGTAAGCGTTTGACCGGGTCGGGCATGCAGCTCTGTGGGCAACCATGAGAATGTACAACGTCATTACATTACATTACATGATTATTGCTTTAGGTCCAGCGGACTCTTCCGAGCCAAATCAGGACCGGACAACCCCTGATCCGCATAAAAGATCTGCTGAAACAACCCTAGTGGTAAAACTGAAAGCTCTCCACCAGCCAGTCACTTTACAATAAAGACATCCCACGCAGGGGACGCTGAGGCTATACTCTAATTTATCGAACCCCCGTTTACAAAAACAAAATAGAATACAAAGATCATTATAAATTATCAACAAAACACATACATATAAAATGCCTACATTGCAAAATAATAACATCATAGGAAGCCCTAGTGACCACCTGGCAGAAAGCGTCCAATATTCCCAAGCTGATCCAACAGACCTCATACACAAATAAGGAGTCTTGTCCCGGTAGAGTTTTCAAGAAAAAAGGTAGGTTACTGGTCTAGCGAAGAAGAAGATAGTATAGCAGATTGATAGAAGTTAGAACAGAGCAGGAATGAGAAAGAGCAAATGAGAAAGACAACAACAGTGGGAATTTAAAGCACTAAATTTCCAGAAAGTGGGGATACTATTTATACTGAAACCCCCGGCACCCCAACGGGGGTTGTACAACGTCAGCCCTAACATTATTGAAGTCATCAAAAGCCTGTATGGCAAGGCTACCAGCGCTGTCATATGGACTTTTCCCTTTTAGTTTCCATGTTAAGTATTGCAATTTTCATAAGGAGCATGTGAGTCATATGGGCTTGGCCCTTTTAGTTTCTTAATAATAAGTTCCTTATGAATGGTGTCCTTCTATCCGTTCCATCACTCGCTTTCGTAGCAGTTGCATTTTGTGTAACCAGTTTTTTAAAATCTGTCGTAAATTTCCCCCAACTACTGACAGGGTTGTATGAATTTGCAATTTGTTTAATTGACATTAAAAGCAACTAAATCCTGTTGTCTAAAACAGCCTATGTGTGTTGGGTTCGCTCTAAGTGTTTTTGCTATAAATAAGCAGGATGTAAGTTCAAAAGAAAAAAACAAAAAACAACCCACTCCAAACAGGAACGAAACTACAGCCGGATATTTACAAAAGTATGGACCGAAAACAGGTAGAGAGAAAGAGAAACGAGATAGAGAAGCAGACAACTCACAGCCAGCCAGCCAACCAGTGAAATCCACGCGACAGAGTGATTGCCGGCAAGCCCGTTAGATAAGCGCTCCTACTTCAACACGTGTGCACACTGTTTTGTTTACATCGGCAGTACAGTGGGATCTGTTTTTACGCAGTGGATTGTATTACGAAGGTCTATGCTGTGGTGATTAGTAAGTGATGTCACAGAAAGGTGTACATATGGACGGACGGACACACAAATGGACACATATATACAGAGGGACAAAGACAGTCAGCCAGCCAACAAATCTTTTAGAATTCATTGATCACAGAGCCGCTAAAACAACATCGGTTGTAGGAGTACAATTTCGATTGATTTTAGTAAGAGATGTCACAGACAGACCGACGGATAGTCAGACGAACCGGAACGGGCAACATCCGCTAAAAATCACTAGGGAGACCGATGTTGCGAGAGTGCAGTTAAGGCCATTGTGGAAACAGTCAACAATGTACAATGCATGTGGAGTGTGAAATATTGTTATTTACAATAGTAATGGGGAGAACAATAGAGCATTGCATCAGAGAATTGTATTCCGGTTACAGGCTAGGCTATGTGTGTGTGGTTTTTTTTTTAACCGAACAGGCGGACGTTTTCAAATGGTGCACAATGTTCAATTTGCAAAAGATCATTGTGAAGTCTGAATAAAGTCTAAAGTCTGAGGTCTGACCATATCGATCATATTGATTTTATTCACATCAGTGTCGTGTTTAATAATTGTTCATTCTTCTTTATAGCAAGTAAAAAAATGTGTGTGTGTGCCTTGAATAATATAGTTTGTTCATATATTGTAAAAAAAAAAAAAAAAAAAAAGATGGGAGTGGTCAAATTTTGTTACCATTGAAAAAAAAAACCTAACATGCATAGCAATGTAAGTCTATGTACTCACCGTAAAAGAATTTTTTTTCCCACATTTATGCAAATCTGCGAGATGAACAAAATGTCCATCCGTCCGTCTGTCTGTCCGCTGGCGGTGTGCAAAAATTCTAAAGTGGCAAGCACTCTGAACCTATTTCAATTATCACAAGGTGGATTTGGTCTGCATGCAACTAAAAAAAAAAGAAAAAAAAAAGGGGGTATTTGATCAGACATGCATGAGAGATCACGTGAAGGTTAAGGTCACCCCAAGGTCAAGGTCAAGAGCATAGAAAGATCAAAGTCGGTATTACTTTGGGTTTTAATGCCACAGTTTCACCGTGTTTTTCCTGGGCACTCGTTTTCATGTTAAATGTTGCGAGTTCCATAAGGAGCATGTAAGTCATATGGGCTTTGCCCTCCTAGTTTTGTTTATTAATTTATGAAAGTTTATTGATTATTATGTACAATATGTTTATTTCTTTTTTAAACTTGAGTTTATTTATTTATTTTTTTGTATTATTTATTTATTTATTTATTTATTTATTTAGTAAGCCTGTAAGGTTCTTTTTGTTATTTATTTATTTATATTATTTTATTATGTTTATTTAATAGAAGTTTTATTTATTTGTTGACTTATTCAGGCATGAAATCTTTCTCTTTTTTGCGGAAAATCCGCCGATTCATGTTACCAATTCCTCGCCTCTGTTCAAGGATGCAAATTCCATCATTTTTATATCCACGATCGGCCCAACGATACACCAATTAATTTTCAGTGATTCCTTCCTGCTGCTACTATCGTAATCACGCGAGCTCACATTTTCTGGTGATGCAGTCGCATGGGGAAGCGCGTCATCGACTTTTTGATTCACGCTGCATAGACTTGTGAGTCTATGAAGTCACGCCCCAAAAAACATTTTTTCCAGGTTTTTGCAAATCTAAACAGTCCAACATTGACATTAAATTTGTGTGTGTTTGTCCGTCCATCCGTCCGTCTGCCTGTCCGCCGTCTGGAAGTGGAAAACTTACAAGTGGATTAATATCTCAGAAATTATTTCAACTATCATAACCAAACTTGTTAAGATGGTGTATAATCCATTTGACCTCATAAATGATCAGTGCTTGAATGACTTCACTTCAAGGTCAAGGTCACAGGGTCAACAAATGTTAATAAAAAATGAAACATTTTAACAAAAATTCACTTCCCCCACCCGCCCACCCCCCATCAAGTTATTAATATTGAACTTATCATTCTTTGATGCATGATAGATATCAATGAGAAACTCATCCTTTGCACATTTGGTCAAGATCATTTTAGGCCTTACAAAAACATACAAAAAAATAGATCATCGTACAGTGGAATGGCTCTATTTAACCCATAGTATACAACATTGGATTGTTTGATCATACAAGAGCATGAGAGGTCACAGGAAGGTCAAGGTCATCCGAACGTCAAGGCTACTGAAGGTCAAGGTCATCCCAAGCTCACTGTTTTTTGGGCATAATACAATTTTTGCGGTAGTTTATTTGATATTACATGAGTGTATTTGGAGCCGGAGGTCAAAGTCATCTCAGGAAGGATCAAAATCGGTTGTACTTTGAATTTGAATGCCATGTTTCTTTTTTTCCATTTTTTCTGGGCAGTGATTTTCATCTTAAATATTGCGATTTCCATAAGGAGCATGTGAGTCATATGGGCTTTGCCGTTCTAGTTTTTGTTGTTGATTTGACGTCATTGTGATTTTCCTGGATCCCGTAAATCGCGTCATTGATTGTTGACACGCCAGTGATTAAAATGGCGATTGGAGCTGAACGAAATTGTTTTGGGATGTATTCCTGTTCCTCCACGCTACTGTTGTCACAGACCTTCACCCGTTTTAGCATTTCCGGATGACAGCCTGATAGTGTGAAAATCTCCTTCCATTTAGCTTAACATTAGCTCGAAGAGAAATCGCAAAATCATGTTGTTCAGCTGCAACGATGGTCATGTGGACCCGGCATCTCTCTCTCTCGTTATCGTTTACACGCTTTTTGTAGAATTTCAACAGTGATCTGTGAAGGTCGCAGTGGTCAGCACTCTATCAAAACACACTCCTAGTCCTAGTGGACTGAACAGTACTGTAATTAGGCATTTAGTACTTGCCCAGGGAACACCAGATTGCACAATTTCGCATCTGTGTTAGATGCTAGATGGTTAGGCGCTTCGAGCCGCTGATGCCCTCCTTCACAATCCCTACTAAATTTCCCCTTTTTTGTCACCCCAACTGTTTTCATGCCGACTTATTGCGATGAACCTATGCCACTAGTGTGCTGTGTGCTTTAGGGAGTGCGGAGGAAATGAAAGAAATACTGCAAGGGGAAAGGGAAGAGATCGACTGCTTGAAAGAGTGCAGAGGGTGTGCTTACTAGATCCATGCAGCGATTAAGGGAGGAGGGTGGAGCCTGTGAGAGTGTTACGAACTGTGGGAAGAGAGGACGCAAAGAAATAGATTGTGGAAAGGGTGGAGGGAGGAAGGAGGAAAAATCCAAAATGCGCAGAACGAGTAGGCGAAGGACATTCAACAGCTTGTGGCCACACGGTAGCCTAATAATCTTGATATGCAGAGCTCACTGAGCTATATATAGCTCAGTATGAGCTATATATAGCTATGAGTCTCCTCTCTGAAAATCCTTATCGGGAAGAGAGGGGACTATAAACTGATACATACATACATATATAGCTCATTATTAGAGCTACCGGTCCTGATTTGGCTCGGAAGAGTCCGCTGGACCTAAAGCAACAATCAATCAATCAATCAATCAATATTAGAGCTACATGGCTGTTCCCCTCCTTTGGGGCCCCAATGTCCGTATTCGTAAATTCAAATCCCCTATACGCTCTATGTGTCCGGGGACGTTAATTTACCCAATCAAATCTACATGGCTGGAGCACAGACTATACCGGACAGACAGGAAACTCATGCCTTTTTTGCAAGTCAAAGTGCAGAGTTGCGTCCCTTGGCCTAGGTATGTTACTTGTAGCAGACGCTCTTAGCTGTACACAGAAAAGCACTGCAGTTACGCTATGATCGCACGATGTTTAACAATAACTGCTCATCTGTTTTAACTATAGGTGACTTTATAGTTGTTTCTTAACAAATTATATTGTTTGTTGTGATGCATTTATGAAGCTTTTCAACATCATTATTATTTGTTTCACAGTTAGTAGTTTGAAAGATTAGTATCATAAGTATGACTATAGAGTGAAGTATTTTCTACAAGAATATTGAATTAACCTCTGTTGCTATAACAGTTTGTTTTCTTTAAACCAAAATATAATATTATAAAATGGGTGTATTTTACTGTTCGTTTTTTTAATTAAATTTCTATCAATAATTCTAATTAAGTTTTATTAATAATCAAGTCTGTATTGCTGTTTTCTTTTAACTCCTAGATTGGGATGTCAGTGTGTGTGTTTGATCGCACAGTTTTTACTTTCACTTATTAATTTAGCAATGTCAAAATAGAGTGATGATGTAAAAGATTGTCCAATGGTTCACTTTTGTCAATAACTACTTGCTTTTAATTATTATTAATAAGTGAATCATCAATCAACAGACTTTTGTAGATTTGGGGTTGGGGGGGGGGTGGGGAACATGTTGTGTTTGTATGTCTGTACGAGCGAATGTTTGGTCTAAAATCACTCAAATAAGTGAAGAGACCTCAAATAAAATAATTGAATTATGTGTGTGTGGGGAAATCAATATTTTGTTTAGTCAGTTCTGTTTTAAAAATGCAAAATCAATATTTTGTTTAGTCAGTTCTGTTTTAAAAAGGCATGTAAGTCAATTTTTTTCTCACGCTAGGACAATGTCTTCTGTATGTTGGGACAAAAAACTTTCTCTTGTCGTATGTAATTGATAATTGTTTTCACATTTTTATATATGCATGTTGAACGCTGTGTTATAGATGCTCTCTTCTCTCTCTCTTGTCACTTTTTGTTTGTGTTTTAATTTTTTATTATATATATAGACATACACACACAAACAATAACATCCCAAAACCAGGAGTCAACAGATAACTGCAAAATAGACTAGATAATATTAATAAAAAATAATTTAAATATACATTTGTAGATTAAAAAAAAACAGCAAAAACACAGATTTATATAATATCATGTTCTAGTTTAAAGAAAACAAACTGTTATAGCAACAGAAATTAATTCAGTATTCTTGTGGAAAACACTTGTCTATAGTCATAACTGTGAAAATAATAATAGTGATGTTGAAAAGCTTCATAAACACATCACAATAAACACAATCATTTATTAAGAAACAATTAACTACAGTCACCTATAGTTAAAACAAAGATGAGCAGTTATGGTTAAAAACTGTGCGATCAAACACACACACTGACATCCCAATCTAGGAGTTAAAAGAAAACAGCAATACAGACTTGATTATTAATAAAACTTAATTAGAATTATTGATAGAAATTTAATTTAAAAAAACGAACAGTAAAATACACCCATTTTATAATATTATATTTTGGTTTAAAGAAAACAAACTGTTATAGCAACAGAGGTTAATTCAGTATTCTTGTAGAAAATACTTCACTCTATAGTCATACTTATGATACTAATCTTTCAAACTACTAACTGTGAAACAAATAATAATGATGTTGAAAAGCTTCATAAATGCATCACAACAAACAATATAATTTGTTAAGAAACAACTATAAAGTCACCTATAGTTAAAACAGATGAGCAGTTATGGTTAACATCGTGCGATCATAGTGTAACTGCAGTGCTTTTCTGTGTACAGCTAAGAGCGTCTGCTACAAGTAACATACCTAGGCCAAGGGAAGTAACCCGCAAAAGTGGCTTGTAACTGTTATATAGAAGTTTCCGGTCTGGGTATAGTCTGTGGCTGGAGTCAGCTTCCCCTCCATCGCTTCAAGGTGATGACAAGTGTGCGAGTTAACACAATATATAGTTGGGAAGACAAGGTATTGATAATGGTATTATAAAATGGGCTAAGTTTATTTTACACGTACATCGGAGGCAAAACAATTGTGAAAACCTGAATGGGTAGCCTCGCCTAAAGAATAGGGACACGGTGATGACATTTTTAAATGATTCACATGCAAAGTAATTCGAGTTTATGTACTTACCTCCCCCCCTCCTCCCACCCCTCTTCCCAAATCAAAAACAGATACCCAAAATAATCGCGATTTTTGCAAATCTGTGCGAGATGAGTCCTATATAGTCGAATAATGACATTAAAAAAAAAACTTGTTCGTCCGTCAATCGGTCTGTCCGCCGTCCGGCTTCCTATGTGCAAAACTTGCAAGTGGCTCAATATCTTATAACCTATTTCAACTATCACAACCAAACTTGGTAAGATGGTGTATATTTACAGGGCTGAGATTTAGCAAGCCAGGCTAAGGAGCCAGCCGGGCTCCTAACCTGGGAAGTTGAAGTTGCCAAAATATTTCTCAGGTTGCCAGACCCCTTGATTGAAAGCACGGTCATTTTTTTAAAACTGTATAACTATTGCAGCTAATAAACAAGATAAATTTCAACAACACGTTTCATTTTTTAAAACAAGCACTGTATAATTTATTCATCATCGACATCCTCCTCCTCAATGTTCCAAAACTTGAAGGAGCTTGGGTCTGCTGTTTTTTTTCTTCTTCGGACTTTTTTTTTTTTGTGCTGGAGGCTCCGAGACACCGCTTAAAAAGCGCCACATCGTTCGAGATTGACAAAAGACTGAGAATGGGGAATAACGAAAGTACGGCAAGTCTCGCGTGACTCATCAAGGAAGTCAGAGACTCGTTCCGATACACGCAAGGAAGCAAGAAGGCTAGGATCTCGCAGGGCAGTAGGGTTTCGCGGCGAAGGAAAGAAGAAAGTCTCGCGAGAAAAGGCTATTTTTACTTCGCAAATCCCTCGCTTTGCTAGCGTTACCTAACTTCCTGACATGCATCGGAACGGGTCTCCGGTGCTGACTGCAGAAGCGGTTGGCGCGTGTTTTGTTTTACATTGCAAGTCAAAAGTCCGTGTACAGGTACAGAATCTCTACCACTGGCGGTATTTTCAAGTCGCCTGCCGGGCGAATGGTACCCCAAATCGAGCTCGCCACACACTATTTTTAAGGGCCATTGGCGAGTTGGCGAACGTTAAAGCTCAGCCCTGTATTTATGAGACCTCATATATGTGTTGCCGCATGACAAAACCCGGCTAAAGACGCCAGGATTGATTCGCTGCTACAGCCGTAAAACACTAAAAATAGGCTACCCCATCAATTTTAAGATTGTTGCCTCTTTGTCTTTATTTAAGACTTTTCTTTAATATCCCAAACGGATTTTGTTCAAAAATTACTAAAACATTGTTTATTTTGTTGATTTTGATAAGGGTGTTGATCACACCTTGCTAAAACAATGGCACTAATTGACCTCCGATACCCCAACTTTTCTTGTCCGACTATGAAGGGAAATCCCCAATGTGGATTGATATATAACGTCTGGAGAGTGAAAAGTCCCTATTGCTACTACTTTTTGGTACATAAAAGTGTGTGGCGTATGAATTTTTCATGAAATTCCTTGTTCCGAAGCTTGCGTGTGACACAAGTTGTGTTCGAATGTGTCTCTAGCCAGGTCGTGAAAAACTGAAGTGTTTCCTATAGATTTTCGACGATTTTTAGTTCAAAGTGAATTTTTTAATGTAGATAAACTCATCATACATCTATTTCAAGTGTTTTCTTGCAATATTTATGTTGCATTTGTTAGAAACAATTTGTCAAAGTAAGTGACCGATTCTTCTTGGAAACCGGAAGTGATGGCTTCGTCTTCAGCGTCAATAGATGTGTCGTCTGCTAGAGTAGCTAGGGCCTTGAATCGACCCGGTTTTGCTTCTGAAGAGCTCCAAGACATGCTATCAGACTATTTTTATGATGGTGCCAGTGGGAACTGTGATGAGGATTATGATTCTGACGAGCCGAAGCTTGATCCCGTTAATAAACTATACTGTTTGTTTTCATTCAATGATTCATGTTTCGTAGGCCTCTTCGCTATTGGCGTGTCTTTAATAATCCGTCATTCTACTTGCATAGATTTAGGTAAAGGTTGAAAAGGCGATATCAGTGAAAGAATTACAGTATGAGTGTGGAAAATATTTCAGTAGTATATTTTGTTGGGTGGAGGTGGGGTGGGGTGGTTGAAAAGGTAAGTAGTCTGGCCTGCATTCAATATTACTAGCATGACAAGTTGACTATGTTCTCAGTATTTATTATTGTTGGTTTGTCTGTTTTAGGAAATGAACATGAGGACTATTTACCAAATTACTAGTAATTAGTATTTGTTTTGATATTTGTGCTTATTTAAACTTTATAGAGCAAAATGACATGTTATTTTGATTTACACCTGTGACGCGACAGATTTATTCGACGTGCGGAAGGGAGTGGAGAATCGGGGAATTATTAAAGCTTGATTATTAGGACTGAAAACTACCTAATGAAACTTTTGTTTTCGGTTTGTAATCTTTGTTTGACTATTTGAACTGAGCTGATGTAGCTGCTTGCAATTAAACAAAAGATTACTTGACGGACGAGGGATTTAAGAGGGGGGGGGGGAGGGGGCATTATGATAGGGTTTATTTTAGAAAAATGATTGATTCAGGCCATGTTCTTGATATATTATTATGTGTTTGAGTTATTATAGACTTGCTAAACACTTGTTTGTTTTATTTCTAATATGTTTAAAAACACTATGCATTATGGATGGGTACAGAATAAAATTGTGCGTACTGTTTTAATTTGTTTATGTTCAGTATTGTGTGAATGGTGTATAATGTGAATTTTCTCATCTTATCTCAACTCACTGCCATATTGCTGCCATCTTCCTGATTGTTTTGATACCAAATACATGCATAGGAAAATTCTGGTTGTGAAGTAATGATCATTTTACAATTCAAAACTTTGAAGGCAATTTCTGGAAATTAGCCCCCGAGAAAATAAAATATTTTAAAAAATCATAAAACATCAACCAATAAAGATAAAACAATTCTGTTTTTTGCATTTTGAAGATTATTTTTAGTACTTTGTTAATAAATAAATAAGTAATTTTTCATATTTTGACACTTTAGCCTGGTTTTCTCATGCTGCAACACATATGATCAGTGAATGAATGACTTCACTCCAAGATTAAGGTCACAGGGTCCACGAATGTTAGTAAAAAAAAAAGAAGAAAACAATGACAAATTTTCACAACATTTCACATGTTTCTTAAGTTATTAATATTGAACATAATTCTTTGATGCATGATAGATATCAATGAGACACATACAGACCTGTGCACACTCAAAATGCTCATCAGTAGCAAACAAACCAAATTTCAGTAGTTTTTAAAAATTTTCAGTAGCAAGCTGTAACGACAGTTCAAGACATAATTTTGCTCACAAAGCACACAAACTGAAACACTACGAAGCAGTAGAATGGGAATTACAATCTATTCAAGCCAAGCTAAAACATCAACACTGTTACTTTTTTGTTTTTGTTTAACAAAACCTTTATTAGCAGAGTATCAAAATATACAAATTAGGACAATATTTTATTTAACAAAATGTATGGCTGGACAGATTAATAATGATTTTAACTTGGTTACATACTTTTCTATATCCGGGTTGTCTTTTGAATAACTTGATTTCCAGCACTGTTGTGCCGTTCTCTTCTTTTTTGGTGATAGAGCTGGGTCAGATTAATCCTCTTCACTATCTCTTCTCACTCTTTTTTTTTTTATCTTTCAAAGCTGGCTCCATAATTCTTTTTAAACACAAGTATGAAGTTGCAACCACACAAATGCTGAACGAACTAGAAACAAACGCGCGCTTCCGGTTCGAAAAACGTCTTTTAAGCACAATTAGTCAAAAACATCTTAAAACAGAAAAAAAAAGTTTTAAAAAAAGTTTTAAGTAAAAAAATCGGAATTTCGGAATTTTAATAAGTAATCCGTAGCTCCGTATTCTGCTCATGAAAATCGGAGAAAATACGGAAAATCCGTACAGGTCTGCACATACTTTGCAAATTTGTTCAACTTGGCTCCAAAGTCAGGGTCACTGGGGCTGTCCATATTAAGTTTGTGTAGGTACTTTGAAGTGACCTTGACCCGAAATTATTAGAGATATAGTCCAAGCTTGTTGTATTTAGGATAGATTGATCTTTCATATATGTTCCGTTTTATGGTTGATCTTGAAGATCAAGGTCATTTTAGGCCTTGAAAAACGTAAAATAATTAGTTAGTTATTCATTGTTCATAGGGTCCAGCGGACTGCAAAGAGCCCAATCATGACCACAAAATCAAAACCACAACTTGCCGAAAGAGGACTCACCCCTGATCCGTATATAAAAGATCTGCTGAAACAACCAACCCCTTTGGCAACACTTAACACTGAACCAGCCGGTCACTTAACAATAAAATCATCCCACGTAGGGGACTCTAAAGATAATTATATATATATATATATATATATATCTCGAACCACCGTTTACAAAAACAAAACAGAATATAAGCACCATTATAAAATATCAACTAAACATATCGATATACAATACCTACATTGCTAAATAATAATACCACAAAAAGCTCTAGTGACCATTTAGAAGAAAGCGTCCAATATGCCCAAGCTGACCCAACAGACCCCAAACACAAATGAGGAGCTTTGGAGGAGTTTTCAAGAAAAAAGATAGGTGACTGGTCTAGCGAAGAAGTTAGTATAGTAGATTGATAGAACAGAGTAGGAATTAGAAAGAATAAAGGATAAAGACAGCGACAGTGAGAATTTAAAGCACTAAATTTGCTGAAAGTGGGAATACTGTTTATACAGAAACTCCCCTTACCACCAAGGGGTGGGGGTGGGGGGGGGGGCATAAAATAATTGGTCATCGTACAATAGAATGGCTCTATATTTGACCGATAGTATGCAACAACATTGGATTATTTGATTTGAGGTAAAGTGAAGGTCAGGGTCATCCCAAGTCAAGGTCACTGAAGGTCAAGGTCATCTCAAGGTAACTTTTTTTGGTCATAATAGAACTTTGCTGTAATTTATTTGATAGGCTGTGAGTGTATTCGGAGCCGGAGGTTAAGGTCATCTCAAGGTCAAGAGTATAGAAAGACCAAATCGGTATAACTTTGCATTGTACTTTCACCGTTTCATTTCGTTTTTTCTGGGCACTCATTTTCATGTTAAATATTGCTAATTCCATTAGGAGCATGTGAGTCATATGGTCGTTGCCCTTCTAGGTAACACTTCTTTCAACCTATGGTACAGTTGTGGTTTTTTTCTGAAGCAATTCAAATGTAATGCTATTTTTGTTTGCCTCGGAGCTCGCTGGCTCCTTATGGCGAACGTTCGTCTTCTCTCGAGAGAATCAATCCGTTATTATATAGCTCATGTGAGTAATTCCTTAGCGATACGAATTAGGATAGTACGACAGGAGCTAAATTAAGTACGCCGTAAGCTCATATAGACGTGGGAGTTATATCATGAGACTATATTTAGACGTAGAAGTTATATCATGAAACTGTATTTAGACGTTAAAATTATATGATGAAACTATATTTAGACGTGGGAGTGATAAGTGATGATGAAAATGTGATACTTGCACACTATGCTACATTTTAAAAGTGCCGTGGGAGACGTGTAGTTGTAGAACCGCATTCAGATCAACATTATGATTGTGGGCGCTCAAGGAAAGACAAGTTCAGTATGTAGTTTAATCATTTGGACACCCTCACTCCAAGGTCAAAGTCAGTAGAGCTGTCCGAAGTCGGTTAGTATAGGTACTTGGAAGTGACCTTGACCCTAAACTATGTCAGATATAAAGTATTTATAGATGCTAGATTGATCTTTCATATATGTTCCGTTTTTGCGTTGATCTTGAAGCTCTAGGTCATTTTAGGCCTTGTCAAAACTTACAAAAAGTAGGTCAACGTACAGTGGAATGGCTCTGTTTAAACCATAGTATGCAACAACATTGGGTTAGTTGATAAACAGGAGCATGAGAGGTCCCGTGAAGGTCAAAGTCATCCCAAAGTCAAGGTCCCTGATATTTTTTGGCATAATACAACTTTTGTTGTACTTTATTTGATAGTATAATGAGTGTATTTGAAGACGGAGGCCAAGGTCATCTCAAGGTCAAGAGCATAGAAAGATCAAAGTCGATATTTGCATTTTAATGCCACTATTTCATTTTTTATCTTATGGGCAAACATTTTCGTGTTAAATATTGCAAGTTCTATAAAGAGCATGTGAGTCATATGTGCTTTACACTTCTTCCTATCCTATCCTAATCCGTAACTTGAAAGTCGTTGGGGAACCACAGATGATCCTTTAACCAGTGTACTCCATATTTATCTGTCCTCAGCAACCCTCATGGCTTCGCTCAGTGTCAAGCCAGTCCATTCTCGAATGTTGTCCTCCCACATCTTTTTCTGTCCCCATCTTCTTCTGCCTCATTGCACCGTGCCTTGTAGGATGGTCTTTGCAAGGCCTGATGCTCTGGTGATCGGAGTTTCCGTTTCTTCACCACTGTGAGCATGTCGTCGTGTTGTCCAATGGCTTGTGTGATGGTCTGTCGGATTTCGTCGTTGGCGATGTACTGGGTATAGGAGATGCCCAGAAGTCTTCTGTAGCACCTCATCTCCATGCTTTGTATTCTTCTTTGTAGCTCTGCCGAGAGTCCATGTTTCGCAAGCGTATAGGAAGAAGGAGATGACAAGAGAGCGCTGCAGCCTTACCTTGGAGTGTAGACTGATGGTCCTGTCTATCCAGATGGGCTTCAATTTTGTCTGGGCAGTAGGTGTTTGTGCGATCATGGAGATCACGTCCTGTCCGGGCCCATTGTCTAATACAAAGGCTCCTAAATATTTGAAGCTATGCACCGTGTTGAGGGATTGGCCTTTGACTTGGATGGCCTTGTTGATGCCATTGGTGTTGTTAGTCGTCATTTTGGTCTTCTCTGCAGTTATTTCCATTCCAAGGGTTCTGGAGGTGGCGTCAAGGCTCTGTACCATCTGTTCAAGTTCTTGTTTTTATCCAGCCAATACATTCATGTCATCCGGAAAACGGAGGTTGGAGATTGTTCTACCACTTATGCGGAATGTGCCTTCATGGTCTGCAAGGGCATCTGACATGATGCGCTCCAAGAAGATGTTGAAGAATGTTGTTTTAGTTTTCAGTTTTTGTGGGCACTCATCGTACATCATACGACCTCCGAGTTATAGGATAGGATAGGATAGGAGTTGGGCACTCATTGTCATGCTAAATATTGCAAATTCCATAAAGAATATGTGAGTTATATGGGCTTTGCCCTTCTAGGTTTTATTTTATTCAAGACTAGTTTTTGAGACTAGATAGTACTTCGTGATTATATTTATGATCACACACAAACACACACACACAAACACACACATAAACATACCACATACATACATAGGGTGAATGGGAATTCTAATTTACACTAGTCCCCAACCCCCCACACCCGCTCCTCCTGACCGCTCCCTTCCAGAGTTTACTGAATTCCCATTCACCCTAGGATGTATGGGAATTCTCAATAAAACTACGGTGATTCCGAATCGCACTGGATGAAATAAATTAATAAATAAATAAATCTCCATTGGTTCTGTGACACATGCTTACATACATAAATACAGACAGACAGACAGACAGAATGAAAGAAAAAGGAAGATGACATAGAGGACTTGTAAATAAATAAGACATGTCTACAGTATCACCCGGGTATATGGAAAATGTATCGGTTGATTTGTGTAATCGCAGGGCCGTTAAGAGGAAAGATCCATGCCAGCAACCATGCTTTAGCACTTAGATATGTAGCTTGTATCAACAGCGCAGACAGAACTGTTGTTTTAGTCTTTTACGCTGCACTGATATAATACATCAACCTTTACAGATGTGTAAAGTGTTAATATTGTCGGGTTCGTAAAATTAAACATTGTTTTTGCTTTCTGTAAACGTACAGGAAGAGGTGACGCAATTTCTCAGCTCTACAATCAACATTGACCTAACTTCTGTCTGGGCAAAACAACCTCGTTGACAAATCATACAGTGCCAATCAAGTATTGCTGTGAACATGGCGTTGAGACTTAAACCACTTTTGGAAAAAGCTGCCCTGGTTTGCCGTCCATCATTAGCAGCGACGTTGACTAGAAAGAACATCACTTCCAAAGCGCGCGCTTTTGACACCTTTCGACACCCGTGTTCATCAGTTTCATCCTCGTTGACATCTCGAAGAGAGCACTATGTACTGGTGGTGGTGGGTGGAGGAGCTGGGGGCTGTTCTACGGCTGCCTATTTCTCCCGAAAGTTGGGAAAAGGGAAAGTGGCTGTCATTGAACCAAGCGAGGTAAGTAAAATATGATAGTATGTCTTTGCATATCTGTCAGGGTGTTAACAGTGACAATTTATGGGATTATGTGGGTGTTTGTGGGCCTTGTTCATCTTTGTCCTGGTTGGCGCTACTTGTGTGAAACATGTTGCGCTTATGTAGCGGGCTCTCCATTTTAAAGGACTGTTCAAGGCACTGGCCGTCAACGCCATGCACAATACAGTTTGTAACCAAGATCCAATCCGCACAACTCGCGGCCGCCGACTCGTCCCCGTATGTTTCAATTCCAATTCCTATCCGATTTAGTTCAGGTAGTAACATTAACAACAACAATAATAATAATAATAATAATAATAATAATAATAATAATAATAATAATAATAGTAGTAGTAGTAGTAGTAGTAGTAGTAGTAGTAGTAGTAGTAGTAGTAGTAGTAGTAGTAGTAATATGTAGTGGTATTGGTGGTGTTTGGAGAGAAGACGAAGTTAAGTGATTGAAGTAGGGTGAAGAATTTTCATTCACACATTCTCTCTCTCCCGAACGCCAGTCCGTTGATGACCGTCGAAAGTTTTATTGGAAGTACATCATACTCAGAGAGCAAAGGCAGTACTCGTGGAGATAACAGCTTGTTCTCCCCTGTGCTGTCTTCTCTGTGTTCTCCCCTGTGGTGTGTTCTCTCTCCGAAACGTGGGTAAATTACCGTCCCTGAACATGACCACGAAGCTGAGCACGGTCGTGCTTTTATCTGGGACCGCAGGCCGTACTGAGAAAGATGTTACGCGTGCCGCGAGCGCTACGAAAATTTGGCTCTCTGCGTACTTTTGTGTTAGTTGCTAATCTTTCTACTGATATAATAATATCGGACCTATCTGCTACGAAATAAAAATAAGATGCAATTTAAGAAGGAGTTGGTTGCTACTCTTTAGTTTGTTACGAATCTAAACACAGAATAACTCTTTAATTTAATAAAATTATAAATAATAATAATTAATGACAAAGAAAGAACAACGTCTCCTCTTTCCAACGATATATAATATGGCATGGTTACTATTATGGGTTCCGACTAGGACGGACTAAATTAGAAATCACCTAACGCATCAGCAATAATTACATCTAGACCCTTCTTACAACTTTTTCTCTGTTTCTCTTCCGATGTGTATGTCCAGGCTATAAAAGTAATATTTAATTTAAGTATCTACTGTTAGAGAATGAACTAAGGCATCGGAAAATATCACACTTAAGGAGTTACAGTGTAGAATCTTTGTTATAGCATCATTCAAAATTATGTTCTTGATATCATGAATATCAAAGGCGTGAAGTTGCGTTACGACCGGTCAATATCCGTTGAGGATTAGCCTATAACAGCGCTGTGTCTTTATCAACGTAATATGCATCACGCTATTCTAAACATCGCGCTGTCCTTCAAAACTGCTACATAAATAAAAAAATAAGGTTTATGTATTCTGATAGAGAATTTAACGCTACGTCTAACGGTTATGTGCTTTAAGGGATCCGAAAAGTATATCTCAAGTAATTGCACACAGCATAACAGAAAACAGAGTAAGGCCTACCTATCGTATGGTCAGAAATACTTGTAGCCAGCACGGCTACAATAATAATAATAATAATAATAATAATAATAATAATAATAATAATAATAATAATAATAATAATAATAATAATAATTCATGGTCATGGTTTATTTAATCATCCTTATACAGCGCTTTTCCAGCTCAAGAGCTGCTCAAGGCGCTGTCCGATACAGGATCTAGCTTAAACTTGCATCATCGTCTGTACGCCCAGAAGACTGAGCGCACTTCTATTGGACCGGGGATGGGGAAGAATGGACCTAGGGCTTGTTAGGTGCATTTATTGTGTTGCTGGCACTCACCCATCAAGAACTTGAGCGTCAGGATGTCAAAAGTCCGTGCGATAGAATGCGCGTGTGCTCTGACTAGACCAGGGTTGATATTCTCCTCCGAAGTTCAAACCGCCAAATATAATTTTCAAAATAATGTTGATGGAAAATGTAATCGGCTGGCAGCTAGGCAACAAGAACCCACCCCGCATGCACTTGGTCCTTCTCCCCCATCCCTGGCTGCCCAGGATTGTGCTCAGTTGTCCGGGCGTCAGACCATGCGCCCATATGCTGCGGGTGGGCGTCTCGTGCGGTTTGAGTTAGATCCTGTATCGGCCGGCGCCTTGATCCTTAGGCTTAGGCGCCTTACAAATGACGATGATTATTATTATTGTGACCTGGAATGATCCCATTGAAATTATTATGGCACAGCCTTCTTCAGGTTAGATTTAAATGTCTACTTCCACACCAAACGATATTTTATCCACGTGTAGAGGTGCTGAAAATAAGAACATATGCAACATACCCCTGTTGGGGTGCCGGGGGTTTAAGTATAAATAGTATCCCCACTTTCTGGAAATTTAGTGCTTTAAATTCCCACTGTCGCTGTCAATCTCATTTGCTCTTTCTTATTCCTGCTCTGTTCTATCAATCTGCTGTACTATCTTCTTCTTCTTCACTAGACCAGTCATCTACCTTTTCTCTTGAAAACTCTTCTTGGACAAGACTCCTTATTTGTGTATGAGGTCTGTTGGATCAGCTTGGGAATATTGGACGCTTTCTGCCAGGTGGTCATTAGGGCTTCCTATGATGTTATTATTTAGCAATGTAGGCATTTTATATGTATGTGTTTTGTTGATAATTTATAATGATGTTTGTATTCTATTTTGTTTTTGTAAACGGGGGTTCGATAAATTAAGAGTACAGCCTCAGCGTCCCCTGCGTGGAATGTTTTTATTGTAAAGTGACTGGCTTGTGGAGGGCTTTCAGTTTTACCACTAAGGTTGTTTCAGCAGATCTTTTATGCAGATCGGGGGTTGTCCGGTCCTGATTTGGCTCGGAAGAGTCCGCTGGACCTAAAGCAATAATCATGTAATGTAATGTAACATAATTATTCAACAGTTTGGCGGCTCATATCATATTAATTTCTTCTACCGAGGGTATCGTTTGAAAATATACACCTGGATTTTTTTAAAAGAGGAGAGAGAGGGGAAGGTTACGAAAGCGACCCTGTGAACTTTGTCAGAAATACTGTCAAATAGTGGGCTCTATGTGAAAACTCAGAAACGGAGTATAGTTAATATTTTTAGTGGTAGTCGACCTTTAAAAACAATAACGATGACGCAGTTGATTACGTAATATTAATTTTGATGCACAGAAAAGTACATAAAGATTTTCGAGGTCTGCGCTAGGAGTCGTCAGCGGCAGCTGGGGTGAAACCATTAATATGATCCCCTATTCCTTTTATTCAGTTGTAAAGTACAGACTTCATGTGCAACGGTTCAACAAGGAAGAAGGTACGAGCCTGTTGTACCAAAAAATGTCCCATAAAAGTGACGTTCACGACGTTCGATTTTCGGACCTTCATCAAAAGGGAAGGGTCGAGGTCGGAAGCTCGGCGGCTCAGATGTTTGCTGCTTAGACGGGTTAGTTATTAGATCTAAAAGGCATCTGATTAGGCTGTTTCCTTCTTTGAGAGCCATTCCAAGACGATTCTTTTCGGGGGCCGACGGATTTGCCCTTTCGCCTTTTTGGTCAGAAAAGTAAGACCGATAGATCGTCCCGCTCACCCGTTCGAATTTCACGCTAGGTCACCATCTTCAAGATTTTTTTTTTCACCTGCCCATCCCCATCCCCTCCCCTCCTCCCGCCCCTCTCTCCTCATCGGTTCCCGAAGTATACGGTTCAGTAGTAGCAATTTTTATTTTCAACTGCCAAAGTCATGAACTATTTAGGTATTCCATCGCATAGCCTTCACAGATCCTGACGCTCATGTCCTATGTCACGTGTATTTGGTTTCCCAAATGACTTTGCATGTCAGAATATGCGTGCATGTTTGTCTTCAACACTATTCCTAATGAAGACGACTATTTTTTTTTAAAATCGCATGCATAGCAATGTCAGTCAATGTACTCACACACACACACACACCCCTCTCCCCCACCCTCCCCCCAAAAAAATCTTTTTTTTTTCTTTTTTTTTGCAAATCTGTGCGAGATGAGTCCTATATAGTCCAAAAATGATATCGAAAAAAAAAGTCCGTCCGTCCTTCCGTCTGTCCGCCGTCAGTCTGTGCAATAACTTTAAAGTGGCTAGAGCTCACACAGGGATGGATTTAACCGGAAATTACCGGTATTTTACCGGTTTGAGAATAAAAATACCGGTTGAAAAATCAGTAGCCGGTAGAGCCTACCGGTTCTTATTTTGTTTGACTGGTTTCAAAAATAAAGGAAAAAATAAAGAAAAACAAGAGAAATGAAGAGAGAGAGAGAGAGAGAGAGAGAGAGAGAGAGAGAGAGAGAGAGAGAGAGAGAGAGAGAGAGCCAGCCAGGCTGATTATATGTGTTTAGGGAGTGTAGACGAGAGGCCTGCGAATGCGTTCAGTAGCCTTGCCATATTCTTTGAGGTAATTAATACAGAATGATAAAACATTGGCGGGCGCAAGGCTATCGTGAATACGGATAAATTAATCTCGCACACTTTTCGATTTTTTATTTCCTCGTGCTCGTCAGTTTGTATTGCGACAGTGGCAGATAGGCTAGTAATAATGAAGAAGCAAAAATCTCTTTTTTAATTTTTTGCTAAGGGGGAGAGGGGCGATAAAAGAAGTTTATGTGAAGACGAAGATGTTTCTAATGAAACAGAAAGTGCATTAACAGAGTCGCCATCTACTTATATAAAATAGTGACGCATTATTAAGCTTTGCTATGGGTCATACCGGTTTCCGTGACTGGCCTACCGGTTTGCGTTCGAGTGGGTTTGTTTACTGTGACGTCGTACCGGTTTTGCAAATCCCTAGGACGATCACTGGCTCACAGCCTATTTTAACTATCACTACCAATCTTGGTAAGATGGTGTATACCCATGAAACCTCGAAAATAATCAGTTAGTGAATGACTTCACTTGAAGGTCAAGTTCACAGGGTCATCAAATGCTAGTGAAAACATGACAAATTTTCACAAAATTTCACTTTTTTCCTAGGTTATTACTATTGAACTCAGGATTCTTTGATGCATTTCACTTTTTTCCTAGGTTATTACTATTGATCTCAGGATTCTTTGATCCAAGTCTAAATATAGTTTCATCATATAATTTTAACGTCTAAATACAGTTTCACGATTTAACTCCTACGTCTAAATACAGTTTCATGATATAACTTCTACGTCTAAATACAGTCTCATGATATAACTCCCACGTCTATATGAGCTTACGGCGCACTTAATTTAGCTCCTGTCGTAGTATCCTAATTCGTATCGCTAAGGAATTACTCACATGAGCTATATAATAACGGATTGATTCTCTCGAGAGAAGACGAACGTTCGCCAAAAGGAGCCAGCGAGCTCCGAGGCAAACAAAAATAGCACAACATTTGAATTGCTTCAGAAAAAAACCACAACTGTACCATAGGTTGAAAGAAGTGTTAACTAGAGGACAACGCCCATATGACTCACATGCTCCTAATGGAATTAGCAATATTTAACATGAAAATGAGTGCCCAGAAAAAACAAAATCAAACCTCACTGGAGCTGTCCAAAGTCCGTTTGTATAGGTACTTTAAAGTTACCTTGACCCTAAACTATTAAGTCAAAACTTGTTGTTTTTAAAAATGATAGAGTGATCTTTCATATATGTTCCGTTTTTGCGTTGATCTTGAAGGTCAAGGTCATCTCAGGCCTTGCAAAAAACATGTTTAAAAAAGATAGGCCATCATACAGTGGAATGGCTGTTTATTTAACCTAGTATACAACAACATTGTGTTATTTGGTCAGACATGCATGAGAGATCATGTGAAGGTCAAGGTCATCACAAGGTCAAGATCATTGAAGATCAAGGTCATTCAAGGTCACTGTTGTTTTGGCATAATACAAGTTTTGCTGTACTTAATTTGATAGTCCTATCATATCCTGTCCCGTAACCCGGAGGACGTAGGGGCACCACAGATGATCGTTTAACCAGCATACTCCATCTTTCTCTGTCCTCAGCAGCCCTGATGGCTTCGCTCAGTGTCAAACCAGTCCATTCACGAATGTTGTCCTCCCACCTATTTTTCGGTCTCCCTCTTCTTCTACCTCCTTGCATTGTGCCTTGCAGAATAGTCTTTGAAAGGCCTGATGATCTGGTGACGTGGCCATACCATCGGAGTTTCCGTTTCTTCACCGCAGTGAGCAGGTCATCGTGTTGTCCAATGGCTTGTGTGATGGTCTGTCAGACTTCGTCGTTGGTGATGTTGGTGGAATGTAGACTGATGGCCCTGTCTTTCCAAATGGGCTTCAACCTTGTCAGGGCAGCAGTTGTATGTGCGATCCTGGAGAGGACTTCCTGTCGGGACCCATTGTCTAATACAATGGCTCCTAAATATTTGAAGCTATGCACTGTGTTGAGGGATTGGCCTTGGGCTTTGATGTCCGTGTTGATGCCATTGGTGTTGTTGGTCATCATTTTGGTCTTCTCTGCACTTATTTCCATTCCATAAGCTCTGGAGGTGGTGTCAAGCCTCTGTACCAGCTGTTCAAGTTCTTGTTCCTCTCCAGACAATCCATCAATGTCATCCGCCAAACGAAGATTGGAGATTGCTCTACCCCATATGCTGACTGTGCCTTCATGATCTGCAAGAGCATCTGACATGACGCGCTCTAGGAAGATGTTGAAGAGTGTTGGAGAGAGTAGGCATCCTTGACGCACACCGATTGTTGTTCTGAACCAGTTCCTGATGGCGCTGTTGTGGAGGACTGCACTGGTAGCCTTGTCATACAGGCTTTTAATGACTTCAATAATTTTAGGGCTGATGTTGTACACTGCATGCCAGACTCGGTCAAACGCCTTCTTGAAGTCTATGAACACATGATATAGATGTTGGTGCTGTAGGTATTTCTCACAGATTATTCTGAGGTTGAAAATCTGTTCAGTGGTACTTCGCCCTGCCCTAAATCCTGCTTGTTCTTCAGCTATGATTTGTTCAGCTTGGGGTTTCAACCTGTTGAGTATTATTTTCAGGAGGACCTTGCTGGGATGGCTGATGAGGCTGATGGTGCAGTAATTTTCACACTCCTGAAGGTTACCTTTTTGGGGAAGCGTGATAAGTGACTGGGTCCATGTTATAGCCCACTCCCCACTCTGCCAGATCTTGTTACAGATAATGGTGAGGGCATCAATCATCGCTTCTCCTCCTGCTTGTAGCAGTTCCGCGGGTATGTTGTCCACTCCCGCTGACTTCCCTTTCTTTAGCGATTGCACTGCCGCCTCAACTTCTTCCCGGAGAATTGGGAGGATTTCTTCTTCTTCTCTGTTCTCGGGGACATGCTAGAACTGATGGGTCTCCATTTGGTGTATGGTTGTAAAGGTCAGAGCAGTACTCTGTCCATCTGTCCAAGACTTCTTGTTCTTCTGTAAGGCATATGCCAGACTTGCTTTGGATCGTGGAGACTTTGGGCTGTTTGACACTTATCAGCCGCTTCACAGTCTGGTAGGCTTTCTTGCTGTTGTTCTTGTTCAGACTGTTCTCTATTTCCTGGCATTGATCTTCTATCCAGTTCTCCTCTGCTTTTTAGGATGTCATTGTTGATTTTTCGGTAGACATCAGCTCCCTGGGAGGTGTTCTTGTTTTTTCTTTTTTAATTTTTTTTATCTTTCTTCGTTTATCACACAGATCCAAAAGTTAAGGTGTGATCCACGGCTTCTTCTTTGGTCGGTTCTTGCCAAGGATCTCAGTGGCGGCATCTGTCATAGCTGAGTTGAAGGTGGTGGTCATGGTGTTGACATCTACTTCACCAGCCCCCAAAATGAGCAGTGGTGCAAATTTCCCTCCAATTGTGGCCTGAAATAGTTCTGCCACCTCTGGGTCTTGCAGTTTGTCCAGGTCGAACTTCAGTCTAGTGCACTTTGCTGTATTTACTCTCTTCAAGTGGAGCCGGAAAGACATCATCACGAGATCGTGGTCACTACCGATGTCTGCTCCTGGAAAAGTGCGTGTCCTGCCTATGTTGATGCTTGATCTGAAGCGTTTTCTTGACCATGATGTAGTCTATTTGGTTGTGATGGTCCCCGCCGGGACTATGCCATGTCCATCGTCTGGAGTTTTTGTGGAGACCAAGCGTGTTTGCCAGTACCAGATTGTTGTATCTGGCAAACTCCAAGAGTCTCAGACCCCTGTCATTTGTCTCGTTGTTGCAGTGGTGTCCACATGTGTCTCCCCAGTTATGGTGCGCATCTTGGCCAACCTTGGCATTCCAGTAGCCTTGCACTATGACTATGTCCTTCTTCGGCACTTGGTCAAGGGCCGCCTGTAGATTTTCATAAAAATCCTCCACTTCGCTGTCGTCATAGTCTGATGTTGGAGCATAGGCCTGGATGATGGTGATGTTGAAAGGGGCTGCTCTCAGGCGGATGGTAATGAGTCTACTGGAGACTGGGCGGCAATCCATCACAGTGGCTAGAATGTTCTTGTGGACCAAGAATCCAACGCCTTGTTCGTGCCTGTCATCTCTACCGCTGCAATAGAGCTTGTGGCCTTTGTCAGTCGTTGTTTCACCTAGGCCTTTCCAGCGCAGTTCGCTGATGCCTAGAACGTTCCATCGATAGTGGTCCAACTCGTGCGCCAGTTCTTCTAATTTTCCTTCCGCAGTTAGGGTCCTGACATTCCAGGTTCCTATGACGATGTTGTTTCTCGTGCGGATCTTGCTAAATTGTCCATCAGTAGCATACTTCACACCTCCGTACTGGTGGCCAATGGAAGGCGCGGTCCTTGAGCCGGGCGACGACCGATCCGGTATGGAATTAGTGGATAGTGTCATGATGTAGTGTGTCTTGGGTAAAAAAGACCTGGCAGTGCCCAATCCTCTCCAGGCTGTTGGCCACAGCCGAAATCCACGAATACAGTGTGGCTCGCCTTGGCCCTGAGCACGTGGTCGTTGAACCTGTAGTAACGTGAGGATCCTCCGCCCAGGCCGGTGACTTCTGTGTAGAAGACTTTCGCCCAGTGATGCCGTGCTAACAGCACCCCTGTTAGTCGCCTCTTACGACACGCCGGGAAACGTTGGGTCTATTCTATTTAATGCCCGAACCCACAGGGCACAATTTGATAGTACATGAGTGTATTTGGAGCCACATCATCTCAATGTTAAGAGCATAGAAAGATCAAAGTCAGTATTACTTTCCATTTTAATGCCACCATTTTATTTTATTTTTCCTGGGCACTCATTTTCATGTTAAATATTGAGTTCCATAAGGAGCATGTGAGTCATATAGTCTTTACCCTTCTAGTTTTTTAAGATTGAAAATAATGATTATTGAAAACAATTTCCCAAGGAAAAAAAAATCTCCCTTACCCAATCTTATTGTAAAAAAAAAAGAAAGAAAGAAAAAAGGCCAGATTATACAATCAGAAAAATGAAGGAAAAAACCGCTGTCTTCCCGGTCGTCCAAGAGGGTGCTTCCTTCAACTTCTGAGACCCCACACCATCCAGCGCTGTCCAAGCCAAAGGACAAGCACTGATCAGTCCCACTGTGCCACCACCCTGACGTTAGCCAACCAATGAAAAGCACAAACGACGAAACGAAGAGCAAAAGAGACCAAGAACCAGAAAATAATGACGACGACGACGACAACGATGATAAGCCCCAACCAGCTCATGATGAATTGAAGTCCCCTATACGCATCCGTGTTCGGGGACGGTAATCTACCCACTGAACTGAACTGATGAATTTTCCTGAACACCCCTTCTCCCATCTCGAAAGCTGGCATGCAAAGGATGAGACTACACAGCCTGAGTCCCCAAATCCAATGTCTTGACGCAGAACTAGAACAAAAGTTTTAAATCGCCCCAACCCGTGTCCAAGCGCCTATATCGCCGCGTGGTTCAATCCAACTCCAAGGCTGGATCTGCTAAGGTTGAAATGCAAACGGCATCTCCTAAAGCTGTTTTATAGCAGCACAAATGTGTTCGCTCACTCTTATGGCCTGTCTTCATTGGAAGGTTCGGCAAGGTTCAAAAACGTTTTTTTTCAAGGATCTTCGATCCCGAGCATACTGAATTTTTATTTGTAATTTTTTCGTCCAAATGGTTTAGCAACCTAGGTTCAGCAACAAGGCAGGATTGAGGAGTCGTCATATAAAGTTTTCCAGCTTTATTCAGCAAACACCAACAACTGCATACAAGATCACTTTTCGAAAATCACTCCAATGAATGAATGAACATTGAGGTTTAACGTCTACACCCACCATTGGCGATATGGCAGACGGGGATAACCATCCCAGGGAAAGAGAGGAGAGAGAGAAGGGAAGAGGGGGTTGGGGTGGCAGGGTAGGGAGTGGCGGGGGAAGGGGGGGGGGGGAAGAAATTTGAAGCGAAAAACAAATGCTAAAACGCCCGCAATACGTTTATTGGACAATAACACCATCAGGGGGAAGATCAGAGCGAGAGACAGAATAAAGAAGCAACAAATGAGAGGAAGCACTCAACTTAACATTAGAGGGTTGAGTTACCGAGTAAATTTGAGTTGAGCTGTTGAGTTACCGATTACAGTATTAGAATACAGATAAGGGGACTTTATCAAGTGTGATAAATGGCACTACTAAAGTAATTGCTCTTGTATATATAGCGCAGTACGTTACTCAAAAAGGTGCTCAAGGCGCTGGCCGCACTCGGGATACAAGCGCACAGTCAACCGCTTTAGAAATTTTCTTACTGAGCCATTCCAATGGACATATGTGTAATTCGAAGCGTTTTTTTTTTTTTTTTTTTTGCCTGTTAGCCAACCTGTAATTTTTACAGAATGACCAGGATCCTTTGCGAGTGATAAAATTAGTGGGTTCTTTGCCATGCTGTAGAGGCGACTCGAAGGGAAGTGGAACGCTGTATCAAGTGATTACAGAAAGTCGACTCCTGGGATAGAATGAACGTACACCCACCATTGGCGATATGGAAAGAAGGGATATGGACCTAACTTAACACTGAACCACCACAACAATCATTCTGCTAAGATGGACAGTGGGAAAAAAGTTTTATCTGGAAATTCTAAGTTGGGTCATCGGTGTGCTAGCCGAACGCTCTATCCTATCCTATCCTATCCCGTAACTCGAAGGTCGTAAGGGCACCACAGATGATCGTTTAACCAGCGTACTCCATCTTTCCCTGTTCTCAGCAACCCTTATTGTTTCACTCAGTGTCAAACCAGTCCATTCTCGAATGTTGTCCTCCCACCTTTTTTTTCGGTCTCCCTCTTCTTCTACCTCCTTGCACTGTGCCTTGCAGGATGGTCTTTGCAAGACCTGATGATCTGGTGACGTGGCCATACCATCGGAGTTTCCGTTTTTTCACCACTGTGAGCAGGTCATCGTGTTGTCCAATGGCTTGTGTGATGGTCTGTCGGACTTCGTCGTTGGTGATGTGCTGGGCAAGGAAATGCCCAGAAGTCTTCTGTAGCACCTCATCTCCATGCTTTGCATTCTTCGTTGGAGATCTGCTGTGAGGGTCCATGTTTCGCAAGCATATAGGAAGACGGAGATGATAAGGGAGCGCAGCAGCCTTACCTTGGAATGTAGACTGAACGCTCTATCACTGAGATATGTCCGGGCGTACCAACCTTGCGACACAAAGTGTCCTGACAGCATGGAGAGTGAAAGCCAGGTTCTCCTCCTGCAGGCCAGGCCAGTTTTGTACTGGCTGTCCCGCCACTAACGCTAGTATAGTCAAGCTTGAGGAATGGCACATTAAGGTGGGGCACCTGAGACCTAGTATCCAACAGTCTAATATTTGAATAAACCGTGCAAAAGGTCGTCTGCTATAGCAATAATTGGCTTATCTCCCTTAGAATACGGTTCCAGTCGCCGCGGATCATAGCCAACAAACTCAAATACGTTGATGTTGCAAGGGAAACAATGCTGTGCCTGTAGTCTGAAGGGATGCTCAATAAATGCAATAAAGGTAATCTTCTAGAGAAACCAGGGACGTTAACACGGAGCCCCCCATGATTTTTCGAAACCTCTTACACGCCCATCGGAAACCCTTCACCTCAACAATGTGGATCAATAAATTCATATAAGCCTATAATTGGCCAATGTTTTAATATAATCGAAATTTTGTATTTTTTCTTGAATTGAGATTGATGAGTATTTCAGATCTTCTTTTAGAGTACTATCTAGTGTAACAGTTTGGAGAAAAATAACTTCAGACTTACTTCAAAATCAGCAAGCCGCAGAAACGCGTTGCATTATCTCATGTATCTGGTCCAGCGGTTTGCTCAATGTAGTTATAACTAGTGCAGTTGTCTAACTGATTGGTGTATTGCATTCGCGTTGCGCTTTTTTAAACGTTGAGCTAGCTTGTCTGTAGTGATGCGCTTGTTGTAATGATATGTTATCTGTGATAAGAAATAATTTTCAAATCGAGACTTTGAAATGAATTTGATAGCTTAGTTTTGCGCTTACCAGTTCAAAGAGGTGCTAATGGCGCTGGCCACCCATATTTCCTCCAAAATAGAATGGGGGATTCTGGATTCGCCAGAACACGCGATTCGCTGATGATGACAGGCAACAAGTTCCCGAAGTTAAGTTTAAGCAGAATATTGCGCAAGAACTAAAATTCAAAGATAGGATCCTTTTTCAGGATGTATTCAATCCTTTTTCAGCTAGAAGCCAATGAAAACCCATGGGAAGTGGACTGATTTTTTCGGAGGATGGGTGGGATGGGGGTTTTCGGGGCGTGAGTTGGATGGAGGAAGTGGGTGGGATCCCAATTGATTTTCAACATTTGTACAAATCTGCGAGATGAGTTCTAAAAAATGATAGTTTAAAAAATGGCTGGCCGTCCGTCCGTCCGTGCATTTAGGTTATGGCACTCACCTATCTAAGGATAATTATGATCTTTAAAGTCCGTGCGACGAAATGCGTGCGTTCACGGATTCGGTTTATATTCACGTCCGAAGGAGTAAATTGTGGCCTGGTTCGCTTTCTTGCTTCTTACAAGTATTCATACAAAATATTATTATACTGGTGGTTTTCAAGACAGGGTACACAGGTTGCTGTTTAAAATGTAGACAGAGAGACAACTGTTGTCTGCGAGTTTCATTTGGACGATGATACCTCCCCATATATCCCTTGATACCTCACCATACCACCCCCCCCCCCTAATATCTCCCCGTCCCCCCTCCCATGATGCCTCACCATACCCCCTTGATACCTCCCCGAACCCACTTGATACCTCCCCATACCCCCTTGATACCTTCCGTACCCCCCTTGTAACCTACCTGTACTCTCCTTGATACTTCCCCGTTGATCGTTTCGCAGGTATGGATGAAAGGAATCGACCATCACCATACCCCCTTATATATACCCGTATCCCCGTTATGCCCCTTTAAACCTACCCGTAGCCCGCTTTTACCTACACGTACCACCCCATCCCGATCCTTGGTAATAATAATAATAATAATAATAATAATAATAATAATAATAATAATAATACAAATAGAAATCATAAAAAACACCAAGGTTTTAAAATAAAATTTGATATAAGATATTATAATTATTATAATAATAATTATTATTAGTAGTAGTTTATAAATAATAATAATAATAATAATAATAATAATAATAATAATAATAATAATAATAATAATAATTTAAAAATAATAATAATAATAATAAATAAGTTAAGAGTAAAAAACCTAAATTAAAAAGAAAAATATCCATATTGTAGTGTAAAAAAAAAAATATATATATGGCCCGCGGGAGATTTGAACTTGGGTCGCCTGCACGGTAGGCAAAAGTCTTACTAAGTGAGCAACCAAGGCTTCGTATAAACACCATCAATGTTTTGGTCTATATGGGAAAACATGCTGAAACCTCGATTCGATTTTTAATTAATCAAATTTAATTAGTTAACACAAAATTTTGTAAGATTGGTGACATGAGTGCAAAAGTGTTTTGAATGGAAATTAAACAAAATTTGCGGTATTACGGAACGGCACGTTCTTGACACGGGTTGAATCGAAACCGCGCGCGGAATGAGGCTATTGCAGTTTGTGGACATTTTGTGTATTTATTTATCTCAGAAACGGTTAAACGTTCGGTAAGGATATGTCGGCTATAACGATTTCGCGGGTTTTGAGCGCCCAGCACCTGCCCAGATCAGCGTCCATACCGGACAAACTTTACAGTAGAGGCGAAGAAGGGCTTCCGGCTAAGCAATTTATATATATAGATTATAATCGTAATCATTATTATTGGAAAGTAACAGCCAAAATAAGTGTTAAAAAATTTACAAAGTGCCTTTGTAGCATTTGACCGATTGCCATGTTGATGAGTTCTTTGAGTTTTTCTCTATTTGCAGGTTCACCCTTACCAGTCCATGTGGACTTTGGTGGGGGCGGGGCTAAAGGATCTCAGTCAATCATTGAAGCCCATGGCACAAGTTCTCCCGCCAGACTGTGTGTGGGTCAAGGAAACAGCCGTCAGCTTTGACCCCGACAACAACTCTGTCACGACCTCTAGCGGGAAAACGGTGAACATTATAGAACTCTTAAAAGAAAAAATATTTCCTTCTGCCGTCAACCACAAAAGAGTGCTCATTAAAGCGAAAGTAAACAAGATGGCAAGCCTTTCAAATGTATTTTTAGACACACGTAGTTGACAATAAGCATTTTCAAAAGTTCCAAGTTTTAATTTTTGTAACGATTTTGTAAACACCGCTTTATACTAAAGAAGCAAAATGAAAGCACGGACTGATGGGCAACTATCTATTCTATTTGCCAAGAAAAGAAAAAGCATAAAAATAGGTTAAGCCTATTTTGAGATAAAGCGCAAAATGTTTGTATCATATTATTGACCTCGGCCACCTTGACCTCTGAGAAAAGCACAGATGGACACAAAAGATTTAGGTAGTGGTTAAAGTATAGACCGTAGTAAAATAATCACAATCGGTTCAGTCGTTTTTGAGATAAGGCAAACCAAATGGGTTTTAAACAAAAAAGTGAAATTGAAAATCCCTGTGGGTATCGGGCATTAAATAGAATAGACCCAACGTTTCCCCGCGTGTCGTAAGAGGCTACTAACAGGGGTGATGTTAGCACGGCATCACTGGGCGAAAGTCTTCTACACAGAAGTCAACGGCCAGGGCGGAGGAACCTCACGTTACTACAGGTTCAACGACCACGTGCTCAGGGCCAAGGCGAGCCACAGTGTGTATTCGTGGATTTCGGCTGTGGCCAACAGCCTGGAGAGGATTGCGCACCGCCAGGTCTTTTTTTGCCCAAGACACACTACATGATGAAACTATCCACTAATTCCATGCCGGATCGGTCGTCGCCCGGCTCAACAAGGACTGCGACTTCCGTTGGCCACGAGGACGGAGGTGATAAATATGCTACTGATGGACAATTTAGCAAGATCCGCACGAGAAACAACATCGTCATAGGAACCTGGAATGTCAGGACTCTAACTGCGGAAGGAAAATTAGATGAAATGGCCCACGAGCTGGACCACTATCGATGGAACGTTCTAGGTATCAGCGAACTGCGCTGGAAAGGCCTAGGTGAAACAACGACCGACAAAGGCCACAAGCTCTATTTCAGCGGTAGAGATGACAGGCACGAACACGGCGTTGGATTCTTGGTCCACAAGAACATTCTAGCCACTGTCATGGGTTGCCGCCCAGTCTCCAGTAGACTCATTACCATCCGCCTGAGAGCAGCCCCTTTCAACATCACCATCATCCAGGCCTATGCCCCAACATCAGACTATGACGACAGCGAAGTGGAGGATTTTTATGAAAATCTACAGGCGGTCATTGACCAAGTGCCGAAGAAGGACATAGTCATAGTACAATGCGACTGGAATGCCAAGGTTGGCCAAGATGCGCACCACAACTGGGGAGACACATGTGGACCCAACTGCAACAACGAGACAAATGACAGAGGCCTGAGACTCTTGGGGTTTGCCAGATACAACAATCTAATACTGGCAAACACGCTTGGTCTCCACAAAAACTCCAGACGATGGACATGGCACAGTCCTGGCGGGGAGCATCACAACCAGATAGACTACATCATGGTCAAGAAACGCTTCAGATCAAGCATCAACATTGGCAGGATACGCACTTTTCCAGGAGCAGACATCGGAAGTGACCACGATCTCGTGATGATGTCTTCCGGCTCCACTTGAAGAGAGTAAAAGCAAAGTGCACTAGAAGTTCGACCTGGACAAACTGCAAGACCCGAAGCGATGATTGATGCCCTCACCATTATCTGTAACAAGATCTGGCAGAGTGGAGAGTGGCCTACACCATGGACCCAGTCGCTTGTCATCACTCTTCCCAAAAAAGGTAACCTTCAGGAGTGTGAAAATTACCGCACCATCAGCCTCATCAGCCATCCCAGCAAGGTCCTCCTGAAAATAATACTCAACAGGTTGAAACCCCAAGCTGAACAAATCATAGCTGAAGAACAAGCAGGATTCAGGACAGGGCGAAGTACCACTGAACAGATTTTCAACCTCAGAATAATCTGTGAGAAATACCTACAGCACCAACATCTATATCATGTGTTCATAGACTTCAAGAAGGCGTTTGACCGAGTCTGGCATGCAGCTCTATGGGCAACAATGAAAGTGTACAACATCAGCCCTACAATTATTGAAGTCATCAAAAGCCTGTATGACAAGGCTACCAGTGCAGTCCTCCATAACAGTGTCATCGGGAACTGGTTCAGAACAACAATCGTTGTGCGTCAAGGATGCCTACTCTCTCCAACACTCTTCAACATCTTCCTAGAGCGCATCATGTCAGATGCTCTTGGAGATCACGAAGGCACAGTCAGCATAGGGGGTAGAGCAATCTCCAATCTTCGTTTTGCGGATGACATTGATGGATTGTCTGGAGAGGAACAAGAACTTGAACAGCTGGTACAGAGGCTTGACACCACCTCCAGAGCTTATGGAATGGAAATAAGTGCAGAGAAGACCAAAATGATGACCAACAACACCAATGGCATCAACACGGACATCAAAGTCCAAGGCCAATCCCTCAACACAGTGCATAGCTTCAAATATTTAGGAGCCATTGTATCAGACAATGGGTCCAGTCAGGAAGTCCTCTCCAGGATCGCACAAACAACTGCTGCCCTGACAAGGTTGAAGGCCATTTGGAAAGACAGGACCATCAGTCTACATTCTAAAGTAAGACTGCTGCGCTCCCTTGTCATCTCCATCTTCCTATACGCTTGCGAAGCATGGACCCTCACAGCAGATCTCCAACGAAAAATACAAAGCATGGAGATGAGGTACTGCAGAAGACTTCTGGGCATTTCCTATACCCAACACATCACCAACGACGAAGTCCGACAGACCATCACACAAGCCATTGGACAACACGATGACCTGCTCACAGTGGTGAAGAAACGGAAACTCCGATGGTATGGCCACGTCACCAGATCATCAGGGCGTGCATAGACCATTCTGCAAGGCACAGTGCAAGGAGGTAGAAGAAGAGGGAGACCGAAAAAGAGGTGGGAGGACAACATTCGAGAATGGACTGGTTTGACACTGAGCGAAGCCATCAGGGCTGCTGAGGACAGGGAAAGATGGAGTATGCTGGTTAAACGATCATCTGTGGTGCCCCTACGACCTCCGAGTTACGGGACAGGATAGGATAGGATAGGATAGGAAATTGAAAGCGACGGACTGACCGACAAGGACTCTTACTGTTTAATTGGCCATGAGTTGTAGTATAGTACCTGTACACCAGATAGTCTATCAACAAAATCGGTTCACTGCGAACTTCAAATCTCACCATTGATTGTGTGTGCAGTTGGACTATGATTATTTGGTGGTGGCGGCAGGAATTCAACTTAACTTCGACAAGGTATGCAGTTGGCCCTGGTTTCTTTGACTTGCTATTACTGTTTGTGTTAAGGTATTTTAAAAGTACATTAAAGGTCTTCACGACCTTACATATATTTTAAAGGCCCCAATTCGAAGGTTTTGTTTACTTTTGACGAAAACGTGTTTACCCCAAGATTCGCGTTGTTATTACATTAAACAATGGTGAAGAAGGCTTTCGTTGCTCAAACCAACCGCAAAGTTTGAATTTTTAATTTCTGTTCTGACAGGGAGTGGTTTCCCCTGATTAGCGGTGCATAGAACACCATAGCTGTGTGATCGTTGACCTGATTTATGAGTGAATAGCGAAGCTGAATAGTGTGTCTTTGGTTTCTGGAGTCCTTGGTGTTTGGTGGTAGGGTAGGGTCTATTTTATCAACTCAAAGCGAAAAATCTTGCAAGTATTTGTTTTTATGGGTTCTGTCTCTTAACGGCTTTGGTAGCTGCTATTTTTAGCTCCAGAATGTTGGCTGGCTAGCCAACGGCTGTTGCTATTAATAGGCACAAAACCTACGGAGTTTAACTGTACTGTCGAAAGAGTTATTTGTAGTTGTAAGCTTAATTTTTTCAAAGAGGCAACACTCACTGTGAATGCTAAAAAGATCTGTTCAGCGGGCGTGGTCAAAGTGGGTCCCTTTAAGTAATGCATAAAGGCACGTATTAACATGCCTCAGGCACGCACACACGCACCTACAGACACTGACACAAAGCACATTCAAACAGTATTACTGCTCTCTCTCTCTCTCTCTCTCTCTCTCTCTCTCTCTCTCTCTCTCTCTCTCTCTCTCTCTCTCTCTCTCTCTCTCTCTCTCTCTCTCTCTCTCTCTCTCTCACTCACTCACCCATTCACTCTCTTTTCGACACACCTACGCACACATTCGCCCCCCCCCCCTTCCCTCCCAAAACGCACACATATACAAAACACTGTCGAAGGCCTCGGGTGCAGAAAGAATCCCAGGATAATCTTACTTCGCATTTCCATGTTCACACATTTTAACTTCACAGATCATTTTCAAATTCACAGTGAGTGTTGCATTCCCACACCGGTGAAAAAAGATTGACTGTTCGATACTAAGTCTAACTCAAAGTGGACTTGATATCGATCCATATTAAGTCCAGTTTGAGCTAGACTTGATATCAAAGTCAGAATTTGCAACAACTAAAACTGTCAAATTCGATATGTTAACCCCTCAAAGTCTTTATCGACCTCTTTCTCCGTTGCACAATTTCCGACAGAGGTGAGTTTGGAAAATCAGGTCACATTCATTTCTAATTTGTTTAACCAGGTGAAAGGACTGTCCGAAGCGCTGGATAATGACCCTATGGTGGTATCCAATTACAGCCAGAAGTACGTCACCAAGACCTATCCTGCTATCAAAGCACTGAAGAGTGGAAACGCCATCTTTACTTTTCCGAACACGCCCATCAAATGCGCTGGAGCCCCGCAAAAGGCCATGTACTTAGCGGATGAAATTATGAGAAAGGTGAGTGGCCATTGCAGTTTAGATACACAATTGGCAGAGCATAGAATAAGCTTATTTTAATTAGCTAAGTTGATGCCCAACTGTTGTTATGCGACTATGCATGACTATCCCCTTGCGATTTATTCTTCTGATAATCTGTAGCGACCTCCGAGCTACAGTATAGGATATGAAACTGTAGGACGCGTTTCTGAAGTAATGGCCACACGGAGCTAACGTTTTACGGCTTATGCCTCAGTTATGAGATTTTCCACTGACCGGAATTTTGACGGGTGGCCTCACCTTATGAGTTTAGTGGCCACCTTTGACTTACGTTTTACGGCAAATACACTGGGTCGGAGGTAGTGGCGCCATGTTTGTCACGGTCCGGTTCGATTTGATAAAAGTGTAATTTCACTACAACGAGGCACGTTTTCATGACGATTTAAGGTACTCTTTCAGGATTTGACTAAAATATGAAACAACTTTACTAAGATCGACACGCAATAAGTGAATTCAATTGCATTAGCTTTCCAAGTCGTGTGTAGCAGGCAATCTGTATTGCGTGTACTCATACAAGGGAGGAGTTTAGGCTGACCTCTAAACTTATAGACGTCACATTATGGTTTCTGATTAATCCTCGTAAGCCCGGCTTACGTTGTTTTGCAGTAAAAATCAAACATGCGATATATTTGCAAAATGTTACGTTAGCCAGCACGGAAGGAAATACATAAGGAATTGTTTAGCGTAACACGAGTGCGGCCTGTAGCGTAACACAAGTGCGGCCTGTAGCGTAACACAAGTGCGGCCTGTAGCGTAACACAAGTGCGGCCTGTAGCGTAACACAAGTGCGGCCTGTAGCGTAACACAAGTGCGGCCTGTAGCGTAACACAAGTGCGGCCTGTAGCGTAACACAAGTGCGGCCTGTAGCGTAACACAAGTGCGGCCGGGTGCTACAGGCCAGTGTTGCCGGGCAATGAAGAAAGTTTCATATCAGGAGTTCATTTGCGTCAATAAGGAATGTGGTTTAAATAAATGTAACATTGATTCAACCGTAAAACTTTAGGCATGTACTTCATTGGTTGATTATAGGGCCGCAATAATTAGAGTTGCCGTCGTCGACATATTCCATATTACCATGATGATGATGATGGTGATGATTATGATGATGATGATGATGATCCACGTGTTTCTGCTTGCAGCAAAGAGTGCGGGACAAGATTGACATCACATACTTTACGTCACTTCCTGTGATCTTTGGCGTCCAGAAATACGCAGACGTCCTGCTGAGGGTCATCGAGCAGAAGTAAGTGTAGCACAAAGTACAACAAGAGTGACGAGAGATTTACGTTCCAAGAGCAAAGGAGTGTTAGCGACAAGTGCTTCTGTAGTGACTGTAACCGACCGAGACTAAAATGACCGACAGTAGGTTTGTCGACTGGCAAATCAATCTGCTCCCGCTGTACGATGAGAAGGGTTCCAGACCTGTGCACATCTACGGATTTTCCGTATTTTCTCCGATTTTCATTAGCACAATACGGATTACTTATTAAAATTCTATTAAAATTCCGAAATTCTGATTTTTTTTACTTGAACTGTCGTTACAGCTTGCTACTGAAATTTTTTTTAAACTACTAAAATTTGGTTTGTTTGCTACTGATGAGCATTTTGAGTGTGCACAGGTCTGGGGTTCTCACAATTAGTCGGAAACCCTCCCTCCCTGCAATCCCGCCCTCCTCCCCTTCTCCCCCATGCCAATAGCAAGGTGGCCAATCAATAAGCTTTCGGCCCACTGACGGATTTGTCTGTCGACTACTTGGCCATTTTGTTTCCCGGCCCGGGATGAGGTCAGGATCATTTGAGGTCGCTGATGATCGTACAAATAAAATTATTGTTCTTATATAGCGCACTAACCAGCTCAACTAGCTCAAGAAGCCTGTGGGATCAAACTCAACTTCAAGCAGCTATGCAAGACACCAAATTTATTGGGTTTAGATTTCGTTGGTTTTTTTTTCAACAGGAAACTGAACGTGAAATACAAACACAACTTGATTGAAGTGAATTCCAAGTCCAGGGAGGCCGTTTTTGAACTGCTGGGCAGTGAGAAAGTAGAAACACTCACTGTCAAAGTACGTTGTCATCATCATTGTCGTAATTGTTTTTATTTTTTTTTTTTTTTTAGTTCTCATCTCAATTTTCTTGTTGACATCTTTATTAAAGCCGACGACTTAAAAAATCCTCATCATCGTCAGAATTGCTGTTGTCGGCATCATTACAGTCTTTGTCATCGTAATCGTCATCATCATCATCAGCAGCAGCAGCAGCAGCAGCAGCAACAGTAGCAGAAGCAGCAGTGGCTCATTATCATCATCATTATCAGAATTACAAGAACAAGAAACTGCTCATAATGATGAGAAACTGCTGCTGCTGCTGCTGCTGTTGTTGTTGTTGTTGTTGTTGTTGTTGTTGTTGTTGTTGTTGATGATGATATGATGATGATGATGATGATGATGATGATGATGATGATGATGATGATGATGATGAACGTAGTGGTTTTAGATTGTAGGGTTTTCTTGCAAAAAGATCTTCAGCCACTTTTCCCCCGGTATCTGCATTGCTCCACTAAATTCTTATAATGTGAAATATTTGCTTTAGAAATATTTTAGGTCATATCGCTTCCTTACTCAGTAAGCATGACGGAGGGAGGATAGGGGGAAGGGGAAGGGCGGGGGAGGACAGATAAGGAAATGTGCAATTAATCGATACACATTGAGAAATTGTGTATATTTCAGTATGACTTTCTTCATGCCACCCCGCCTCAGTCAGCACCGGATGTTCTGGCTAAGAGCAGCTTAGCTAACGAGGCAGGCTGGGTGGATGTGGACAGAGAAACTCTGCAGCACACTCATTATCCAAACGTCTTTGCCCTCGGAGACTGCACCAGCCTTCCCACCTCCAAAACCTGCGCCGCTGCTGGTAAGGTCGTGACGATGATGTTAGTGATGTTGTTGTTGGTAATAATGATGACGATGTTGGCGATGATGACAGTGATGATGAAGATGGCAATTATGTTGGTGATGATGGCGACGACGTCGACGACGATTGCGATGATGAAGATAATGGTAATTAAGGTGATTTATTTAATGATTCAATAAATGAATGAATGAATGAACGAATAAAGATGATGATGATAATGATGATGACGATGGTGATGATGATGATGAGGATTGCAAATACTAATTATACAGTTTTCCTAAAGCCCTTCTGTTTTTATGGCATGGCATCTGACAGTAGTTTGGGATACTGCTGTGAACATTGAAGACGACGACGACGACGACGACGATGATAATGATGATGATGATGATGACGACCACGTCGACAATGCCGATGATGATAGTTTGTATACAACCACGGCCCCCAACCACCACCTCTACCTCACTCCTACCCTCAATAATTAAACCAATTTTTTTTTTAAATTACACAAAAATGATATTTTAATAAAATGTTCCGTTTGTCCGTCTGTCTATCCGTCTCTCTGTGCAAAACTTGCAAGTGGATTAATATCTCACAACCTATTTCAACTATCACAAACAAAGTTGTTAAGATTGTGTATATTTATGAGACCTCATCAATGAACAGTGAATGAATGACTTCGCTTCAAGGTCAGGGTCACAGGGTCAACAAGTGTGAGTAAAAAATGAAAAGATTTTTGGTACAAAATTTCACTTTTAAAAAAAGTTATTAATATTGAACTTATGATTCTTTGATGCATGATATATATCAATGATACACACATCCTATGCAAATTTAATCAACCTCACTCCAAGGTCAAGGTCACTGGAGCTGTCCATAGTCAGTTAGTATAGATACTTTGAAGTGCCCTTGGCCGTTTTTTAGTTGATCTTGAAGGTAAAGGTCATTTTAGACCTTGCAAAAATCTTACAAAAAAATAGGTAATCATACAGTGGAATGTTTATTTAACCCATAATATGCAAAAACATTGGGTTATTTGATTAGACATGCATGAGAGGTCACGTGAAGGTCAAGGTCATCCCAAGGTCACCGTCTTTTTGCATAATACAACTTTTGCTGTAGTTTATTTGATAGCACATGAGTGTATTTGGAGCCTGAGGTCAAAGTCAAGAGCGTTGAAAGATCAAAGGCGGTATTATTTTGCATTTTAATGCAACCGTTTCAATTTGGTTTTTTTCTACGCACTCACTTCCATGTTAAATATTGCGAGTTCTATAATGAGTATGTGAGTCATATGGGCTTTGCCCTTCTATACTACTCAAAATAATACAAGGACATGGGTCTCTCTTTAAATCAGAAACACGAATTCAATTTATTAGTTCATCATATTTTATTGCAATCATTTCTGCATCAATAACAAAAAAGATTTTAGACATCAGTCGCTTAAAATTCGAGTAAATTCAATTTAACTAAACATACCCCTCATTTACAAAATCAAAACTTTAGAAACCAAAAATCTATAGAGTCAATATCGGGAGTGGCCACCGTTTGCATCAATGCAGTCTTGGCATCGTTGTCTCATGTACCGTATCAGGTTATGGAGCATGTTTCCTGGGATGGCCAACCACTCTTGCAGGAGAACTTGGGCCAGAACTTCAAGGTTAGCTCCTGGAGGGAGGTTTGCCCGTGTCTGTCGACCCAAGACATCCCACAGATGTTCTATGGGGTTCAAATCGGGTGATCGAGCCGGCCAATCCATCCTTATGACGTGCTGTTGCTGCAGGAAGTCATTGACGATACGCGCTCGGTGGGGTCTGGCATTATCGTCCTGTAGTATGGCACCTTCCCAAATGGCCCGCAGAGCTGGGAGAACCCTAGGTTGTAGGACGTCATCCCTGTAGCCAATACCGTTTAAGTTGCCATAAATTTGGAACAGGGGTGTTCTGAAGTTTAATGCGAAGCCACCCCACATCATGACAGATCCACCACCAAAGCGGTCATGCTCGCGCACCGTCGCATCAGCAAAACGCTCCCGTGGACGCTTCCAAACATTCACTCGACGGTCGTTGAAAGACAAGGAGAACCGAGACTCATCTGTAAAGAGCACCCTTGACCAATGTTGCCTAGTCCACACCAAATGACTCCGAGCCCAGGCCAAACGCGCTGCACGGTGAGCTGGGGTGAGCAAAGGCCGTACTGCTGGTCGTCTTGATCGCAGGTTTGCCTCGTGTAGACGGTTGCGAATTGTCTGGTCGCTGACGTTAACATTGCTGGCTGCGTGAAGCTGTCTTCTGATGGTGGTTGCTGTAGCGGACCTCATCCTCAGAGCTGACAGGGTGATGAAATGGTCTTGTCTTGCAGTGGTAACGCGGGGGCGTCCGGACCTTCTTGGTTCTTGGACGCTTCCAGTGTTGTTAAAGCGCTCCCGCAGCCTTTGGACAACGGAGTGGGACACTCCCAGCCGCCTGCCAACTTCTCTCACCTCCACCCCTTCCTGGCTCTGCCTCTATCCGCATCAGTCAATCGTCGCCTTGGGGGCATGGTTAGAAAAACAGCAAAAGCGCTGCCATTTATACCCAGAAAAAAGCGCCGATTGTTGAACTGAACTCAGAAAATGCAAGCCTTTCGCGTGCAAATCACTTTATAATGTTGAAAATTTTGCTTTATTAGCAAGACAACAGTAAATTAGGGTCATTTTTTTGTAAAAATTGGGTTTGTTTTTCAACTCAGTGCAGAAAGTTCAAAACTCACACATGTGATTACTTGTCAGAATAAGATTGTCTTGAATGTTACTTTACAGGATAAGTTTTGAAATAAGCAATATAAGCGATAATTGATAGCAGCTTTAAATAAATGAAATATGTGAGTGGTTCAATTATTTTTAGTTGTATTGTTTTTTTGTAAAAATTGCTGTAGTTTTACTGTTCAAGGAGCAGAAAAGCAATTAATAAATAAATGAAAATATTTGAGAATGTGAGTTTCTGTTATTCATTATTGTTTAAATATAGTTTATTTTGTTCAATAGTCTTGGTAGTAGTTTATTTTGTGTGTTTTGTGTTTAGCTGAATTTGGAGCCAGAAATAAATGTCATCTCAAGGTCAAGATCACCACATGATCAAATGTTGAATGTTAATTTTATAATAAATTCATTTTCAATAAATAAATAAATAAGGAGAAAGGCTTTATCTTTCCAGTTTTTTTTTTTGTTTTTTGTTGTTTAAAAATCAAGAATTGTCTGAACCCTATGAGCGTAAGCTATGTTTTATGTTTTTTAAAATTCATGCGGGATTAGGATGTATGCTATAATTATCTCCCTTTCTTAGGAGCCACGGTTTCCCGTAACTTGTGGATCAAACAACTTGACTCATATGCATAGCATGTATTCAAACTCCACCCCACCCACCATCCCCTAAAAAAAAATTTTTTTTAGGGGATGGAGGGTGGGGTGGGGTTTAAATACATGCTATGCATATGAGTGAAAACAAATTTTTTTTAAATAGATTTTTGCAAATCTATACGATATGAGTCCTAAATAGTCCCAAAGTGGCATAATATTAAAATAAAAAAATTTTCGTCTGCCTGTCCGCCGGACGGCGGACCCGGCGACTGTCTTTGCAAACCTTGCAAGTGGATTGGAACCTATTTGAACTATTGATGGTGTATATTAGAGGCGGATCAAGGGTAAGGCAGGCGGGAAGGGGGGGTGGGGGAGGGGGGGGATCGAAATTGTGGCCAGGGTCCAGACCCCGGTGGTGTCCAGGGGCAAAAGCTTTGTCGACGCCCACCCCCTCCCTCCTCTCCCCCTCTCCCCAGACGCTGATGGTAATGTAACGTGAAGTGCATTGTAGACATCTCCCCTGGAAGATAATATGGTTAATCACTAATGTAAATCTATTTCATCATCATGTAAATACGCTCGTATCTTTAAGACGGCAATGTGCAGCTCAATATGAGTATGACACAGTCGTTATTTTTTTTAAAGTACACGCACAATGTCGCCTTCCACTATGACTTTGTCCTTCTTTTTCCTTCTTTGGCACTTGTTCAAGGACAGCCTGTAGATTTTCATAGAAATCCTCCACTTTGCTGTCGTCATAGTCTGATGTTGGGGCATAGGCCTGGATGATGGTGATGTTGAAATGGGCTGCTCTCAGACGGATGGTAGTGAGTCTACTGGAGACTGGACGGCAACCCATGACAGTGGCTAGAATGTTCTTGTGGACCAAGAATCCAACGCCGTGTTCGTGCCTGTCATCTCTACCGCTGAAATAAAGCTTGTGGCTTTTGTCGGTTGTTGTTTCACCTAGGCCTTTCCAGTGCAGTTCGCTGATACTTAAAATGTTCCATCCATAGTGGTCCAGCTCGTGGGCCAGTTCTTTTAATTTTCCATCCGCAATTAGGGTCCTGACATTCCAGGTTCCTATGACAATGTTGTTTCTCGTGCGGATCTTGCTAAGTTGTCCATTAGTAGCACACTTATCACCACCGTCCTGGTGGCCAATGGAAGGCGCGGTCCTTGGTGACCCGGTCGACGACCGATCCGGTATGGAGTGAATGGTTCTTTTCATCATGGAGTGTATCTTGGGCAAGAAAAACCTGGCAGGGCCCAATCCTCTCAGGCTGTTGGCCACAGCCGATATCCACGAATACAGTGTGGCTCGCCTTGGCCCCAAACATGTGGTCGTTGAACCTGTAGTAACATGAGGTTCCTCCATCCTGGCCGGTGACTTCTGTGTAAAAGACTTTCGCCCAGTGATGCCGTGCTGACATCACCCCTGTTAGTCGCCTCTTACGACACGCCGGGAAACGTTGGGTCTATTCTATTCAGTTCCCGAACCCACAAGGACATAGTCATAGTGGAAGGCGACTGGAATGCCAAGGTTGGCCAAGATGCTCACCACAACTGGGGAGACACATGTGTACCCCACTGCAACAACGAGACAAATAACAGGGGTCTGAGACTCTTGCAGTTTGTCAGATACAACAATCTAATACTGGCAAACACGCTTGGTCTCCAAAACAATCCAGACGATGGACATGGCACAGTCCCGGCGCGAAGCATCACAACCAGATCGAATACATCATGGTCAAGAAACGCTTCAGATCAAGCATCACTTCCATTTCCAGGAGCAGACATCGGAAGTGACCACAATCTCGTGATGATGTCTTTCCGGCTCCACTTGAAGAGAGTAATCACAGCAAAGTGCACTAGACTGAAGTTCGACCTGGACAAACTGCAAGACCCGGGAGTGGCAGAAATATTTCAGGCCACAATTGGAGGGAAATTTGCACCACTGCTCATTTGGGGAGCTGGTGAAGTAGATGTAAACACCATGACCACCACCTTCAACTCAGCTGTGACAGATGCCGCCACTGTGATCCTTGGCAAGCACCGCCCAAAGAAGAAGCCGTGGATCACACCTGAACTTTTGGACCTGTGTGATAAACGAAGAGAGATGAAAAAGAAAAAGAACACCTCACTTGGAGCGGATGCCTACCGAAAAATCAACAACCGAAAAGGCATGCGCACAGCAAAGGAGGACTGGATAGAAGATCAATGCCAGAAAAAAGAGAACAGTATTCTCCAGCGCCTTGAGCAGCTCTTGAGATGGACAAGTGCTATATATGAACGTTTAAATAAAATAAATAAATATTAATATTGTATTTTGGATGGTACATTATTTTCAGTACAACGGGTACGCGTCCTGTCCCCTTGTGACGGGGAAATACAAGGTGATTCTGGCGGAGTTTGATTACAATTGTCAACCGCTGGAGACCTTCCCTTTCAACCAGGCCAAGGAGAGAATGACCATGTATCTCGCCAAAGCCCACGCTATGCCTCAACTGTATTGGCATGCAATGCTCAAGTAAACTGATGTTTTAACAGTTTTGAAGAGTGGGGTGATTGTGTGTGTATGTGTGTGTGTGTGGGTAGGTAAGTGGGTGTTTCGTGTGGAGGCATTGTCTTTGGTGGGGTGATTGTGTGAGTGTGTGTGTGTGTGTGTGTGTGTGTGTGTGTGTGTGTAGGTGTGTGTGTGTGTGTGTGTGGGTAGGTGGGTGGATGTTTGGTGTGGAGGCATTGTCTTTGGATGATGGAAAGGAGAAAATGATCTTGCAACTATTACCTCTTACAAGGAATTATGACAGGAATTAAGCATTGCTGAAATATATTAAAGACATCCACACTTGAGAAAATAAGGAATACAATTAATAGAAATGCTTTATGCACACATAAATACTCTTTCATGTCGCCTACGCTCACTTAAAAGCATGCACTCTCAACTCTCCTCACATACACACATTATTAAACCGACATTAGGTAACATTAAAGAGCATCACGTGTAAATATTTACTTTACTTTATCAAATGTCTTGTAATAAATAAAGAATATATCAAACACACAAAACACATCCCCACCACACACACGCATACTGTGAAAGTAATATCACAAAAAATGACCACATTAGAAGTATTTTAACAGATTTTCGTTGAATTACATTGGACCTTTTGGTGTTTTGGGTGGGAAATTTTATGAGAAAACTGATCTGTTATAGATACTGTTCAAATTTGATAGTTCTCAAATATGGGAAGCGAAGTGTTAGGTGTTGATCGGTTATTATTTTGGATAGGTTTAGGTTTTATTCGTGATTTTATTCTCTCTCCAGTGGCTGGTATGAAGGGCCTAGCAAGATGCGCACACTCTTCCATTTGGGGATGGCAGGACCAGGCTGTCTGAATTACGTCACTTCTGACACGTCACCAGTGCCGCCACCAAAACCACAGAGCAACTGAAGACGATGACGACGACCACACACGCACACAAAATGTTTAAAGAACATTTGCGTCATGTTTCATGAAAGGAAATTCTGTTCTACGTATGTTCTGCATGCGCTTTGAGCAGTTTGGCATAGTTATCTCCCTTTCCCTGTGCTTGGACAGCTGCATTTGGATTTTATATTGTTATTTTATTTTGTAAAACATTATTGGTTTTGAATAAAGTGGTTAATAAATGAAATCATTCATATTAGTTACTGAATGTATGAAATTAAGTCTGCCGTGTTAACGAATTCAACTCCTCTTAAAAATTGTACTGACCTACACGGCTACACCATAACTCTTAAAATGCATAATCTTTGACGACCGCCTCTCTCCTCCCTTGATTTGTTGCAAACATCCATTTACCAAAAACCCCTTGGGGTCATGAGCAATCTTGCCACTGTAGATTGTTCTAACCTATAAAGGGTACAGTGAAAGCCCCAGTTGAAAACCTGTCTTGCCTTTGTAGGCATGACAAATTAACTGCGGCAACAGTTCCCCCCGTTGGAGTGCCGGGGGTTTCAGTATAAATAGTATCCCCACTTTCTGGAAATTTAGTGCTTTAAATTCCCACTGTCGCTGTCTTCATTTGCTCTTTCCCATTCCCGATCTGTCCTACCACTCTGCTATACTATCTTCTTCTTCGCTAGATCAATGACCTACCTTTTTTCTTGAAAACTCTTCCTGGACAAGACTCCTTGTTTGTGTATGAGGTCTGTTGGATCAGCTTGGGAATGTTGGACGCTTTCTGCCGGGTGGTCACTAGGGCTTCCTATGAATGTACTATTTAGCACTATAGGCATTTTATATGTATGTTTTTTGTTGATGATTTATAATGATGTTTGTATTCTATTTTGTTTTTGTAATCGGGGAGTTCGCGTAGTTGAGGTCAACCCTCAGCCGTCCCTCGCGTGGGATGTCTTTATTGTAAAGTGACTGGCCGGTGGAGGGCATTCAATTTTCCCACTGGGGTTGCTTCAACAGATCTTTTATGCGGATCGGGGGTTGTCCGGTCCTGATTTGGCTCGGAAGAGTCCGCTGGACCTAAAGCAATAATAAATCAATCAATCAATCATTTACCAAAACAAAGACATAAACTTACTTGATACTTGAGGTATTCGATGTTTGAGGCAGGATGGCTAGTTCATCGGTTCTACTGTTGATTGCTATTATTATTATAAAACACCAATATTTTATTATACACAGTCTTTAAAAAAATCGTGGTGATGGTCAACCACTGGTCAAAAATTGTGTTTTCTGCAATAATTAGCCAAATGCTCTTTTCACATTTTTGATTCGTACTAAAAAATACAATAAAATAAAATAATAAAATAAATTCTCTAGATGTTTGCAAATCTGTGGGAGATGAGTCCTAAAAAGTCCCAAAATTACATTTTTTTAAAAATTGTCCCTCCGTCCGTCTGTCTATTTGTTTGTCTGTACAAACTTTAAAGTGGCTAAGTACTCTGAACCTTTTTATGTATCACAACTAAATTAGGTCAGGTGGTGTATATATATATCCATGAGACCTCAAAAAAGATTCGTGAATGAATGACTTCACTTTGTCAAGGTCACAGGGTCTGACGAAATGTTAGTAAAAAAGAATGACAATTTTTTATCAAAGTTACTTTTGTTAATAAGTTAATAATATCGAGCTTATAGTTCTTTGATGCATAATTGATATCAGCATGACACACATATTTGCAAATTTGGTCAACTTCGCTTCAAGGTCACTGGCGCAGTCCAATGTCGGTCTTTGATATAGCGGAATGGGAGGAGACTGGTACTGGCTTGGGAGAGAGGTTGTCTACATTCCATTTGTTGGTCAGACTAGCCTTGGGTGGCTCCTGCTGTGCAGAATCTTTTGGAGTTGCCAGTGGATTATGCAGGACAAGGCGACACGACATATGTTATCCCCGGCTGACCATTCGTCTTCTGCTTTTGGTGGAGAGCAGGTCTACCTTGTCGGCAGGCATTTTATGCAAGTCAGTGGCAGTGACTATGCAGAGAGTGTCGTGGCACTAGTAGCCGGCAAACCGGTATACTATCAACAAGCAGCACCGCCTTGCAAGTCAACTATTTTTATGTCCTTCTTACGAGGGATAAATGAAGATAACAGTTCGGGTCGGGCCGTGTTCTCAAGGTGGTGGTCGAGAGGCGGGAGTCAAATACTCCGCTTGGCTACATTGAAGTGACCTTGACCCTAAACTATGAGAGGTATAGAGTTCAAACTTGTTGTATAGAGATAATACATTGATTTTTCATGTATTTTCCATCTTCGCATTGATCTTGAAGGTCAAGGTCATTTTAGGCGTTACAAAAATATTTTTTAAATACAGTGGAATGATTCTATATTAAACCCATAGTATCCAACAACACTGAGTTATTTGATCATACATGAGCATCAGAAGTCACGTGAAGGTCAAGGTCATCCCAAGGTCAAGATCACTGAAGGTCAGGGTCATCCCAAGGTAACTTTTTCTTGGCATAATACAACTTTTACTGTAGTTATTTGATTGTTCATGAGTGTATTTGGAGCCGGAGGTCAAGGTCGAAAGATCAAAGCCGCTATTACTTTGCATTTTAATGCCACTGTTTCTTTTTTTTTCTTTGTTTACTTGTTTAATACCGATCGAAGCTTCTAGACCTTACGGGTAAAAGCTGGTCGAATCTAAACATTATAATTATGACGTAAGGCAGTGCATAGTTTTGGTGATGAGTTTTATTTTGATTGGGTGCTATTGCGTCATGCAGGATGTTCGAACTTTTTTGGGACCGCGGAGAGGCTATATAAGTAATGCACTGTCTGCTTGTGAGGATGATTGTTGTAGTGATTTTCGGAACGTGATCTTGTATGCAGTTGTTGATGTTTGCTGAATAAAGTTGGAAAACTTTATACGACGACTCCTGCCTTGTTGCGGAGTGAACAGCCTGTGTATATCGCAATTATTACAGAGCGACGAACGGACGTCGCGTCTACTTCAGCACAGGAGCGCATACATCAACACCAGCGTGATGTCGCTGCTTTTCTAATTTTTTCTTTCTCGTTTCTACTCTGTTCTATCAATCTACAATACTATCTTCTTCCTGGCTAGACCAATCACCTACATTTTTTTCTTGAAAACTCTTCCGGGACAAAACTCTTCATTTGTGTGTGAGGTCTGTTGGATCAGCTTGGGAATATTGGACGCTTTCTGCCAAATGGTCACTAGGGCTTCCTATGATATTATTATTTAGCAATGTAGACAATTTATATGTATGTGTTTTGTTGATATTTTATAATGATGTTTATTTCGTTTTATGTAAACGGGGGTTCGATAAATTAGAGTATAGCCTCAGCGTCCCCTGCGTGGGATGCCTTTATTGCACAGTGACCGGCTGGTGGAGTGCCTTCAGTGTTACCACTAGGGTTGTTTCAGGAGATCTATTATGCGGATGATGGGTGAGTCCTCTTTCAGCCAAGTTGTGGTCCTGATTCGGCTCTTTGCAGTCCGATGGACCCTGTAAGCAATGAATAACTAACTAACTACTATGTATGTGTTTTGTTGATATTATTTTATAATGATGTTTGTATTCTATTTTGTTTTTGTAAACAGGGTTTTGATAAATTAGAGTATAGCCTCAGTGTACCCTGCGTGGGACGCCTTAATTGTACAGTGACCGGCTGATGGAGTGCCTTCAGTGTTACCACTGGGGTTATTTCATCAGATCTTTTATGCGGATCAGGGGTGAGTTCTCTTTCAGCCAAGTTGTGGCCTTGATTTTATGGTCCTGATTCGGCTCTTTGCAGTCCTCTGGACCCTGTAAGCAATGATTAATAACAAACATGAAGTTCAAGGTCATCCTTTTTAGCATATTACAACTTTTTCTTTAGTTTACTTGATAGAACATGAGTGTATTTGGAGCTGAAGGTCAAGGTCATCTCACATTCTACAGCATCGAAAGATCAAAGTCAATTTTAATTTGTATTTTAATGACACTTTGTCGTTTTATTTTTTCTGGGCACTCAATTTCATGTTAAATATTTGTAAATTCTATAAGGAGCATGTGAATCATATGGGTTTTGCCATTCTAGTTAATTTAAACATTAAGTTTGGCTTTCATACTTGAAGCTGTCTGCGACGTGTTCTATGTTTATACTAAGTTTGTCTGTCATATTTGAAGCTGTCTGCGACGTGTTCTATGTTTATACTAAGTTTGTCTGTCATATTTGAAGCTGTCTGCGACGTGTTCTATGTTTATACTAAGTTTGTCTGTCATATTTGAAGCTGTCTGCGACGTGTTCTATGTTTATACTAAGTTTGGCTTTCATATTTGAAGCTGTCTGCGACGTGTTCTATGTTTATACTAAGTTTGGCTTTCATATTTGAAGCTGTCTGCGACGTGTTCTATGTTTATACTAAGTTTGGCTTTCACATTTGAAGCTGTTTGCGATGTGTTCTATGTTTATAATAACTGGTTATAAAAATATTTTTGTAAAAGAAAAATCCGTTCCCCGTGGGGATGCAGGGGATTTCAGTATAAATAGTATCCACACTTTCTGAAAATTTAGTGCTTTAAATTCCCGCTGTCTTTCTCCTTTGTTCTTTCTCATACCTACTCTGTTCTATCAATCTACTATGCAATCTTCTTCTTCGCTAGACCAGTCACCTACCTTTTTTCTTGAAAACTCTTCAGGGACTAACCCCCTCATTTGTGTGTGAGGTCTGTTGGATCAGCTTGGGAATATTGGACGCTTTCTGCCAGATGGTCACTGGGGCTTCCTACGATGTTATTATTTGGAAATGTAGGTATTTTATATGTATGTGTTTTGGTGATATTTTATAATGATGTTTATATTCTATTTTGTTTTTGTAAACGGGGGTTCGATAAATTGGAGTACAGCCTCAGCGTCCCCTGCTTGGAAGGTCTTTATTGTAAAGTGACCGGCTGGTGGAGTGCCTTCAGTGTTACCACTAGGGTTGTTTCGGCAGATCTTTTATGCGGATCAGGTGCGAGTCCTCTTTCAGCGAAGTTGTGGCCTTGATTTTGTGGTCCTGATTCGGCTCTTTGCAGTCCGCTGCATCCAGTAAGCAAGGAATAATTGTTTTTTTAAAAGCTTTCCTTGTCCCATGATCATCAGACCACGACTAAATGGAAAAAAAAAAGCTTTAAACATTCTGTCATAAAAGTGATACATTTATTTATTAAACAAGACATGATTATCATCATCATCATCATCATCATCATCATCATCATCATCATCATTATCATCAATATCATCATCGAACGCTTTTAAAATGTCGCAGCACATGTTGACTGCACAACAGCCAATCAAAGTGAAGTTGGCTGAAAGTGAAAGTTACTCACTTACTAGTAAATCGCACTGACAACACAATACTATCAAATATAAATACTAATTATACCGATTGCACGTAAACATAATTATTCAGTCAAATAACAAGTATACAAATCTTATCAGACCGTAAGTTACAAAAGTCCTCCCTTGCTATTTCACCGTTGAACCATCCTTCCTTTTCCTATCCCGTAACTGTACTCGGAGGTCCTAGGGGCACTACATATGATCGTTTAACCAGCGTACTCCATCTCTCTGTCCTCAGCAACCCTGATAACTTTGCTCAGTGTCAAGCCAGTCCATTCTCGTATGTTGTCCTCCCACATCTTTTTCGGTCTTTCTCTTCTTTTACCTCCTTGCACTGTGCCTTGCAGGATGGTCTTTGCAAGGGTGACGTGGCCATACCATTGGAGTTTCCGTTCGCCACTGGCAAATCAAAAGCCCACCACTCTTGCTGCCATCTTTTTCTCTTCGCAAACAACTTTTGGAGACCGCTACAGAGCGCTCTCCGCGAACATAGGGTTGCGCAGACTTGCCGCCAAACTAGTTAAATAGCGTTACATAGCGCTCTGGCTAGGCAACTCGGGGCTGTTTGGGAATTGACAAAATTCCCTACGTCGCTTAAAAAAAAAAAAAAATGTCGCTTACGGAGAATGTTTTTGTTAGCTTCCAGCACAGAAGTAAGAATTTTAACATTCCGTGGGCTTTATTATTATGTTCGCAGTATCTGAAGTAAATAGCAGCAAGAAGACAGTTCTGTCCTCTGCACTAGCTGTAGATTTATGATCGAAGGCGGCAGGTTCATGACATGCGGTTCAAACAATGTGGTCGTGCACTTTTGCTTTCGTTCGACGACGAAACAAATAATTATGAGGAGAACAAAACAAACAGCAACACCCAAGTTGAGGTCCGAGGCAATATTTCGATTTTTATTCAAATCTTTATCAAGCCATTCAAATAAATAAACAAATAATTATGTTACATTTTCATATGTTATTATTAGCGCCTTCTAGTAATCTTTGTCCGGAATTAAAAATGCATATTTTACAATGGTTTCATCGGGCTGGTAGTCTAGAATCTATAAGCTCGTCTTCAATCCATAGAGGATCGACTGTTTTATTTCTTCTCTTTTACCTCGTAAGTCCTAATTAGTCCGTGCAAGTATTCTTACTATCTTCATATTCCAAGCTTTGCTAGAAACATTGTGATTGGTCAATTACCATGCAATATAGTTTGAGGCACACTCTACTTGGCCAATTAAAATTTAAGACACTTGTGGAAATCGATACATTGCGTTCTGCAGATGTTGTATAGAGGCGTGGCATGTCCATCGCCGTCCTTTGTTGCAACACTCATGACATACCTTGCCAAGGGCTTAGGGTAGCTTGGCGGCGCTTTGTCCTCCAAGCTACAAGGTTGTGTTTGTACTTCGTATCTTATTTTGTACAGGAGACATTATGTGTGTTATGTATGTACAAAATAAACCTTGTAAACAGAATCAATTATTTTCTTTCATGACACATTACATTTGTTCTTTGATTGTTAGATAAAAACGTTCGATATTTTAATTTCACCAAGAAGAATGTTTCCTTTGGATGTTTTATGGTTCGTTAATTTATAGTTTCAATAATTTATAGTTCGATTGTACAGAGTACATTCATAATTAATACATGTACACACTGCTTCTTTGTTCGCATGTTTGCTGTTAAATAGTATTTCAATATTTGAATTTATTTCAGTTAAATTCTTTTTGATGTGTTGGTTGTATATGTTATGGTTCCGTTGCACAACTTGATTGTTTTTTTATCTAAAGGTTAAAAAGAATAACACGTTAGAATTATTTGGAAATACTTTGAAACAGTCGATGGGAATCGGACGGAGCCAAATGTCGGTCGGTCTGGCGGTCCATTAGATGCCATAATAAGAACCGCCGAACGGATTTTGACCAATCTTCATAGGAACATTGCATAGGTTAGTGGCAAATATGATGAAACATTATCTCATCCAATTTTGATTATAAACAGATTTCTTGCAGTTATTCAGTGGCATATCATTCTATGCTTTTTATTTTTGTTTTTTTTTTCGTTAGGATAACGCCGAGTCATCAAAACGCCAAAACAAAAAGCACTTTTTAAAGTGCTTATTTTTGGGATAGGTGTGAGAGTGTCTGGAAATTCATTTGAATGGCTTGTTATCTTGTTGGTCTTCGTAAAATGTATTTCTTTGGTTGTTTAATCAAAGACTGTGGTTAAATTAAACTTTCTTTGGTTTAATTAAAAATGTTTGTGGTATTGAGATTTTTTAAAATTTTAATTAAACGGGGATACGTGAAAGTAAGTGTGTGCATCGTTTTGGTATTTTTAGTGCTATCATATTGATATGTTTTATACAAAGTCAAATCTTATTGTGTGTTAGCTGCTTTGATGTCTATTAAGGATGCATAGTACATAACTATTTCATACAGTTTGATTTTTTTTTTAAATTAAGGATACACAGTAAACTGTTATTTTATTTGTGTATGCATTAACTTTGCTTGTTAGCTGTTGAATACATTTGGATGGTTGGATCTTTTCTTTGGAATGTTGACAGTTTTCTGTATTTGGGAATTTTCGTAATTTTTTTTCTTCTCTTTTCTGTTGCTTATTGTGTTTATTGCTAGCTTGTTTGATTGGTTTAACCAAAAACAAACACACAAAAAATTGCTTTAAAGTTTTACATATTGATAATACTTTATTACATGTTTGTGTTACGTGAGGTAATATTGGATGAAACAACAACAACAACAATAATAATAATAATAATAATAATAATAATAATAATAATAATAATAATAATATAAAATGGATGCTATATGTATATATATATACGCACCTTATTTCCAAATGAGACTCAAAGATTGGTGATCTAAGCCTACATACACCCTGATCAAATTTTACACACCCGTACACTCTTACTTACACAACAAACGCACAGTCGTCACTCAAATATGTGGTGAGATATATATTAAACAAGATTGTCAAGCCATTTAAATGTATTTCCACACACACGCACGCATAGATGAAAATCAGAATTGTCAAAAGTATTAATTTTCGTGACGATATTTTGACTCGGCTTTTTCCTGCAGAAGTAAAATGAAAGCATGGAATCATAGGCCACTTTCTAAACTATCTGCAAGCCTCTTATTTCCCCCCATTATTTATTGTAAAGTGACCGGCTGGTGGAGTGCCTTCAGTGTGACCACTAGGGTTGTTTCGGCAGATCTTTTATGCGGATCAGGGGTGAGTCCTCCTTCAGCGAAGTTGTGGTCTTGATTTTGTGGTCCTGTTTCGGCTTTTGCAGTCCGCTGGACCCTGTAAGCAATGAATAACTAACTAACTGTTTTGTTAATATTTTATCATGATCTATTTTGTTTTTGTAAACGGTGGTTCGATAAATTAGAGTAAAGCCTCAGTGTCCCCTGCATTGGATGCCTTTATTATAAAGTGACCGGCTGGTGGAGTGCCTTCGGTGTTACCATCAGGGTTGTTTGAGCAGATCTTGTATACGGATCAAGTTGTGGTCCTGATTCTGCTATTTGCAGTTCGCTAGACCCTAAACTACTACTACTACTACTACTACTACTACTACTACTACTACTACTACTAATACTAATACTAAGCCTACTACTACTACTACTACTACTACCAAATAAAAATAAATAAATAAATACATAAAAAATCTATTTAAAAAAACAAAACAAACCTATCCTATCTCTATCCTACCCCGTAACTCGAAGGTCATTGGGGCACCACAGATGATCGTTTAACCAGCGTACTCCATCTTTCTCTGTCCTCTGCAACCAACATGGCTTCGCTCAGTATCTGTTACACTCGATGTTGGTGTTTTTCTATCAGTAGTTGATTCAGCCCCGATGCTTGAAATCCTGATAGGTGTAACTCAGATTCGTTTGTCCACGCAACCCGTCCAATCATCAACAAGTCAGGAGTCGTCGTATGAAGTTTTCCACTTTTATTCAGCACACAACAACTGCATACAATCGCTCAATCACTTTTTCCGCTCTCAACTTTTTACTTTCCAAATCACCATCAACAACTTTTTTTGAAACAGTGCGGCACTTATATAGTCTCTTCATACTCCAGAACAATTTAGAACACGGCAGAATGACGCACTACAACCAATCAAATAAAACTTCGTCATCACTGACTTACGTCATACAACATTCTTTCTGTACAAGAATGTTCTCAAATATCCCGAAACTTCGATCGATAGTAAACAAGCAGATCTAGAAAATTCTCCAATAATATCGACTAACGAAAATTATCAACGTTATACAAAGCTTCTTCTAACAACAATGCAAACTCAAATCAAAGGTAAATACACTCTATTATTGCATGCTTTGCAAAATAAAACGAACAGATCTATCGCGCGCGCTTCACACATAATATCGTGCGCATTTCACACGCACCATCATGCGCGTTTCAACGTAACATAACCCCCAACTCAAGAAGAAATTTACTTAATTTCTTTCAACAACGTTGATACTCAATGCACAAACAAAATCAGAAATTAAAACTTATTTTAGTCTGTCTGGATACTGTCAATGTTCTCTGTTCATTCACACACTCTGCTGAGAAAATCCGCACCAACATTGTCTGATCCTTTGATAGATTCTACTCGCATTTTAAAGTTCTGCAAGTACATAGCCCATCTCATGATGCGACTGTTCACAAACTTGGCAGAGTTCAAGTAAGTTAACGGCTTGTGATCAGTCTGCAGCACGAACTTCACTCCTTGAAGGTACAGTTCGAACTTCCGGATTCCCCATATGATGGCAAGGCACTCTTTCTCCATGGTCGAGTAATTTTTCTCAGCCCTGGACAGCTTCTTGCTGGCGTAACTGACCGGAAATAGTTACCCTTCGTGTTCTTGCATCAGTATGGCGCCGATGCCTTCGTCCGCTGCGTCTGTTCTTAAGACGAATTCCTTGGAAGTGTCAGGCAATCGTAGCACCGGATCCTTCGAAAGGAGGTCGCGCACAGTCTGGTATGCTTTCTCCTGAGACGGTCCCCACTGCACTTGGTTCGGACAGCCTTTCCGTACCAGGTCCGACAAAGGTGCTGTGATGGCTGAGTAGTTCGGTACGAACTCCCTATAATACCCAGCCAATCCCAGGAAAGACCGCACTTGCTTCTTCGTTTGGGGACGTGGAGCGTTCAGAATCTTGGTGACGTTTTCTAGCAGAAGCCCCTTTTGTCCTTCTTTCAGCGAATGGCCGATAAAGTCGACGTTGTCAGTCCCCAGAATGCTCTTACTGGGTCTCACGTTCAGGTTAGCTTCTGTTAGACGGTGAAACAGCTCCCTCAAGGTCTGCAAATGCTCTTCCCAGGTGTGGGTGTGGACTAGCATATTTGTTTTATAGTTTTATAGGTTATATTTTATTTTATAGTTTATGTATGCATTTAACAGCACATTTATTTATTGATTGGGAGTATTCTCCGTGTGTATGTAAGGTCATTTTTAATTTTTATTCTAATTCTTATTGGTTATTTCTGCGCCAACGCTGCCTTTGTAATCGTATTGCCCAGCTTGAGAGGAATGAAGTTGTGTGGCATTGTTTTGTGCTGTATTGTGTTGTGTTGTATTGTGTTGTATTGTATGGTATTGGATTGTATTGCTGGGATGTACATCTTGTACTGTAGCTTTCTGCGGAGAATCGGTCCTGATTTGGCTCGGAAGAGTCCGCTGGACCTAAAGCAACAATCAATCAATCAATTCTGCGGAGAAACTTGTGATATATCGGGGCAGTTTATCTTTTATGACTTTTTATTACATTCACCTCTACTTTATTGTATGTATTTAACTGTATGTTTTGTTATCTATTTGTTTTATTTATTTATTTTTTTATTGGACTATTTCTCATGTGTATGTAATAATATTTTTAATTCTTTCTGGTAATTGTGCGGATGCTGCCATTGTAATTGCTCAGTTTGAGATGAATAAAGTTGTATTGTATTGTATTGTATTGTATTGTATTGTATTGTATTGTATTGTATTGTATTGTATTAGCAGGTCGTCCCAGTAACACACGACATTGTCCATCCCTTTGAGCATCTTCATCTCTCTCTTCAGGGTAGCTCCGCTGTTGACCATGCCAAAGGGCATCCTTAGGCACTCGTACGTCCCATCAGGAGTTATAAAAGCAGTCTTTGGTATGTCCTGTTGACGCACGGGGACTTGCCAATAACCCTTGCTGAGGTCAATCTTCGAGAATATTTTACTCCCCGATAGTTGGCGGAAGAGGTCTGCTGCAGTAGGCATCGGCTCGGGGTCGAAGACGGTGATCTTATTAACCTTCCTGTAGTCGATGCATACTCTGTTGCTCCCGTCCTTCTTCTTCACGACCACGACAGGGGACGCGTAGGGGGAACTGGACTCCCTGATGATGCCCATCTTCAGCATCTCATCGATATCTTTCTTCAAGGATTCACGGGCCTTGAAAGGGATCGGGAAGGGTTTGGATCGAACAGGGATATTTGAAGTGAGGTGGACTTCATGTTCGATCACAGCTGCTGTGGCTGCATGCACAGTCTCTGATGGCCTTTCCACGTACAGCTTAAGGAGGTTGGCGTGGTATATCTTGGAATGCTGGCCGACCTTCACCTTATAGTCGTTGATCCCCACCACGGTCTCCACTTCGTACGGGCCTTTCCACTGCATCAGCAACTTATTATGATCAGTAGGTAGCAGCACCAGCACTTTGTTGCCAGGTTTGAACTTCCTGTTTACAGCCCTACGATCGTAGTAGTGCTTTCCACAGTCTTGGGACTTCTTCAGGTTTTTTCTGGCTATCTCGAGAGTCTGCTCCAGCTTCTCCCGTAGCTCAAACATGTACTGGTAGCTGTTCCTCACCTCTGGGGTCTCTACTTCTTTCGTCCACAGTTCTTTCAGGATGTGCATCGGCCCTCGGATGGTTCTTCCGTACAGCAGCTCGAACGGAGAGAAGCCGGTGGACTCATGCGGTACTTCTCTGTAGGCGAAAAGTAGGGCGTTGATGTAGCGATGCCATTGTCTGGGCTGCTCGCTGCACAGTTTCTTCAGTGTGGACTTCAGCGTAGCATTGAATTTCTCGACGAGCCCGTTGCACATCGGATGGTAAGGCGTCGTAGTTAAATGCCGGATGCTCAGCAGTCTGTTGACCTCATTCATGCAGTCAGAGACGAACTGCGTCCCGAGGTCTGTCAGAATTTCTTCAGGCACTCCAAGTCTACTGAACATGTCCACCAGTACCTCTGCTACAGTTTCAATGTCAATCTTCTTCAGTGGCACTGCTTCTGGGTACCGAGTCGCATAGTCCACTAAAGTCAGTACCCTTCGATGACCTTCACTCGGAGGTCTTATTTCGCCGATTAAGTCTAAGGCCACCCTCTTGAAAGGTCGGTCGATCAGAGGCATCCTCTGCATAGGTACTTTCGGGACCCTTCCTCGAGGTATGGTCTTCTGGCAAATGTCACATGATCGGCAGAAACGGCTAACGTCCGCATGAAGTCCTGGCCAGTAGAACACCGCCTGGATTCTGTCTGACGTCTTCTTGATGCCTAGGTGACCTCCCATTATGGAGTCATGTGCTACTTCCATCACTTGGCGCCTTAGAGGTAACGGTACCAAGACTTGACGTAGTGGTTTCCCTCCGTTGACCCTCGGGTACTGGAAGATTCGGTACAGGATCTTGGCCTTCACCTCGAAATAGATCGTACCACTGCCTTTGGTCACGTGGTCTTGGCGGTTCCTGTACTTGTTTAAAGTACTATCAGCTTCCTGGAGCTGGATCAGTTTATCTCTGTCCACGATGGCAGCTTTTGAGTTGTCGGCGACCTTCAGTGGCGTAGTCGTCCTGTCTCTCTTGGCCTGGGCCCTGGTTGTAACAGCACAGACGATCTCTGGTCGGCAGGGCTGAGCCGGAGTAGCCACATTGTCCCGTAGCAGCTCTGTAAGGTCTCCATCGGGAAATGGCAATGGATCCTCCTCCACAACTTCGACACGTTGGGTTGAGGCAGGACTCCATTCTGAATCGGGGTCGTCGGGTCGTCTCGCGCCGTCGATATTCCCGATCATCAAATCATACATCGGCTTCTTCAGGCAAACCGCTTCTACTTCGCCTATGTAGAAAGGGATGGTGACTTGAATCTTCGCAACTGGCGCTTTCACACATTTGCTGTCGGCCATAAGTGTCCATTTTGAATCGCCAGTGAACTGTTCTTTAGCGATTAGGTCTTCTCTGACGATGACCCCACTGCAGCGACGCTCCCGCCGCACACTTGATGGTCAGATCTACTGGTTTGCCGTTGCATTGTCCGTACTGCTCCGCTGTCCGCTACTTTTGTTTTGAGGACAGTTAGCCGCTCTGTGGTCTGTAGCGTTGCAAGTGAAACAGCCTCTTGAATGCCCTTCCCTGGGAGGTGGCGTGGTGTCCGTCTGTCTTTGGCTCGTCTGGCTCCTCTGGATCTGGTTCCCATGGTTTCCAATCTTCTGAAATGGTTTCGTCGCTTCAGGTGGCCCCAGCGTTTTCCCGTGAGCGAGGAGATATCTTTCAGCAACCTCGGTCACATCATTAAGCGTCTGCAGCTTCTGTAATTCTAAGTGGATCGCCAGGTCCTTGTGACAGGCATTAAGGAATTGCTCCTTCACGATCAGGTCATGGAGACTATCATAAGACTTCCCTTTGCCTGACAGTTTCACCCACTTGTGTAAGTATGACGATAAGCGCTCCACAAATTGCTTTGGTGTCTCGTCTGACAAAGGCCGGCATTCGCGGAAGCGTTTACGGCATCCCTTTTCTGTGAAGCTATAGCAATGCAATAGGGCCTCTTTCAAGACGTCGTAGTTTTTGGCGTCATCGTTCGACAGTCTGGTGTAAACTTCCAGTGCTTGCCCCGTCAGAAGTGCACTTAGTCGAATCGCCCAGTCTCGAGGTTGCCAGTTGGAGCTTTCAGCGAACCTTTCGAATCTCGCCAGATAACTGTCGATCTGGTCCTTCCCGTCGACGAACGCTGGCAATTTTGGAGCCATATGGTCGCTGATGACTTGTGGCGCATGCTGATTGTTTTGGATACGCGCCAACTCTAGCTGGTGCTGACGATCAGTTTCTAATCGTCTCTCTTCCATCTCGTCACGCCGACGCTGCTCTTCTCTTTCTTGACGCCGCTCTTCTCTTTCTTCTCGGCGACGTTGTTCTTCTAATTCTAGACGCTTCTGTTCTAATTCTATTTCTCTTTCTTCACGCCATATTCTCTCTTGAGACTTGACGTACTCCGTCAGCTGTTTGCCTTTTAGATTCAGTTCAACCCCTTTCTGCCAGAAGTCAGCCATCTTGATGCTTTTCTGGAAAGTTCTTTTCTGGAAAGTTCTTGACTGTTCTGTACCTTTCTAGACTGTTCTAGAACAGCACGCTTTCTGCAGTAGCGCTGATGCTTGCCACTAGTCGCTTTCGCTGACGCAGGTCCCGCTGTCCTCGTCGTATGCGACGCTGCACCACGCTGGTGTTGATGTACACGCTCCTGTGCTGAAGTAGACGCGACGTCCGATCGTCGCTCTCTGTGAAACTGGCGATGTAGCTCCGAGACTGTCCCTCGACAGTCTTGCGGCAGCCACGTAGTCCCGATCTGTTGTTCGCTCACGAAGCAACTCTTCAGCGACTACACGCCCTTGCAGTCAACCCGAATCTATCGGATGTAGTCCCAGTATGTTGGCCCCTCCCGACGCAACTCGTTGGCGACTACCCTCGATGACTGCCTCTCGTAACGTCTCGCTTGTTGTAGCAGTTGAACCCTTGGCTATGGCGTGAATCCCGGCTTGGCCCCCAAAATGTTGCACTCGATGTTGGTGTTTTTCTATCAGTAGTTGATTCAGCCCCGATGCTTGAAATCCTGATAGGTGTAACTCAGATTCGTTTATCCACGCAACCCGTCCAATCATTAACAAGTCAGGAGTCATCGTATGAAGTTTTCCACTTTTATTCAGCACACATCAACAACTGCATACAATCGCTCAATCGCTTTTTCCGCTCTCAACTTTTTACTTTCCAAATCACCATCAACAACTTTTTTTGAAACAGTGCGGCACTTATATAGTCTTTTCCATACTCCAGAACAATTTAGAACACGGCAGAATGACGCACTACAACCAATCAAATGAAACTTCGTCATCACTGCAGACCTGCCTACCTCAAAAAATTTTTGTCAGTACTCCAGGCACTTCAAAACCAGATTTTGGAAATCATGACCAGATTTTGACTTTCGGTATTTATATAAACTGTCATTATTTTACGTGAACCAAAATAATGATAATAATATAAAAAAATAGAACTGTGTAAATTTATTGTCATTATTCATCTTCATTTGCTCTTAGCTAAATTTTCATATATTATTACACACATAAAATAAATCAAGAAACGGTACACTGTTCAATTAATTTATTGTTTAAAAATTAGGGTGCTTAATTGAAAAACAATGTAAAAGTGTTAGGCCATCACATCAACATAATATGTGATAATGATCGACTTGTATTTTTTTCAAATCATGCATGTATGCACTTTTCAGCTGCTGCAGTTCTTCTTTTGTGAAAGAGCTTTTAGGTCTGAACTTCACTATCAATGCTTCAACAGCGTCTTTGCCTATACTGGACCTACTGTCAGTGCACGTTTTACATACGCATCTAAACACCCTCTCACAAGCAGCACTGCTGTGTGGGATGGTGCAGAGTCCCAGCATGAACTGGCACAGTTGCAAAAGCTGAGGGTGTTTTTTGCTGACCTGCACCCAAAATTCGTCCACCTGCATGCCCACCAATCCCTTGACATCAGTTGACTGATACTCGGAGAATTGCTCCTCGATTTGTTCAGATGTTGTATTTGGTAGAAAGAATGCAGGGAATCGCTTCATAAAAAATCGTAGATCTTGGGAAGATGCAGTCAATTGAGCTGAAGGACAGATGATTCTGCAGTGCTGGAGCAAAGGGTCAGCGAGGGGCAGTTTCAGGAGAAGATAGCTGCAAGTTTCCTCAAAGTATGCACGCACTGAAGCATAGAACTCTGCCATACGTTCAGATTTTAGGTTGTAGTCTTTGGGACTGTCAAGCATTTTCCTTGCCTGATCACCAACCAGCAGGTCTTCATCAGCTACCAAACAAGGCCATTTTTTTTAAATAGGAAACCAGCAATGTCTGCTTTCGTTTCACACATATACGCTCGAATGAACTCGCCACCTCAACATCTGAATAGTCATCTGTTGTTTCATGAATTCTTTTCTCCATGACAATTAAATATTTGCAGAGTATACACTTGAAAAACACAAGGCTATTCAATGAGTTATAGTTTTCTGGCGCAAATTATTTAGCTTCCGCTTCCGGTTAAGTGTACTTTTTACCGCAATTTGTAAAACAAACAAACAAAAAAAGGGTGTGTGTGTATGTGTGTGTGGGTGGGGGGGGGTGGGTGGGGGTGGGGTGCCGATTTCCGTATTTTTTATAAAGAGATCGTAATAGCGTACTCGAGGTCAAAATATCGGGAAAATACGGCGAAATACGGACGGGTAAGCAGGTCTGTCACTGACTTACGTCATATAACATTCTTTCTGTCCAAGAATGTTCTCAAATATCCCGAAACTTCGATCGATAGTAAACAAGCAGATCTAGAGAATTCTCCAATAATATCGACTAACGAAAATTATCAACGTTATACAAAGCTTCTTCAAACAACAATGCAAACTCAAATCAAAGGTAAATACACTATTATTGCATGCTTTGCAAAATAAAACGAACAGATCTATCGCGCGCGCTTCACACATAATATCGTGCGCATTTCACACGCACCATCATGCGCGTTTCAACGTAACAGTATCAAGCCAGTCCATTCTGGAATGTTGTCCTCTCACGTCTTTTTCTATCATCTTCTTCTGCCTCCTTGCACCGTGCCTGGCAGATGTTCTTTGCAAGGCCTGATGCTCTGGTGACGTGGCCATATCATCGGAGTTTTCGTTTCTTCACCACTGTGAGCACGTCATCGTGTTGTCCAATGTCTTGTGTGATGGTCTGTCGGACTTCCTTGTTGGTGATGTGCTGGGTATAGGAAATGCCCAGAAGTCTTCTGTAGCACCTCATCTCCATGCTTTGTATTCTTCATTGTAGATCGTGTTTTGCAAGAGTAAAGGAAGTCAAAGATGGAGATGACAAAAGAGCGCAGCAGTCTTACCTTGGAATGTAGACCGATTATCCTTTCTTTCCAAATGGGCTTCAGCCTTGTCATGGCCGCAGCTGTTTGTGCGATCCTGGAGAGGACTTCCTGTCGGGATTTCTTCATCTTCTCTGTTCAAGGCACATGCTAGAATTGATGGGTCTCCGCTTGGTGTGTGGCTGTAAAGATCTGAGCAGTACTGTGTCCATCTATCCAAGACTTCTTGTTCTTCTGTAAGGCATATGCCAGACTTGCTTTGGATCGTGGAGACCTTCGGCTGTTTAACACTTGTCAGCCACTTCACAGTCTGGTAGGCCTTCTTGTTGTTGTTCTTGTTCAGACTGTTCTCTATTTCCTGGCATATTGCTCTTCTATCCAGTTCTCCTTTTCGGATGTCATTGTTGATTTTTCAGTAGGCATCAGCTCCCTGTGAGGTGTTATTTATTTTTTTTTTGGTCCCTCTTCGTTTATTACACAGGTTCGAAAGTTCAGGTGTGATCCACGGTTTCTCATTTGGGCGGTGCTTGCCAAAGATCTCAGTGGCGGCATCTAACACAACTGAGTTGAACGTGGTAGTCATGGTGTCTACATCTACTTCACCAGCTCCCAAAATGAGCAGTAAATTTCCCTCCAATTGTGGCTTGGAATATTTCTGCCACCTCCAGGTCTTGCAGTTTTTTCAGGTCGAACTTCAGTCTGATGCACTTTGCTGTTTTTACTCTCTTCAAGTGGAGCCGGAAGGACATCATCACGAGATCGTGGTCACTTCCGCTGTCTTCTCCTGGAAAAGTGCGTGTTCTGCCAATGTTGATGCTTGATCTGAAGCGTGTCTTGACCATGATGTAGTCGATCTGGTTGTGATGTTTCCTGCTGGGACTGTGCCATATCCATCGTCGGTTCAGTCATTCTTAAGGCGAAAGATTTGTTGTGAATTTTGAAAAAAAAAACACAGATATATTCAGAGCTAGGAATCGACCAACCAGCCGACAGCCAGATTGCCACTGAATGATTGGCAGTGAGTTGAAGTAGCCTATGTATGTGCGATTGCGCGTGTGTGTTGCTATTGCATAATATATTTTATGGGTTTTGTATCGAACGCCATTCCTTATTTCACTGGGCTTTTGTCAATAAAGATTTCTTGACTTCACCTCACTTTTCACATTTCTGTATTATAATTTATATATAATACAGTCATTTATATAGTAATAACCCAGCTAACACACCAAAAATGGCCCAATAAAGGGCCAATATTGGATACAATATTGGAGCAGTATTGGATTCCAAGATTGGTCCAATCTTAAAGTGAAAATCGGGTCTTTATTGGAGCATTATTGGAATAAATTGGAATCCATTATTGGTCCATTATTTCTCCAACATGGGTGGATATCGGTATCTTGGACATACTGGTTATCCAATATTGGTATAATCTTGGTCCATTATCTCTCTAATATTGGTCCAATCTTAAAGAGAAAATCGGGTCTTTATTGGAGCATTGTTGGAATAAATTGGAATCCATTATTGGTCCATTATTTCTCCAACACGGGTGGATATCGGTATCTTGGACATACTGGTTATCCAATATTGGTATAATCTTGGTCCATTATCTCTCTAATATTAGTCCATCACATATAGCATGGCTAAAATTCGTTCATAATCTATAACTGAGGAGGTGTTTTTCCAAAACTCTGTAACGGCAACACCTTTATTTCCCTTACCAGGAGTTATTACCTGGCTTTGGGAAAAAAGCCAGTTTTTTTCTCATTCTTCTTGAAGAACATTGTAACCGTCTTGAGAAACCGATAAATGGAAATGACTTTTCTGTGCCATGTAGGCTACATGCACAGCAGGTAAGGGAAATAACTACATTTTCATCGATGTCACCGTTAAGAGGGCCTGGAAAAAACTCCTCAATTGCATAGGTCTGGATGGAAAAGCAATATTGTCTTGAATGTTACTGTACAGGATAAGTTTTGAAATAAGCAATATAAGCGATATTATTGATAGCAGCAAAAAATAATTAAACTAAATCAAATATGAGAGTGGCCCTTCAATTATTTTGAGTAGTATATATAGAAGTGAATAATCATTCATTCTCAATCCGATATTCTATGTCTTTGTTGTTATCAAAGATATTGTGTTGTTTCACATTCTCATCATTTATCCTTAGCTCTTACTAAGGGTAAAAAATATGGGTCATAATTGCAAAAACTGGTCCATTTTGGGACATTTATATTTTAAGGCAAAAATTTAAAATGCATAATTTAAAAAAAAAATTAAAAAAGAAGTAAATTTTAGCTTAGTTTAAGAGCTTTTCAGCAAGCCTGCTGGTAAAATGATAGCTGATATGACAAAACAATTGTTTAGTGAAATGTAGAAGCATATCTCATGAACATGTAACCAGATGTCAAAATGCAAAGTTTTTTTTTTAACCCTTAGTAACAGCATTACGTACACTCAGGTCACAGAAACAGCAGAAATGGAAGGTAACTTAGAAGTTTGGCTAGATAGTGAACAGCGCCAAAAGTTAATCTAAAGTAATGTTTAAAAAAATCAATAAAAAGCACAGAACATTTTTTTAATATTTTGTGATTTATTCAACACAAATATTAATTTACAAATTAATTTGTTGACATTTGTGAGCTTCAGCTTGCATGTGAAAACAGGGCTAAAGTGCAAAATTATCAAAACTTTTTTAATGTCACTTTAAAGTGTGAAGTTGGAGGTAAGTAATGCAAAAAAACAGAATTCAATTATCTAAAATAGTTTTTTAACTGTGAAATTTTAAAATATTAAATTTGAGTGAAACATGAGAAAACAGACTTTAATTAAAGTTTTACTTTTAGCATAACTTGCACTATACAAAAGCTGAAAATTTGATTAAAACAACAAACCTTTTAAGAAGATTAAAAAAAACACTTTTCAAAATAATATAATTTAATATATTTTTCATAAAATTGACAAAAAATCTAATTCTTTTTAAATTTTATGCATTTTGTCTTATAATGCTGTGTAGCTCTAAAAAGATGCATGCGACTTTAGCCCTGCTTTATCATGGACGCTCACATTTGCTTAGCAAGTTTTTCTTTTCTGGCTCCTGGCAGCCGGTCCCTTGATCCCGACAGCCAATGGCCAAGGTGTTTGTCAAACAGCCTGTCATCCATCTGATCCCATTTCGAGCGAACAACAGCTGCAATAAAACAAAAAAATAAAGTCAATCAACAAAAGCAATTTGCAATAACTTGTCAAATTATCTTCCTTTTCCCACCAAGTGATCAGTGGACAAAACAAACCTGCAAGAAATAAACTGCCAATTTTTACTATAATTATTTGTTTCAACACTCTTACCACCCAAGAGCCCAAAAGAGCCTATACTGATTTTCTTTCCTACATTCCCCCAAAGGGCCCCACCCCAATTTACGAGTGTTTATCACTTTATGTTGTTAAATACAGTGGAGCACACTTAGTAAGAACACGCTTAAACCAAAATCATGCTTTATACAAAGTGATTTGCTGGTCCTGACTGACACATGTGCTATGTCATTTAAATGGTTAATACAAAAGTATGGATAGTAAGAATTAAAAATGTTTGTCCCCTGCACTTCTCACTAAGAGGGTTCCACTGTAATTCATTTTTCTTTATGATGCTTCATGCAGAGATGTGACCAGATCTAAATAAAATTTAGCATTACAGAGGCAGAAGTAGATTATAATATATATGGTTCTCAACCCTGATTTTTTTAACTTAATGGATAATTTCTCTCACATGTTTAAGATACTGAAATAAACTAAAAGAAAACGGAAACAAATAATTTTAAGAATACACTGTTTTCCTTAAGATTTTGATGCATTTCACTACTAATTTATGCAAAGCTGATTTTTGCGAAAAATCAATATGCTATAATTTTGTATAAAAATCAAGAGATAGGAAATGCAAACTAAATGGTACAGATTTAAGAGACAGATGCAGAAATAGTACCATTTTGGTTAAAAGGGAAGACTGCAAGTCTATTAAAAAAAAGTAAACAAGAAAAAATCAAAGGTAGAATGAACGACTTTGATGAAGAGAAAAAATGGGGAGTGTGCATTCGACAAATAGTGCCTTTGAGGGTCAAATAAAAATAAAATAAAATGGTACTCTTTTCGCCTTCTATTTTGATGCTTTCATTTTTGTATTTGAGCTGTGAAGGCACTATGTCAGTATGTGTAGAATGCACACTCCACAATTTTTTGTTCCCTTCATTAAAGTAGTTTATTCTACCTTTAATGCTTTTTTTTTTTAAGTTCTATTTTGGTTAATTTCAATAATGTGCTCTCATCCCTACTTTATTAGTTTGACATTTAAAATCAACCACGCCACGAAGATGATTGTCACATTACTGTCATGAAACCACTGTCATTAGTCATTTGACTAAGCAACCCTAACTTCTAAGAAAACATTTTTATAAGAATTCAAATGTAAAATTAATTAAAGGGTACGAAAACTGGGGTACTTTAGTTATTTACAAAGAAAATGAGAGTTATGTATTGTCTTTCAGTTGGTTGACAATATTGTACATATAATATGGATGGGGCAATATCTGCTTTTATGCCCAAGGCCAAAATGGTACACAAACTATAGTAGTACCAATTACGGATTTCCGTCTTAGAACTGCAAACTTATCCTACATACTATAAACAATCTGGTTTTATGCCCAATTTGTAGGGAAATAGAGCCACAGTAAACCATGTAATTGGGCATAAAACCAGATTGATATATATCAATCTGGGTTAATGCCCAATTTGTTGGGAAATAGAGCAACGGTAAACCATGTAATTGGGCATAAAACCAGATTGATTATAGTATGCTTTATTACGTTTTTTAGTGCTTTCATAGAACTGCCCACTTATCCTACATACTAAAAACAATCTGGTTTTATGCCCAATTTGTAGGGAAATAAAGCAACGGTAAACCATGTAATTGGGCATAAAACCAGATTGATTATAGTATGCTTTATTTCATGGAAGAGGACTGTTTTTTAAGTTTCGGGAGGGAAAGGGTACCCCTTTGGGGAGCAAACTAAAAATATGCAGGAGAAGGGGCATGGATTGATGGGGGTAAAGTGGAAAGTGGGTTTTTGGTGTTTATAAGTTGAACAATTGATTATAATTGGGCATAAAAGTTTTCTGGGGCATAAAGTTTTCTGGGGCATAAAGTTTTCTTGGGCATAAGCCTTCTTGGGCATAACACTTTTTTAGGGACAAAACTTTAATTTATTTCTTTTTGGGGTGAGGGTGGGTGAATGGGCCAAATGTTCTCTGCAACATATATTGTTATGGACAAAATGGTGACACAAAAATACTCTATTAAAATAATTGCACCGTGGGTTGCTCAATACAGATGAAGTGAAAATACTCAACTTACTGGCTGCGATCTGTTTGCTATTTACACTGTACACTGCTTGTTGGGTATTTGCAACATGTACAATCTTCATCATGGACTTCATCTACAACCCAAAAGTAAATGGAATCCTCCAAACACAATCAGTACAGTGTGACATACTAACACTGGCGCTATTACTCTACTACACTGATGCCTTTTAAGAAACAATTTCGGTAGACACAAAAAAGACACTTTGTAGGCCAAGTCACTCTTACCATCTACGATTGGAAGCCCGTATGTTTAATCTCACTGTTCTGTAATTATTACGATATTGATTCAATGTTACATTGTATGCATTGAGGCCTCGACGAAGAGCAAGGGTAAACAAGGTACTTGGGCATTAAACCAGATTGTTTATAGTAAGCAGTCAAATCATAAAATAATGACCAAATGAAAGGGATCCATTGTCAATAAGCCCATGAAGACAGCGGTCCCTATGGTACTGACCGCGTTTCTGGACCGGCAACCCCATCCACCAACGGCAATGGAAATCCAATTCCCTCTGCCACCCACCCAGACTACCAAAGATAAATCCCATGTCAGGTGGGGGCTGGGGCTGGCATTCTGTCCATCGCAAACCCCTCCTCGTCAGAGGTTCCTGCGAGGTGACCTACGGAGCTATGTTATTTTTATAGATAGTAATTACAGGATAACAAATATGGCCAAAATGTGTATATAATATATTGTTTGCAAGGGGAAGGGAGGGGGGTAGGCCTATGTGTTTATTTATTTTCTTTTTTTTTTTGGCAGGGGGTGCGGGGGGAGTTTGGGGTGTTCGTGTGTGTGTGGCTTTTGGTTGGTTTGTTCATTAGACAATAAATATTGAAGGGAGTAAGTTTGGCACAATATCCCATGATTCAGCTCTTTCCGTAATTTTTAATCAAACGCACCTTCATTTGCCTCACCGTTTACAGGATTGTCCCGCCCCTCGTAGCCACAGGCCTACCCAGCACAAATTTGGCACAATATACCATGATTCCGCTCTTTCCGTAATTTTTAATCACACGTACGCACCTTCATTTGCCTCACCGTTTACAGGACTGTCCCGCCTCTCATCGCCACAGGCCTACCCAGCTCGCTGGCATTCACGATCGTGGCCCTTACACCACCAGAGTGGCGCTACACAGGGAGGTTGGTGAATACATCTTTGTTGTTTGTGGTGGTGGTGGTGGTGGCGGAGGTGGTGCTGGTAGGAACATGGTAGGTGTGGAAGGTAAAGGGGTGGGCAACAGTTTGGGAGATCGACACATTACGGAAAGAGCGACTTTGCCTTTGGACTCTCAATGATGGTAGCCACCACTGTTTAACATACTGTTATCCCTTACCATGATCCCGCTCTTTCCGTAATGTTTAATCATAAGCACCTTCACTGCCTCGCTTTACATGAGTCGTTAATTTATTAGAAGCATTTGAAGAAGAAAAATACGGTTGAGGTCTCTATGCACACAATGTAAATGCTGAAGGATGGGACACGATGGTGGGTCCGGGCGAGCTGGGTAGGCCTGTGATAATCCTGTAAAGCGATGCAATGAAGGTGCTTGTGATTAAACATTACGGAAAGAGCAGGATCATTGTAAGGGTTAACAGTATGTTAAACAGTGGTGGCTACCATCATTGAGAGTCCTAAGGCAAAGTCGCTCTTTCCGTATTGTGTCGATCTCCCAAACTGTCGCCCACCCCTTTACCTTCCACACCTACCATGTTCCCACCACCTCCACCGCCACCACCACAAACAACAAAGATGTATTCACCCACCTCCCTGTGTACCGCAACTCTGGTGATGTAATGGCCACGATCGTGGGTGCCAGCGAGCTGGGTAGGCCTGTGGCGACGAGGGGCGGGACAGTCCTGTAAACGGTGAGGCAAATGAAGGTGCGTACGTGTGATTAAAAATTACGGAAAGAGCGGAATCATGGTATATTGTGCCAAATTTACTCCCTTCAATATCCATTGTCTAAAGAAAAAACCAACCAAAATCCACACCCGCATACACACCCCAAACTCCCCCTGCACCCCCTGACAAACCCCCCAAAAAAGAAGAAATAAACACATAGGCCTACCCCCTCATTTCCCCCTGCAAACAATAAATTATATATAACATTTTGGCCATATTTGTTATCCTGTAATTACTATCTATAAAAAAAAATAACATAGCTCCATACGTCATCTTGTAGGAACCTCTGACGAGGAGGGGTTTCAACTTTTAAACACCAAAAACACACTTTCCACTTTACCCCCACCAATCCATGCCCCTTCTCCTGCATTTTTTTAGTTTGACCCCAAAGGGGTACCTTTCCCCCCAGAAACATACAAAACAGTCATCTTCCATCAAAACACTAAAACACCATTTTTATATCAAGCATACTATAATCAATCTGGTTTTATGCCCAATTAGGTTGTTTACCCTTGCTCTACTTCTATACAAATTGGGCATTAACCCAGATTGATATATGAGTCATTCTTTGCTAGTCGTAAATGTTGGGGTACATTTTGTTCAAGGCCCATAAAAAAAATGTAAGCTAGTTTTGAAACAAAATAAAATTAAATTTGTGCTCTAATAAGGTAAATGCAACTGGAAAAACGGCACCATGGCAGATAGTTAATTATTAGTATGGTAAATATTGATTTAAATGTGTGACGACACGAGTTTTCAGATAGCAGGGAGAATTATACTTTTTAGGAAGTTACACTTCTCCGTATATCTGTTGTACATAGAATAGCGTGACCGATTTACTTTTGCGTATGAAAGTGCAGTTTCGTAAAGTCCGTGCGATTCGTAGAAGACAGGGAGTCGGCCAATTTCGAATAGGGATACGCGTAATAAAGAACGTGCATACTGACGAGAGCTCGACTATTTTGCTTGTGGCCGGCGCGGTTTTGGAGGGCAGAGTGGTTTGAGATGCTGTTGCGAGAGGAACGAATTCTAACGAGGCAGCAACCCTGTGACAGAGGTCATTGTAGTGTAGGGTACTGTTGGAAGGGTGTGTTTATTGTTTATATAGCCACCCAAGGTCTTATGCCCTCGTCGGGATAAGGATGTTTAGAATTCGAAAGGAAGATGTTAACTGCCATTCGTCAACGAATGTAGAGTTCCATACTTAAGGTGTGTGTAGTTCTCGATTGAACACCCACCAAGACTTAGTGTCTGTGATAGAGCTAAGGTGACCTCATCCTCAGTATAAGTGTTATTTGGAAAGTGAAATAACGTGCAATAGCAAGAGAAAGTGACTCTCAAAAAGACTAACCCATTGTATTGTGACAGTGTTGTGTCGTGTTGTGGTGTTGGGGTAAAGGGCGTCACAAGCCGGGGCCTATAAGGTGTGGGCTGATTATTACTTCTACGTATTACCTCTACGTGTTACTTCTACCTATTACTTCTACGTATTACTTCTACGTATTACTTCTACCTGTTTATTTCTGCGCATTATTTCAACGCTGTTGCCTCTGATGTTGCCTGTTATGCTGTACTGATGTTGCTGTTGTTGACGTTGATTGGATTCTAACCAGCCTGGTGGGGTGCCTTTGCCTCTACAACAGAGTCACCCCTTGGGGTCATGAGCAATCTTGCCACTGTAGATTGTTCAAACCTATAAAGGGAACAGTGAAAGCCACAGTTGAAAACCTGTCTTTCCTTTATAGGCAAGACGCTTCACTGCGGCAACAGTACCCCCGTTGGAGTGCCGGGGGTTTTCAGTATAAATAGTATCCCCACTTTATGGAAATTTAGTGCTTTAAATTCCCACTGTCGCTGTCTTCCTCATTTACTCTTTCCTATTCTTGCTCTGTCCTTCACTCTGCTATACTATCTTCTTCTTCGCTAGATCAATGACCTACCTTTTTTCTTGAAAACTCTTCCTGGACAAGACTCCTTGTTTGTGTATGAGGTCTGTTGGATCAGCTTGGGAGTGTTGGACGCTTTCTGCCGGGTGGTCACTAGGACTTCCTATGAATGTACTATTTAGCACTATAGGCATTTTATATGTATGTGTTTGGTTGATCATTTATAATGATGTTTGTATTCTATTTTGTTTTTGTAACCGGGGTGTTCGCGTAGTTGAGGTCAACCCTCAGCCGTCCCCCGCGTGGGATGTCTTTATTGTAAAGTGACTGGCCGGTGGAGGGCATTCAATTTTCCCACTGGGGTTGTTTCAGCAGATCTTTTATGCGGATCGGGGGTTGTCCGGTCCTGATTTGGCTCGGAAGAGTCCGCTGGACCTAAAGCAACAATAAATCAATCAATCAATCAACTACAACAGAGTAGTGTTGTGGTGATCTCTTACACTGCTGCAGGTTTTGCCTATGTATCGAGGCAACACATTTACAGGAGGTTTTCATACCTAATTCATGCACACACAGACTCACATTGCACCACACCTAAAAACATATCCATTTAGTTAGAAGAATCATCCGCTTATTGTGAAAGAGACTGTTTAGCTCTCTGAGCTACTTGACAAGAACATTGAGACATTACTTCTGTGCCACAGCTTCGCCTAGATAATAGTTTATGATTCAACGCCATTGCTTATTATTTGAAGACTTACATTTGAATTGATTTGTTGATTTTGATTTTGCTGTACACACTTTGTAAAGAAACTGTTGTTGTTTAGTTCTATTTGGGGTTTGTTACAAGGGGAGGTAATTGCTAGTTAGTATTGGGACGGGGGTCTATTTAGGGGTTGGGGGAAGGTTAGTTCCCATTTGTCCTGTGTTTGTATGTTGATTGTAGAATAAAAGAGTGTGATTGTATTCTGGCATTTTGTGTTAGTTTATTTTGTTTGAGTTTATTCCTTATTCACTCGTTTATGTGCTGAAGTCACAGAACCCGCTCGGGGGACGTGACAAAATGCAATTTTTTTGGCTAAAAATGGCGTCTGACAAGAGCCCTTCACACCCCTTGCGTTTTAAACTCCCCATAAAAAAACGGTAAAGATTACTATATCTAACTGATTAATGAAATGTGATTGTCCATGGTTTGAAGAAAGTAGCAGCACAGTCAGTTGCTTAAATTTGCTTGATTTTAGCCGTAAATTTGGGGTTTAAAAAAGAGGGTTACTTGCGTACTCATGACGTCACAAAAATCAGAATCTCAAAGCAAGGTCAAGCAGACGACACAAGAACTGAATTATCAAAATCTAATAGGAATTAAACAAACAAGCGAAAAACACGCACAATGGTATGAAAAATAACGCAGAAGACATGTCAGGAGATTTGTAGTAATTTTTTTAAATTATGGTGATACAATCGTCATGCAAGTAACCAAAGTTTGTTTTTAAAGTTTTTTTTTTTAAGCTTCTACTTCACGGAGTGTAAATGGCCTGGTAAGCTGCATTTTCAAACTCTACACACAACTAAATGACGTTTTATGGAAAATAATCACGTGATGTTCATTTCTACATCAAATTCTATGACGTGTCACACGGAACGAAAGAGAAATGCGCAAGAAACCGCGCAATTTGTTTGGCTTGGTACACGCAAATCAAGTGTTGTTTCGTTTGCACTACGTTTTTTAGCGTCGATCGTTAAGTTTAAAAGTGTTTCTAATGCTTTATTTTATTCAACAAAAGACTCGGTTATTATCGAGCAACAGTATTTTAAGAATGTTAATCAGTTTAACAGTGACTGCACTCCGATTGCCTGAAGATAGTGTCATGCATGATGCAAGAAACCGATAAATACAGTGATCAGCTTTGATCTGGTAGAAAATGTGTTGTTTCCTTACGTATTGTATTTGTTTCGTAGGTTAAATTAAAAGTTTCAAAGGTAAAGAGCAGTTATTTTAAATAAAGAACAACCAAATCATTCTGTTTTTATTTGCTTTTCGTTTATTGCATTTATCTTGCAGTCTTTTTTACTACTTAACATGCGATGGGTGTCGCGCATCATGCAAGTTACAATTTTCATTTTCTTCTTCTCTTGTCATCAAAGAATAAGTTTAATTAGGTTTTGATTGAGTTATTGTGTGTGTCTGGATGTTGAAAAAATGTGACTAGAGTATGATTTTGACAACATAGAAATTCAGTCTATGGTAGAAAAAAATAAGTGGCTTGGTTACTTGCATATGGTGTCACATAATTCCTTGCGTCACACTCCTTGCTAGTATCCCTCATTAATTAAAAAAATCATTCAGATTGAAAGAATAAGGAGTACTCCTATCATATAAAAAGATATTTGTCAAATAAAGTAATTTCAAGTGGTACATTTAATGTTTTAGTGTCACAACATCATGCAAGTAACCGGCGTGGTGACCCCTAACAAGAATCGATTTTTTGTCAAAGGTGGTATAGCTGCTGTTTTAGTGTTTACATATTCAGATAATTGAAAGATTTCCCTACAAAATGGCACTGGTTGATTGATTCTATTAGCAAGTTTTATTTTTGGGTAAAAGGCCCATTTTGTTTACGATTAGCAAAGAATGACTCATATATCAATCTGGTTTTATGCCCAATTACATGGTTTACTGTGGCTCTATTTCCCTACAAATTGGGCATAAAACCAGATTGTTTATAGTATGTAGGATAAGTTTGCAGTTCTAAGACGGAAATCCGTAATTGGTACTACTATAGTTTGTGTACCATTTTGTCCTTGGGCATAAAAGCAGATATTGCCGGAGGATTAACGTCCATTTAATTCTTACCATTCATCATCATGGAGCTTTTGACTTCCGTCATGAGATTGAAGCTCTTCTTCCCCTTTCTCCCAAGGAGGTTGTATTTGAGGGCAAGCTCGGGATGGAGTAGCCTCTTCCCTGCCTCCTCCATTGTAGTGTAAGAAAACGTACACGTCGAGAATATGGCTGAACAAGATCAAAGGAATCGACGATCGGCGCAAAAACGTAGAGCTACAATTCAACGGCCATGCGTTGCGAATTATTTCCCGTGGAGGAATGACTTCCCTTGTTACGTATTGCGCATGCGCAAGTCAAATCACGATAGATTAAATTTTAGTGTGACAAAAAACTGGAATGTTTCTAAAATTATCACAGACTAGATCTATAATGCAACAATTTGGTTTTGTTTCAGAACACGTACTCGGTTCGCAAAATAAAATAAAGAAAAAAATAATAAAGAAAGAAATGAAAACGAAAGTGCAAAATCAAGGGAAACAACCGCCTCTAAAATAATATATACAAGTGTCGCGGATGCTTCCCCTTGAATATCTGTCGACTCGGTGCGCAAGGATGGCATGGGCCAATCTTGGAGCAATCATGGATTGCAGATTATGTGCTATTTTTATTCTGTAATAGATACAGTCAACTTAACTGCTGTAACTTGCACAATACATGATGTATGCTAGTGGTATTTGCTGTGAAGAAAAGTATACATACTTTTAAGGTTAAAAACAAAAACATATACATTTAAAAATAAAACCCACTATTCTGGACCAATATTGGACACATCTTGGATATTTGAAATGTGTGGGAACATCTAAAATTAGCATTATTAACGTAGACTAAGTCAAGTGATCTTTGGTTTTGCTTTGAAAATGAAAATAGACATTTAAATCATGCATTTATGCATTAATGTTAATTCAAAAAACAATATTGGGTCAATCTTGGCCCAATCACGGATATCTTTAGCCGAGATATCCGAACAAAACAATAATGGTCCAATATCACTCCGAGATTTCGGTGTTTGCTGGGAAAGATGTTGATTAATTATTGGATTGTTTCTTTTTCTTTCTTTCTTTCTTTCTTTGTTGTTGTTGTTGTTGTTGTTGTTGTCATTGTTGTTGTTGTCATTGTTGTTGTTGTTGCTCTTCTTCTTCTTCTTCTTCTTCTTCTTCTTCTTCTTCTTCTTCTTCTTCTTCTTCTTCTTCTTCTTCGTCTCCCCCTTCGCCCTTCCTCTGTCACTCTCTTTCTATTTGTTTCTTTGTTTTCTTGTAAGTGACCTTCCTCTTCTTTTCCTTCTTGCTCATCACCATAATATATTTATCCTTTCATTCATTCATTCTTCTTCTTGTATTTGTCTTTCTGTCTGTCTTTATGGTTTCCGTTCCCTTTTCTACCCAGAAGTAGGCTACTCTACTCTACTCTACTATACCATAGCAATACCATACTATTAAGGCTATACTTACTACTAAGGCAATACTTACTTTTCCGTTACAGTAAATATCATAGCCGGCGAGGCTTTCCACTAATCTATATAGGTAGTGTTTCTGTGACGCTCGATCAAAATCCGTTCCATGGGTCTTAGGATTTAACACACTCTGTACAAGAGAATTATTGACAATGCCATACTATCTTTGACATTCATGGTCAGTGAGGTGAGAATAGTTTACTGTGTTTTCGCATCATTGGGTACTATTTTGCTAGTGCCAATCTTTATTATATTTTATATATTCTTACAACTTCGAAAAGCGCAATGCACTATCGCATTTTAGGTCTGTTCAAGCAGTTCAAAATAAAGGCACGTACTGAGCACATGAGCTATTGAACAGTCATTCCTGGCAGTGGTCAAACTTGAGATGCCATTATTTATATATTTAGAACGATCAAAAATAAGTTACCTAGAAGCAGAGACTGTTCATACATTCGTTGTCTTTGCTAGTAGTAGTAGGCCTCAACCCGGCGGGCCTCAAGGCCAACAATCACGCTCCAAAGAAAAGGTAACTCTCGTCAGTTTGTGTCTACGCTTTCCGCCATTGTGAAACAGCGCCAGTGTTGTATCTAGGTATGTAAGGTCTATGCATTCGCTTTTGGAAGGTTTGATAGTTTAATTTGTCCTTAATGCTAATGTAATAGGACGTTCAATCTTGTTCATTTTCTATGGATGCGCCATGATTTATCATTCTTTAGCGAAGAGAGACAACTCGAGCAGAGCCCCATGGTGCGCGAATGGTTATTTTCCTCATTGTGCCTATGCAGTGATATAATTCGATTATAATTTATTCTGTACTGAAAAGGCTGATGCATTACGGAAAATTATAACAGCAACATTATAGAAGTCCCAAAAAGAGCAAGGAACAATTCTTCGTTCGAATGTTTTAAAAGCAGAAAGCGTTTGGATAAAAAGACGCGTATAATTTTACTGTGCCAAGGGGAGCTACTCAACCTTTTCCGGTCTATCTCCGAAACGGCATAATTTGTGATGGATTGAAAATAAAGAGCAAATATAAGAAGTAAGTGCGGTGTTTTTGTGATTTGCACCCATTCTTTATGTTTCATAAAATCATGACCTTACGCATCACGGGCTTTGTTTGGTTATAAGCCTTGACTCCGCGCTCTTTTCATGATTATAAGGTTGGCGTCTGTCGGTCCTGGAGAAAGAAAGAATGAATTACTGCAACAAGATGAGAGATTCTTCTTATTGAAACTCAGCAGAAAACATAATTGAAGTGCATAATGCCATCTGATTTCAAGTTTTCCATATTTGCAGTCCTGCGATGAACTGACTGACTTCAAATTTAAAGAAACTTGCCTGCAGTTAAATACACTTGCTCCAGGGAAATAATCAAGACAAAAGGGATTTCTGTCCCCTTGATTGCTTGGTAAGTTCTGTATTTTCATATTTTTATTTAGTTCATCAGCTTTGAAGCATTGTAGGGCATGTTAGTACCAAATGACGCTGCTTTGATGTGCTGAATGTGGATCTGCAATATGTAGCATTGATCAGCACTTGTTGTGATCATAATTTAAATTAAGCCCTGTCATTTTTTTACCTGTCATTTTTTTTACCCTAGGCAGGTAGGGCTGATAGATCAGCCCAATTATCTTCTAACTCGGGTTCATCAAATTGTGAGCTTAGGTTTGGTAAACCTAAAACCGTCATAATAGGCATGCTTGTGTGATGTTTGTAAACTTGCCCAAAATTTGATTTCTTAACTCATAACTGACTTGCCTTAGGTCTGCTGAAGACAGAGAAAGATAGAGTATGCTGGTTAAATGATCATCTGTGGTGCCCCTACGACCTCCGGGTTATGGGACAGGATAGGATAGGATAGGACTTGCCTTAGGTGAAGATACTTATCAGCCCATTAGAAACTGAGTCACTCAATTTATCAAGGTATCATCAGAAAAATTCAGTTTTGTTTACACTCTAACCTTATAAAATGACAACTTTCCTGGCATTGTTATCCAGCAGCTGTGGGGTTGTTTCATTCACTTTTCGCATTGACTTATCATTTGCTACAGACCATGGCATGTGCGATGGCTTGTCGCGTATCTCAGCTGACATATTTAATTTCTGAGTTTTGCTTCAGGAATATCTGATATTCCGATACTGTAGCATTATAAAATCATTTTCTGATTCCCATTATACCTTTAAAACAAAATTTCTTTATTGCATCCTACCCTATTTACGTCCAAAATGCTGATAGAAATATCTGTCCAAACAATGTAATTGTGCTGTGCGAAGTTCCCCCTCTCATCTACACTCTCTGTGTCTTTTGTTTAACCATCTCAGCCAAACAAAAGTGAAGATAGGCAGTGTCGATCGGGGGTTTCCACTGCAAACAATGGGATTGTTTTGATGGTTGATCTTGTATAGCATTTGTTCACTTGTATAATAATTTGTATTTGTATTTAACTCTGTTAGCGACTAGCGGTTGTGCAAGTGTCTCTTTTTGTGTGTGTTTTACTAGTATCTGTAACATTAATCAAGTGTTTGTATCAACAGTATGTAGCTAAGTACATCAGCGAATGAATGACGTCTCTTTTGTGAGTAGAGAACGTACTGCAGGTGTGTATTTTACTCTGTTGTGATCTTGAGTGACTGTCACACATTGGACGCCATCTTTGTTTACCAAGTAGTCCTACATCCACCCAAAACATGGTAGCCATTTTTTGTTGAGCCTACTTGTATTAGGTACAAGCAGGTCAAAATTAAATTTTAGGGGAAGTGAATTAAAATGATAAAATTATGAAAGAGGGCAAAAATACAAACACAAAAAACATAATTTCTTTCTATCTTTGCTAGAACCAGAGATACAGACCTTTAAATACGGTACATATTCAGCCGTTTCTGTCAAATTTCATGACCAGCTGATTTTGAGAAGCTGTAAGAAGCCACCATTTCCATAAAACATGTTCAAATTAATACAATTTGTTGCTTTGTTTATGTACATTAACCCTTTTTTTTTTTAGGCCATCAAACCCATACATAAAGTCATAAGCCTGACCACTGGCATGACCTAAAAGTTGCAGTTTCTGCAAATTTCAGCTGCGGCCATAAGAGCAATTATGTGTGTAACTGTAAACTTCAAATAGCTGTAAAACGTAACATTATCAGTGATGTCCCGAGGCCTCGGACATCGGTCATGGTCCGATTCGTTTGGAAAATGACCGAATGCAAACACCTGTGTCCCGTCAAATGTCCGATTCTATTGCGAAATTAGCGGTCATTGTCCGATAGTATTATGACTAGAGCGGTCACTGCGAGAAACATCTGTACAAACTGGAGTGTCAAAGCCGTTAAAACGAGTTTGAATAGTGGACAATGCTAGACTATTATCACTCTTTAGTACATTCCGTCGAACAACAAAAGGGCCGCAACTCTCGACACTTTTGAAAGGGAAATAACCGACACCATACTTCCTCTGCAACGATTTTAAAGAAGCACCATTAATCGGTTCGCTTCACAATCTGAATGTCCTATTGCTTTTGTATAGTCAGGACATGATGTCCGATTAGTTTTATGATTTAGGACATTTTGTCCTATTGCCCTCTAATCCTAGGAACACCACTGCATTATTGTTCGATTTTCAAAATTCAAAGTGTTCTGTGTGTGTTTTTTTAGAGACTTTTAAAATGAAATGCAGCATGACAACATTGTCACATGAATCAAAATTCTGGTTTTGATACTCCGGCTGCACGTGGCTAAATGATTGACGTGTTTGGGTCGGCTCAGGTTAAAACATTTGATGGGACGTACTGGGCGTGCGGATAGTGGTGTGTGAAGTAATTTGTTGTTTCAAAAACTTCCGCTCTTCGCTCTTCATTGCGTGGGCATCCCCAGGTGTCGATGTTGGTCACGGTATATATGTAGAGGGGTTAGCTATGAACGGGGTCTGTAATATTACGTATTTATAAATCCACGTAACCTCGGGACAGACGGGGCGATTTTTCGAGGCACTCGGGAGTCAGAACTGTGTATTGTCAAGATGGGACAATCACAGGGTACTCTACATATTTGGGAGCAAGTTGAAGCTCCATTTGTATGTGCAATTATCTTTGGATAATTTGGCATGCCAAGTGTGGAAAAAAGAAGATTCACGGGCCGGATGGGCTTCATCATTATCTACTTCATTATCAACTTCATTATCTGCGTTATTTTACTTGGAGCTTCCTGATTCCACAAGGGCGGTGGATACGTCTGCTGATTTTCACTTTCAGTGAGGACTATTCGACCATTCTCGCCTCATCGTTCTTAGTGTCGTCGATTTTGTGAAGGGCATCAGTTTGGACTGTTTTATTAACCAGTTTAATTCGGAATGCTGAGCACCAGCTACGTTCTTCGTTTTTTTAAACTAATTATTATGAAGTTGCAAAAACCATTTGAATGAACTACTTTTATTTACATATATATATATTTGTTGACTGTGTCTTTTCAAACAGTGGAGAACAGTTTGGATTCATCTTTTGGACAGTCTTTAGTGCATTCATATTTTGTTGTGGTGTATTGGAATCACAAATTTGGAAGTGCATATATAGACAACATTTTATTTTATTTTATTGGGGTGTTGTGTGGGATTGTAGGGAAAAGGTAAGGGTGGACTTAATTATTGTTTTTCAACCACTGTTTATGAAAATTCATGTTTTAAATATTATGTTTGTTGCTTAAGTTTTTGTGTTTGATTTTGAATTAAACCTTTTAGTTAAATTTTATAAAATTTGTGTTAGCGTTAGACTAAATAGAAATAGGGGTGTTTTGATTCGAAAACACGTAACAGCACGCCGTTTTGACGAGCAAGTCACATACACGCTGCATACACACACACAAAAACCAGCGAAATGACACGTTTCCAACCTTGACTGGTTTATTCAGCAAGTTTTACTTTAGGCAACAAAGTACAAGAGCTTCTTTGCATTAGTTTCTGGCACCTAGATCCGTAGGGTAGGCGCCTTACAAAGGCTAATTATTATTATTATTGGCAGTTTTGAAGATATTATTCATATGGGTCTTTATCTAGGCTGTGTACATTTATAATAACACTACTAACATTTCTAAATGCCTTTTTTTTAGGGTAAGAGAGTAAACAAGGATGTAAACTTCACTTTTGCTGATTTGCATTCAGTGTCATATTTTCAGTCTGTAATAGGGGTTTCCCACACCAATGTACGGTTTATCGGGCGGATTACCTCCCTTGGAGATTTGTTTATGAAACTTTTGGAACGGATATCTTATTAAAAGTTTAACATCCAGCGCTACAATTAAATCAGCAGTTGTATGAACTACTTATTGACACGTTTGATATTTTATGGTCCTTGTATTTATTGATTAAAACACATAGTGAACTTTTTCATTGGGCACGTCAATGCCATGTTTCCATTTTCTCAACAGGTCAAAGGCAAGAGTGCCTCAGCACCTTGATTGTGAAAAATACAAAATGTTTAGTGCAATTATTGCTGTCACAGTTTCCTTCTAACAACATTTACAGCAAAAATACATCGAAGTATGTTTGATTTTCTACAAAAATCGCGTCTAATCTGACTCCAAATGTCCCAGGTGGACTCTTTCATTTTCGCTGCCATTTTAACACAGACTGAGAAGAACAACCAATGGCTACGAGGCCCTGCTGACGTCACAAGTAAACCGCGTAGACCATTGGAAAGAGCGAAAATCTACGTTTTCAAAAAGTATATGCTTTGCATGGTTATTTGTGAGGTTTTTGGTCGAAAATGACTCCTAAAATTTGATTTTGTGATTTAGACTCTTATTTTTTTTCAATTACAGGCAAAATTAGTATCAGTTTGAAGGGAATTATCTACACTCTCTTTCTTTGCTATTTTTAGCTGTGTAAATTGAATGGGGAGACGTAGCCAGGGCATGGAACACACCTGTGTTTTTTTTAATCACTCGGCAAGGCACGCTCACAGCAAGAAATAACCATCCAGAGCCCTTTTTAAAAAAATTGTCAAAAATCACTCGTTCAACATACAGTAAACAGAAATACATAATTGGAAAGGGTAAAACTTCAACTTATTTGAGGTACAAATAATGTGGTAGTGCATGCACAATTTGTTTCATAACATTCGTGAGAATGCAACTGAAAAACAGCTGCTGAAACTTTTGTCTTACAGTTCAAGACATAGCCTGCCTGTACCTACTTGTATCAACTGTTGACTTTACATTCCTGCAAGATCCTGTGCTTGGTTCACTTCGTCCAAGAAAGAAATGGGGGTGTGGTCATCCACATGCTTCGAAGAAAGTACAGGCTACCACTATCTCCTATCGTGATGGGAAATGTCCAGTCTCTGGGCAACAAGGGCGTAAAGATGGTGGTGTGCTGCAAGTTTATGCATGAGTATCGTGAAGCAAACATGTCTGACTGAAACGTGGCTGAAAGAATTTTATGCAGACCCCGATGTCCGAGGTTTTGCCATGTATAGCTGTGACCGGACTGAGGAAAAAACTGGCAAGACTCGTGGTGGTGGCGTGTGTATCCTCGTCAACAGTCATTGGTGTAGCAACGTAACAGTGACAGAGAGTTACTCAGGGTGGAGAATTCTCCGCGAATCCGCGGATTTCCGCGGAAGGCATTTGCATTTCCGAGAAAAAAATATCGAGTTCCGAGTGTGAGAAGCTGAGGGCTACCCTTTACTGGGCATAGCGGCCAAAAGCGGCCGAATGTCTAAACGTCCAAAAGCGTCCGTATCATCCATGTGGTTATATTCTCGCGTTGTTTGAAAGATTGCGAGACTTCCGGCAATTGATTTCCTGTTAAATTCTGTTGTGAAAACATTCGACTGCATTTCCAAAAGTTTTCTCTGTGATGCGTTCGTTTTTTCGATTTTTTTTTTTCAAATTTTCTTGTTTGTGTGTCTAAAATGGATGGTTTGGATTCTTCGACTGATGAAGGGGAGTTTACAGGCTTCCATTTATCAGACATTAAAGTGAGAGAAATGGACTTGGAGTCGGAGGAAGAGATCGGTACTGAGTACTGACATTAGACTGATTAGTCATTAGACAATTAGTGTCAGTAGTGTGCATGCATACGCTCTTTCAGACTGGCATGAAAGTGAAGAAGAGGAGGGGGCTTGTTTGGACTTTTTAAAACTTTTTTTTATTGTATACACATGGAGTAATCAAAAACAAGACATGACAAGAGAAGTATAAAAAGGTAGATAATCAAAAGAGATTTATTTCTGTTCATTTTGCATTTTATTTCATTTAAATCTATACACTAGTCACTAATACCTAAGATGTAGTGTTTTTACTAACGTACCCCTAAATATCTCTAAAATTATAAAAATTCTTGCCTGTTTACAGCTAAAAAATAGACAAACGTGTGCCCAGTAAAATTTGAAATGTGGAGTTTGTGTGTAACAGTGGTGGACTTAAAACTTTGTTAGGCCTACACAGGGATCAGTTTAATAGCGCGCCCTGCGCCATTGACGCATAAAAATTAAAAATGACCCATCTACAATTCTTGCCAGGGGCCGAATGGCGCTTCGATTTTTGGTACCAGTGCGCCACCACAATAACAGTGCACTGTATTGGAGGCGACAAACGTGCTTTTGCTAAGGCAAGTTCAGAGATTGGCTATGAGGGCCCGGATGTTGATCTTTCAGCCAATAAGAAGTGTTGTACGATTCTTCCAAATCAGAATTTGCTATCGTCTGCGCGTATGTTGTGTCCGTGCAAGGAGGATTTTGTGTTTTTCTTTGTGCCGCTTTGAAAATGCCCTCCCCCCAAAACAACAACAACAACAACAACAAAAAAAAACAACAACTAAACTTCAGGTAGGACAGTTTAGACTGTCGTTTGCTGCTGTTAAACTACAGTCTACCGCCGCTAATCCTACGCAAGATGATTGTGTGAGCCCCGAGTCAAGTCAAAATACTGATCCCTGTTCTGGTTAATGTTTTGTTGGTAAACATGCTTCACAACACATGCACACTCACAATAATCTATTTTGTTTTAATTTCTGTAATAATATCTCCAGGTTATCTTTTACATGTACGTAAATTACTGCTGAAATCATGGCCCATTGAAATTTGATCTGAGGGGCCCAATGGCCCATAGCTTTTTTGTGTCAGGCTGAACCCTGCCTACAAATCAAGATTCTTAACTTTTTTGAAAGACATGTGCATAAAACATTCTTTTTTTTTTGGTTGTTGTTGTTTCTATTCATGTTTACTTTGTGCTTTTTGCTTTCAGGAGAGGCCCTAAATTACTTTCAAAATAGCATAAATTCATTTTCTTCCAGGGGGCGAATACCGGGGCTTGGCCCCTGGGCCCCGGCCGGATTTCAGAGATTTCTTGATTCAGTTGTTCTCCACCCTGGTTACTGCAGCCAGTATATTGAACTATTGAGTGTGGCACTGCACCTATCCTACTTACCACGAGAGTTTAACCAAATCTTTGTGACTGTTGACATTCACCCCAAAGCAAATGCAAAATTGGCAGCAGGAAAGGTTAGCCTTGTTATTCACCAGTTGTCTTCCTTTTCACCCTATGCTCCATCATTTATGCTGAGCAATTTCAACCATTGTCCCATGAAGAAGGTCCTTCCCACATTCAAACAGTACGTGACTTGCACCACTTACAAGTGGCGACAATATGATTGTCCTAATAATAATAATAAAAATAATAATAATAATAATAATGAAGTGTTCTTATTAAGCGCAATTCCCCTTGCGGGCTCAACGCGCATGCAAACAGCAGCCGCACGCATTCATACAAAAACACTGCCGTACGGGAATGGAGGGAGGGGGCAGAAAGTACTGCCTAAGCATAAAAAATGTCAACGGAGTAATGGTTCACAGATTAAAAGCTGCGCGAAAAAAGTATGTCTTGAGCTTTGTCCTAAAGCTCGCCAGCGATGAAACGTTCCTCAGCTCAGTGGGCAACGAATTCCATATCACAGGGGCCAGAGCACTGAAAGAGCGGTCTCCGACTGTTTTCAGGTTAGTTCTTAGAGTCTTAAGCAGTTTTTTGCTTGATGATCGCAAAGAGCGTGAGGGTTGGTAGGTTGTAAGCGCTGCAGACAGATATGGCGGAAGTGTAGCGTTGAAATGTTGGTAACTAAGAACAGCAATTTTGTATAGTATGCGGAAATGAATGGGCAGCCAGTGAAGTTCTTTGAGCAGAGGCGTTGTGTGGCAACGTTTAGGTTTACGCATAACAAGCCTTGCAGCATTGTTTTGAATCTGTTGCAACCGTCCTATTTGTTCGCTCGGCAAGCCGCCGAGGACCGAATTGCAATAGTCTAACCGGGATGTAACCATAGCGGTTACAAGCCTAGCAGCTGTGTCCTGAGTTAAAGTAGACCTAATAGAGGCTATTCTGCGCAACGCCAGATATGTGGCGCGGCAAATCGCACTGACTTGCTGATGCATTGAGAGCCTCTGATCGAGGTGTACACCTAAGTACTTAACATCTGATTGGAAAGCGATTTCATTACCCCCTATTTCTATGGAACTGCCGCCTACCAGTCTAAGGCGAGAAGCAGAGCCCACAGGCATCACTTCAGTCTTTTCTGTGTTCAATTTCAGCCTATTACTGTTCATCCATTTAAGTACATCTTCAATGCAGTTCTGCACACTAGCCTGAACCGTCTGAAAATCAGCAGGGGGTGCACTTTTAGAGAGCTCCGTATCATCGGCGTATTTGTGATAGTCACAGTCATGCTTGCTAATAATGTTAGAAAGAGGCTGTGCGTACAACGAAAACAACACTGGACCCAAAACAGACCCCTGGGGCACACCAAACTCAAGAGTCCGTGTTGAAGAGACACTACTATCAATAATGACAACCTGCTTTCTATCAGATAGGTAAGATTTGAACCATGCAAGCGCAACCTCCGTAACACCAAACGTAGTTTCAAGTCTATTGAGCAATATGCTGTGATCAAGCGTGTCAAACGCCGCGCTCAAATCTAGCAGAGCAAGCACAGACACCTGCCCCTGGTCAGCCCTAGCAAGGAGGCCATTGAGAACACACAACACAGCAGTTTCAGTGCTGTGATTTTTCCTATAAGCTGACTGAAACACTTCGAGCAAGTTGTTGTTGGACAGATGCTTCTGTAACTGACAGAGCACAACCTTTTCTAGGATTTTAGAAATAAATGGCAAATTGGACACCGGTCTAAAATTCTTCAGATTGTTGGAATCCAGACCCAACTTTTTGAGCAAAGGTGTTACAACTGCTTGCTTAAACTGACCAGGGACCGATCCTGTGGTGAGAGACTGGTTGACAATTGCAGTGATAATAGGCACAAGATCAGGCAAACATTGCTTCACGAGGGAGGTTGGGATGGGGTCAAGAGAACAGCTTTTGGTAGGAGACTTGACGATGAGATCAAAAATATCTTTCTCTGACACAGGCTCGAAAGCACCAAGTTTTGGACCATTGTAATCCTCAAACACAGGGGGGTCACAATCACAAGAATCGAGCTCGGCCCTGATAGCCGTGATTTTGTCACTAAAGAAAGCGGAGAACTTCTCAGGCAGTTCAGACTTGGGAATGTTGTTGGGAAGAGGGGTAACCTTGGACTTGCCAAGCAGTTCATTTGTGGCAGCAAAAAGTTGCTTAATAGAAGCGCCAGAAACCTTGCTATCAAAATACTGTTTCTTGGCACTGCTGACTGCCGCTTTAACGGCAGCCCGCTCAGCAGCAAAGATCTGTCTATGCACAGTCAGGCGGGAGGTTCTCCAACGGCGCTCCGCCTCTCGACGTCGACGACGTGCAGCCCTCACTTCTTCCGTCATCCAATGGGCGGAGGGGCGGTTCCTTACACATCTGGTGGTCAGGGGCGCGTGCTGGTCTAGAACCCGACGGAGGCCGTCATTGTACAAGTCCACCATGTCCGTCGAGGCCGGGTTCACTACACGGGTCAGTGCCCTTGCGTTGGACTGAAAGCGTCCGATGTCGATGGCCCGCAGGTTACGCGACGTGACGACGCGCTCACGGGCTGAAAGTGGCGGAGCAGCCAGCGTGGAGAGGATGGCGGAGTGATCTCCCAGACAGTCAAACACCTCCACACTATCCACAGTCAGGCAGCTAGTGTCGTCACGCACCACTACCCAGTCCAGAGTATGGCCACAGCGGTGCGTGGGAACGTCGATGAGCTGAGTGAAATTATGATCATGCAACAATGTCGTTATTTTGTTCACGTCACTGTCTTGAGGTCGGTCATAATGGTAATTGAAATCACCAATAGCGATAAAGTCACAGCGAGTGTCCGAGTACATGGAAAGGAGGTCGGAGAAATCGTCCAGAAACTGCCGAGACGCAACTTTGCTCCTAGACGACAGGGGAGGTCTGTAGAGACACACGAAGGCGGCAGACATGTCCTTGCTGGAGATGTGCAGCTCAGCGGCCTCCATGGCCTCGAACGACAAGGGCTTGCAGTACACGGCGCTGGATAGCGTGTCCCTGATGATAAAAGCGATGCCGCCGCCCCTCGCGCCGCAACCGCGGGCAAAGGACCAGCAGTTGTAGCCGGCCGGCGTCATGGCAGCGATGTAGGCCTCGTCACCCTGGGGGTACAACCATGTCTCCGTCATCATGAGGATGTCAACATCACCGTCAACGATTAGTTTGTGAATGTCCACGGCATTCTGTCGACATGACTGAGCGTTAAAGTACAGTACCTTCAAGCGCGGTGGAGGCGGCGAGGGGGTCGGCAGAGGCTCCAGAGGTTGCGGCGGGGCTGGGGGTGGTGACGGCTGTCCACCATCCGAGGAGCAACGAACGTGGAGGGGGTCACCCGCAGGCAGCGAAACGGACGTGGTGGGCTGACCAGCAAACATAGGACACCCTGTGCGGCCGCGAGGTCCACGCTTGCGTCGCCCGCCCCTGCACGAGCGTCTGCTGGACAGGTGGTAGCCAATGCCCAACTCACGTAGCCGAGCGGTCAGTTCTGGTTTCAGTTTGAAGGTTGCACCCACAGATAGATCCAACAAATCAGTGCGAGCGTATCGAAACGTAGGAAGAGTGCAGGAGTACCGTTCACTATCGTGCGACTGTGCGTCAGACATACAACCAACACTGCAAACAGTGGTGAGCGAATGCTCACGTCGCGACGACGGTGGGGCATGGCACGGCAGTAATGGCAGCCACTGAGTAATCCAACTGATGGAGACAAGTAGAAACACAAATGTCCATGTAGCACGTTGATGAGGCGGCAGGGAGGCATAAAAGTTACACCACTGGGTAGACCAATCCATGACGAAGATGCTGATACCAGTATCCACATGTACACTTTCACACAGACAGCATATGCTTACAAAAACGTCAGAGCAGCATCACACACGGCCTGTCAAGCGTGTGAGCACTACTCTAGTTATTGCAACATCCCAGGCGCTTTCAAATCCCACGCATTGCCTAACATGGGGCAGTCTATCCACACTATGGTGCACCTGACGCCAGTATACAAGCAGATGCTGAAAAGCATCAAGCCCACAGTCAGGCCGGTCAAGGTGTAAAGTGAAGAATCTATCAAAGGACTCAATAGTTGCTTTGACTGCACAGACTGGAGTGTTTTCTTCTAAGGCAGCTCCCTTGTTGAAGCCACTGAAGCCATCTGCGACTATGTGAACTTCTGCGTTGATCTGACTGTTAAAGAGGCAAAAGTGTACCCCACCTCTAGGCCATTGGTAATCACAGAGCTTAAACACTATCTCCTGGAGAGACGGGCTGAGCTGAGGGAGGGCGTTAAAACCAGGATGAAGTCTATCCAAAAGAAGATTGACACCAAGATAAGAACCGAGTGTAAGAAGTATGCTCAGCGTTAGAATTTGGCATGCGTCCAAATGCCCGGGGAGCCTTAATTCATTTTTTGGGCGTCAAGATTTTAGTTTAGTGTAAAATCCTAAAAGAAAGTTGAAGCTCCCTTCGAAACATCATAATTAAAGATCAGAGGAAACCTTCAGGGTGATAGCAACAGAAATATTCCGTTGCACATCACATTCTTATTTTCTAGAAGGTCACTCATGTATTTGAAGTTATTTGTCTTTGGGAATTCAAAAATTTTGGGGGGCACCCAAAAGTTTCTAGTAGGGCACCCAAAGGGCACCATTTTAAAAAGTTTATTTCTAACCCTGATGCTTCAAAGCTGGAAGAGAACTTCAAGCGGTACTGGCAAAACATTAAAACCATCAATGGCTACAAGTCGAAGGGTGGTAATTTTCATTTGATGAAAAATGCAAATTTGCAAACGAGCTAAATATCTTCTACACTTGCTTTGACAAGCACAACTTCAATGTTGAACAGCATCAAGCTATGGCCAAGGTACGTGAACTACCAAGCACGTCCATCACTGTAAGTGATGAAGAGTTTAAGAATATTTTCAAATGCCTTAACCCTCAGTGCCGCAGGTCCTGAGGCGGTCAGTGGCGAGAAACTGAGGTTGTGCTACACTTCTCTGACACAGGTGTTTACCATGCTCTTTCAACACTCTTTTGATGAAGGCAATGTTCCACAACTCTGGAAGACCTCAACCATAGTTCTTGTGCCGAAGAAGAAGTCACCAACTCAGCTCAGTGATTATCTGCCAGTGGCTCTGCAAGGAGGTAGAAGAAGAGGGAGACTGAAAAAGAGGTGGGAGGACAACATTCGAGAATGGACTGGCTTGACATTGAGCGAAGCCATTAGGGTTACCAGTGTTTCCCAAAACGCACATGTGTGCGTCAGAGACGCACAAAAACTGAAAAAGGACGCATGAAAAAAAAAAAGGTGCGTCACAAGGGACGCAACGTTTTTTTTTTTACTGCCGTTATGTATCCCGGCACCTCTGAGCTATCGTGCGCCTGAGCCGAGTAATCACGGTGATCTCCCCTACCCACTGGCGCAGCCTTTTTGTTTGCTTCCTAAAAGCTGAAACATGTCGCTCGACACATGGCTACGGAAAACGATAACCCGCAGAAATGCGGAAGACGATGCAATCGTTAAATGTTGAATCATAATTTTCAGTTCTCCCTAGACTTGGCAATGATGATCTTGTCTGTAATACGCAGTTAAACAGATTTTGTTGTCTCTGTTTTTTTTTTCTTCTGGTCATCGACTTAGTCACCTCTAACACTAACTGCTTTTACAGAGACAATTTGTCAATGCATGCAGATTGATGTGTGTAAATTGTCGTATGACTATTTCATGTTTGTTCTATGGTCATTTTATGTGATTTTAAGGTTCCTCTAGTCAATGATGGATTCCTTTGTAACATTTATCAGAACAGTTGTGTTGCTTGTTTTATGGCTATTCATAATTTTCAATAAAGTTGCATTGAAAACTAAGCTTTGTTTGACTTTGAGGCGTATTTGTGTGTCCGTGATGTTGGAAATCAAAATCAAGGTAAATGTAGGAATTGTAAGGGTACTCTCAAATTTTGTAAGGGGACTGACTCTCTGAAAAAAAAGCTGTGGGAAACACTGGTTACTGAGGACAGAGAAGGATGGAGTATGCTGGTTAAACGATCATCTGTGGTGCCCCAACGACCTCAGAGTTATGGGATAGGATAGGCTCTGATATCAATACCCATGAAGTGCATTGAGAGAGTCGCTTTGAAACACCTGCGGCAGGAAACAGAAAAACACCAAGATGCCATGCAATTTGCATACTGCAAAGGACGCAATAAAGAGGGTGCTATCCTCACATTACTACATCAAGGGATGCAACAAAGGGTGCTATCCTCACATTCCTACATCATCTCTGCCAGCACCTTGACAGGCCTGGGTCATATGCCAGAATCTGTTGCATGTATGTATTTTTTTTAAATCCCAGACAACAAATTTTAATGGATATAATGAAGTCAAAGTACAAAATCATTGCAAATTACATAAATTCACGGAAATTATGTAAAATTCGTCAGAAATTTTGACGTCATTCATGTGTCTATAGAAAGATTCTTCTTAACCCTTTGGAGACGACATCATTTTGCATAGTACTACTTTATAAGATGTCATTTTAAGATCTGACAGAAAGTGACAAGCCTAACTTTTTGATTTTGTTCTTGACACCCAGGAACTGTTTACAAGTAAAGAAAAGTTTACATTTTCTGAAAATAACTAGGCTGAAATTTGAAAATGTATTAAAAAAAAGTACATGAGTGAGTATTTTGTGAAACTATACAATGTTGGGCATTTTTACTCCTATACACTTAGAGGGAAGGAAATATATGGCTCACAATCCACATCGTTATCACTGTGTCTGCTTTAAAAAGGCTAACAAAAGCATTCACTTTCATATTATTAAACAAGGAAAATGAATGCACCAGACAAGGTTTCACTGCTATAGTGGATGATTGGTGGGCGTACACCTTTTACCCTGTCACAATAAATCCACTGGAAAATAGTTCCCAACCCATCAAAACGATCGCCGATAACGATCATTTGCAGCAAGACGGGAAGTTCGTTCTTAGACACAAACCATCCAATTGACCGGTTTCGTTCTTTGAGAGCAAAGCCGAGACGATTCTCCGCTGGGGCCAACGTTTCCACCCTTTTGTCTTTTTGGCACAGACAGGTAGGGCCACAGCACAATGAACAATACAAAGCATGGAGATTGTGTGCTACCGAAGACTTTTGGGCATTTCCTATACCCAGCACATTACCAACGACAAAGTCCGACAGACCATCACACATGCCATTGGACAACACGATGACTTGCTCACAGTGGTGAAGAAACAGAAACTCCCGTGGTATGGCTGCATCACCAGAACATCGGGCCTTGCAAAGATCATCTTGCAAAGCACAGTGCAAGGAGGCAGATGAAGAGAGACAGGAAAAAGAGGTGGAAAGACAACATTTAAGAATGGACTGGCTTGACATTGAGTGAAGCCATGAGGCTTGCTGAGGATAGAGAAAGACGCTGGTTAAACGATCATCATCTGTGGTGCCCCAGTGACTTTTGAGTGACGGGATAGGATAGATTAAGGCTCCTAAGAGTGAAAAACATTGCGGCAAAACAAAAATTAATTCAGCTCTCTTGAAATAATATCACATGTTGGAGCACATCCACACAAGAACAAAAAAAAAAAAAGCTGATATAACCAAGGACTGTTAACATCTATTATCAATGCTAAGTACCTTCACTCAGAATATAGAATACAGATTAATTATTCATCCAAATGATAACAATTACATTGCATATTGAAAATTGCCCTGATGTTGGTAAACAGCCACACACACACAACCACCCTGCAGGCAAATATCATCATTCCTACAGTCGTATACAAAACACTTTATAATACTTCCTTTAAAAAAAGATGCCATATCAACATTGGACACAATCACACTTGATATAAAAAATGGACATGTGTATATCATAGGTAAAATATTAAAAATGGACATGTGTATATAATAGACAAGCCAGTTATCATACAGAATGCTACAAGAAAGGATGCACACATGCACACACATACAATGAAAGGAATGTACATTAAAATATGCTTAAAAGAACGTTATTGCATTAAAAAAATAATAGTGAGAAAACAAACACAGGTCTATATGAATAAAAAGTGCACATTAACTTACAAAGAAAACATAACACACTCTCTCTCTCCCCCACTCCCTTTCTCACTCTCTCTTTCTCACCCTCTCGCTCGTGGACAAGAAAACGATATAAGCACACGTATGAGCATACTCAGGTAGGCACATACACTTTCGAGACCGGGGGGGCTAAATCACTCTCTTTCTCTCTCTTTTTTTCATCTCTATCTCCCCACCCCTGTTGTGGTGCTGGGGTTTTCTGTATAAATGGTATCCCCATTTTGTGGAAATTTAGTGCTTGAACCTACCACTGTTTCTGTCATTCTCATTTGTTCTTTCTCGTTCCTACTCTGTTCTATCAATCTACTGTCTTCTTCGCTAGACCAGTCACTTTCCTTTTTTAATGAAAACTCTCCCAAAACTCCTCATTTGTGTATAAGGTCTGTTGGGTCAGCTTGGGGATATTCGACGCTTTCTACCAAATGGTCACTAAAGCTTTTTATGGTATCATTATTTAGCAATGTAGGCATTTTATATTTACATGTTTTGGTAATATTTTATAATGATGTTTATATTCTATTTTGTTTTTGTCCACGGGAGTTTGATAAATGAGAGTACAGCCTCAGCGTCCCCTGCATGGGAGGATGCCTTTATTGTAAAGCGACCAGCTGGTGGAGTGACTTTAGTGTTATAATTAGGATTGCTTCAGCAGATCTTTTATATGTATCAGGGGTGAGCCCTCTTTCAACCAAGTTGTGGTCCTGATTTACCTCTTGCATTCCGCAGGACCCTGTAAACAATGACTAACTAACTAACTCCTTCTCCCCTTCATCTGGCAAAATCTTCTAAAATCAACCCCAACATGACGAGAATACTGTTTGACGTGTTCTGGGCTGTACATCTTACATCAAAGACTCATTTTAGAGACATGATGGACATAACGAATGCAAAAACACAATTTGGCCACTAACCATCAACTTTGGTATAACGAAGGGGACAATTTTCCCCTGGACTTCGTTGTAACTATGTTCAAGTGTATTATATTCCTCTTTGTAGGACAATTTTCCAGAAATTGTAGAATAATTTACTGGAAAATTGCATCCGCTGTAATAAAAATGAACGTCTTCATATTAAGACAAATGCATATGACCTCAAAGTTTTACATTTGTATTTGTGTTTTTGGTTTCAGTCTCACAAGCAATCATGGACAACTTTACATTACAAAACCTAGCAGCGGCAGCAGGCCAGCAGTTGGTGGCGGGACAACAAGTACTAGGACAAAATATTATACAGTGGCCCGTGCAAAACGCTGTCCCAAACTCTGCCCAGACACAGGTAATAATAATAACAATAATAACTGACAATAACAATATCGATTGTTATGTTTGAGATGCACACTATAGATCCGATCGTTTTGTTTTGCAACAACAACACAAAATCAAGGTAAATGCACTCTGTTATTGCATGCTTTGCAAAACAAAACGATCGGATCTATCGTGCGCGTCTCAAACGTAACAAACGGTTGCCCTGTGAAATCGGATATCTTTATTTTAGTTTAAAATCACTTACTTTCAGCAAAGAAACCTAGTCTCCATTGCAGAGAAATGTAAAATATTCTTGTTTGGAAAACAGTATCTTGCTAGCATTTTTACAATTTTTTACTTTGCCGACACTTGATCTTGTGGGATCTGATCTTGGCGCAGCAAAGCCTATACCATGAATGTGAACCCCACAGAGTAGCTGTAGTCTGCAGAATTCTGTTGTGAACAGCAGCAAGAGATGAATGAACATTGAGGTTTAATGTCTACACCCATCCTTGGCGATATGGCAGACGGGATAGACAGACTTGTCTACCGTACGGTCGTATTCGTGTTCAGTTGAGCCTTGGAGTACGGTCGTGTAGTCAGTTCACAAAAAATACGGTCAAGTTTTTAAAATTAAAAAAAATTTTTTTACATTATTTTATTTTGATTCTGATTAAAAGACGTGCAGTGTTGTTACTTCCATTACTGAAGTTGTTCAAGCGCACTTATCGTAAGGTCACCGCACTTGTTAAACTTTCCTCCATTCTGCTCACTGCTGTGTAATGTAGCAAGGCCAACGCGCAGTCACAGTCAGCGAGATTACACTGCAGAAGCCTAGTCAGGCCAACATTTGGTGAAAGAAAACTAAAATAATACTAAAATAATTTTGTTTAACAAAGTCATATTGCATGTCAATGGAAAGAAAATAAAACGATCTTTTAGATGATATAGATTGGCAATTTTATTTATTTCCTGAGCCCGATTAAACCCGATGCTTAGTAAAGTTTTTCTTGCCGCTTCTATAGTTCGCCTCCGTGAAGCGCTACCTTCGAATCACGCTCGGTTTCGTAACCTTTTAACCTTTATCCGGAAAATAACAAAAATTTACAACCAATCAGAGAAGATGTAGCTCTTTCTCGCGCAATTTCCGCCATTGTTCTACATAGCATACGAACGGAGATACAAGTTGTTAAAGTTTTCATCGATTTTCTTGAAAGTCGATGTTTTTTAAGCCTAGGACTAAATTGCGCGTGATGACAGATAAGATTATCTTTCTTCTCATATGCGTCATTAATATGTGTTATTTTATTATTTCGCAATAATTAGCAGCGAACGCAGACAAAAATGTGAAAAGTTAGTGCCATTTTCTTCTCAGTCAGCCGGCGGAAAGCGAACCTCTGTGACGTCACTTGCGACAATGGCCGTTATTATTTCATGAGCTTTGATTGGCCGAGATCTAGTTTACGTCTATTTATAGAATTTCTGGTCAAATGCTAAGCACGATGTTGTTCAAAATACTGCATTCCCTTAAACTTGTATTGCGTACAATACACTGAATATCAAAGGAAAAATATATATTGCTTTTGGGTTTCAGTTCAAAAATAAATAAAACAAACCTATGCATTAATTAAAAGGTGCGATTAAACGATAAGAATTAAGAAGATTCAGCAAGATGATTGTAGTCGTTAGGCCTAACGTAGGCCTAAACTACTACGTTCAGACGAAGCAATCGAAGTCTAAACGATCTTTATTTTGGGGGGGTGGGGGGAAGGTAGGGTGTCCTTGATAATGCTTGAATGATTAACCTGTTTAGTTTTATATTGTTCACTCTGTTTTTAAATATTTCTTTGGACATTTCTGTTACTTTTTCTTTTGCTGCTGTTTTTCTTTTTCATAACATAGGCCTACTGTTATTATAGATGTTTACTTTTAGAATCCCTTTTCAGACTTATTATCTACATGTTTATCTTATGTTTCATTTGCATATATGTGTATAAAAGATAATGAAGTATGTTTATTTTACAGTTCTTATATGTAATTATACATTAAAAATAGGAATTGTCAAAATAAGTGTTGTGTGTGTCGTTTTTTCCTTGTGATGTTATCGTTAAGGCAAATATTTCTTTATAAATGTCAATTTGTTATTTATTACATTTTGTCAGTCAGATATAACCAATCTTAGTAACCATTTAAATCACCTTGCAGATGCAGCATTTCATAAAAAAATTAGCAAAATAACATGATCATGAATGCAACCCCCCAAAAAAAAATCCTTATAATTTAATGTAACGTTAATGTATGCTAATTAATAATAAATACTGAGAATGAGACAAAATCAATGTTACCATTAAAATCATCATGCATTAATCCATTAAAGTGTCAGGTTCAATCTTTAAAAAAAAGTTATATTCTGCTTTTTTCATGTACAAGTTTTAATAAATACTTAATTATTAAATTAAATCTAAAATTTTAATTTATGCAAATTAGATCATAAGATAGATAAATATTGAAAATACAAAAATAATGCTACCATTGATTTTATCAGGCAAAATTACTTAAACTAGTTAAAGTTGTGAAATGTTACGAAAAAATAATAAAAATGGTTTTTTATTTAAAAGAAACCCAACATTTAATTTTTATTAAGGTCGAAAATGTGCTAATGTATGCAAATTAGATGCATAAATATTGCCAATATGAGAAAAATAATGCAATGAATGAATTCGCCGTGCATCATTCCATATATATGCCAAATTTCTGTAAGTAATCTTTACAAATAAATTATTTATCAAATAAACACTAAAATTTATCAAAAAATTTGGTCCATCAACAATTGCCTTTTATAAGGCAGGTTTCTCTAAGTCTAAGATAGGTCGCGAGAAAAGGCTTATTTTCAACATTTCAAACTACTGTAACTTCTACAATTTTTTACCTATTTCAAAAATTTAAAGTGCAAAATTATCAGAAAAGAAAGCTGTATAAATGTAATTTAAAAGAATATAAATTAAACTTGTAAAAAAAATAATTTTATGTTGTCCTTGCTATGTAATGGTGTGAAAAAGGAAGCAAAGCTGTGATGCAAGCCGTTCTCCCGATCCAAATAAAGATGAACCAAAAGCTAAATAGCAGGCCAGAAAGAAAGCTTTTTTGAAAGTCTACAACAAAAAGTGGCACTGCCTGTCTACATCTCCGAAAAGGCCAGAGTTTGCAAGATGCACTTTGTTCAAAATTGACTTTACCATTGCACATGGCAGTCGCATTGACTACGAAAGCGTGTATCACATGAATCAAAATCAAAATCACATGAGAAGTTTGAAGAAGCTGCTAGAGGTTATATGTCCAAAAGCCTTTTTCAGGCACACTTTTGCCAAATACATGCATACATTGTAACTTGAAGCATTTGTTATGTGTTGCTTATGTGGAAGAAAGTTTATTTGCCCTCTTCTGCAAAACGTTAACCTGAACTCTTCACTTGTCCTTTCATTTGTATACTTTGTAATATAATGTGCTTAGTAAACACGCATTTCTCTATATATTTCAGTGCACAATGCCAATATTGTAAATATTATAACAAAAAGACAAAAGTCTGTTAGTCGATACACAAAAATCTGGTCAAAGCTTCCAAATTCTGGTTTCGAGCTGCCTGGAGTACTGTCAACACATTTTTTTGTGTATAGGCAAGTCTGGATAGATAGATAGACAATTAATTTTTATAGGGTCAAGCGGACTGCCAAGAGCCGAATCAGGACCACGCAAAACTACTCAAAATCAGACTAGACCATTAACAAAGTAACTTTACTGCTGAACTTTAACCATTGACACAAACAAAATTACATGACCTATATGCGATAAAACAAACCAACATCACGTAAAAATGTAAACAAGTTTTGACCATTTAAAACTTCTAAATCTCATTAAAAGGTACTAAAACCAAAATATCTTTCTCTCTCATCAACCGGGTCAACACATTCAGAGATAAAATGGCAGACGGAAAAGGATTTGTCACATGCAAAGCACCACGGTGGTTCTACTCCTTTTAAAACGAAGCTAATGGTAACATAAGTATGCCCAATATGAAGGTGGGTGCAAAGCTAGGCATAAAAGAAGACAGATCTGGAAGAATTTGAAATAGTTTGTTATTGATTTACAGCTGTGGGTTCAGGCACTGAATAGAATAGACCCAACGTTTCCTGGCGTGTCGTAAGAGGCGACTAACAGGGGTGATGTCAGCAAAGCATCACTGGGCGAAAGTCTTCTACATAGAAGTCACCGGCCAGGACGGAGGAACCTCATGTTACTACAGGCGAGCCACACTGTATTCTTCGATATCGGCTGTGGCCAACAGCCTGGAGAGGATTGGGCCCTGCCAGGTCATTTTTGCCCAAGACACCTTGCATAATGAAAACAACCATTCACCATACCGGATCTGTCGTCGCCCGGGTCACCAAGGACCGCGCCTTCCGTTGGCCACCAGGACAGAGGTGATAAGTGTGCAACTGATGGACAACTTAGCAAGATTCGCACGAGAAACAACATTGTCATAGGAACCTGGAATGTCAGGACACTAACTGCGGATGGAAAATTAGAACTGGCCTACGTGCTGGACCACTATAGATAGAACAGTTTAGGTATCAGCGAACTGCGCTGGAAAGGCATAGGTGAAACAATGACCTGCAAAGTCCACAAGCTTTATTTCAGTGGGAGAGATGACAGGCACGAACACGGCGTTGGATTCTTGGTCCACAAAGACATTCTAGCCACTGTCATGGGTTGCCGCCCAGTCTCCAGTAGACTCATTACCATCCGTCTGAGAGCAGCCCCTTTCAACATCACCATCATCCAGGCCTATGCTCCAACACCAGACTATGACGACAGCGAAGTGGAGGATTTCTATGAAAATCTACAGGCTGTCCTTGACCAAGTGCCAAAGAAGGACATAATCATAGTGCAAGGCGACTGGAATGCCAAGGTTGGCCAAGATGCGCACCACAACTGGGGAGACACATATGGACCTCACTGCAACAATGAGACAAATGACAGGGGTCTGAGACTCTTGGAGTTTGTCAGATATAACATTGAGAGTACAGCCTCAGTGTTCCCTGCATGGGATGCCTTTATTGTAAAGTGACCTGCTGATGGAGTGCCTTCAGTGTTACCTTTAGGGTTGTTCCATCAGATCTTATATACGGGTCAGGGGTGAGTCCTCTTTCAACCAAGTTGTGATCCTGATTTGGCACTTTGCAATCCGCTGGACCCTATAAACAATGACTAACTTACCAACAGTTAACCAACGAGTAGCTGATGAACGACACGAAACGGGCGAGATGATCTGAAGTGCTCCTATTTTTGAAGAAACCACGTTGAGAGATATCAAGAGCATTGATGGATTCTAACTGCCACATCAAATGCTCATGAATCATTTTTTCCATTGTTTTACGCAAGCAGCTTGTAAGGGCAATGGGTCTGTAGTTTGTTTGGATCAGAGTGATCTTTGCTTGGTTTAAGGATTGGAACAACTGCTTCCTGCCAAAATGGGGGAAAGGACCCAGAAGACCATACATGAGGAGAACTTGCAGGGAATCTTTAGGCAGGTGCGATATTAACTGATAATGAATATAATCAGGTCCGGAAGCTATTGGATTAAAATATGGAATCTGTCAACTCTTCCATAGAGAAAGGAAGATTATATATTTCAGAATTATATGATTCAAAAATGCAGGGTTCTTGTTCTTTTTTATCTTTGATGTTTTGGAATTTTCTGAAGTAATGGAGTTTTTCCCTTTAATTCTTTGTATTATTTCCCAGACTGTTTTGGAAGAGGTTTTATAATTAAGTTTGGAGGAGAAGGTTTTCAAGGATTGGCACCTTTTTTGTTTAAAGAGATACCTAGTTTGGTCTCGCAGCTTCTGGTGTTGAAGTTTATTTTCGGCAGTAGGATTTATGAAGAAACGTCATTGGGCTAGTTTTTCTTTAGTGATGAAGAGTCTTGCATTCTTCGTCAAACCAAGGAGTCTTCGGATAACTGCATTTCATAGATGTTTTGGGGATATTTTCAGAAGCACATTCTATTACAATATTAGAAAGCTGGATCTTAAAATGTCAGAGGTAATTTGGCTAGATGCGGAGTTTCTAAATTTGTCCCAATCTGGTTTTTTTTTGGAATTCCAGCGTCGCTGGTTTTTTTTTTTAGGTTGCTTCATAAAAGCAGGAAAATGGTCACTCCCGCAGAGATCCGAATGAAGTTTCCATTCCAGGTTAAAAAAAAGAGAAGCTTCACAGATGGCCAGATCTAGATTAGAAAATTTTCATAAAGGGCTTCAATACGTAGGAGAATCTCAATTCAAAATACATAAGTTGAGGTCATCAACAACACTCTCCAGAATTTTGCCTTGCGGATTCTGATGACTCACCCATCTGAGGGAGTGACCATTCCAGGTTAACAATCAGAAATGGAGTTGGGAGTTGGTCTATCAAGTTTAATAAATCGACTTTGAATATGGTTTTTGAAAAGGATAAATATAAGGAGCAGACTGTTATACTATCCCTATCCTATCCTATGCCGTAACTCTAAAGTTGTTGGGGCACCACAGATGATCGTTTAACCAGCGTACTTCATCTTTCTCTGTCCTAAGGAACCCTCATGGCTTTGCTCGGTGTCAAGCCAGTCCATTCTCGAATCGAATGTTGTCCTCCCACCTCTTTTTCTCTCTCCCTCTTCTTCTTTGCACCATTCTTTGCAGGATGGTCTTTGCAAGGCCTGAAGCTCTGGTGACGTGGCCATACCATCGGAGTTTCCATTTCTTCACCACTGTGAGCATGTCATTGTGTTGTCCAATGGCTTGTGTGATGGTCTGTCGGACTTCATCGTTGGTGATGTACTGTGTATAGGAAATGCCCAGAAGTCTTCTGTAGCACCCCATCTCCATGCTTTGTGTTGTTCGCTGTAGGTCTGCTGTGAGGGTCCATGTTTCGCAAGCATATAGGAAGATGAAGATGACAAGGGAGCGCAGCAGTCTTACCTTGGAATGTAGACTGATGTTTCCAAATGGGCTTCAACCTTGTCAGGGCAGCAGTAGTTTGTGCAATCCTGGAGAGGACTTCCTGTCGGGATCCATTGTCTGATACAATGGCTGCTAAATATTTGAAGCTATGCACCGTGTTGAGGGATTGGCCTTGGAGTTTGATGTCCATGTTGATGCCATTGGTGTTGTTGGTCATCATTTTGGTCTTCTCTGCAATTGTTTCCATTCCAAAGGCCCTGGAGGTGGTGTCAGGCCTCTGTACCAGCTGTTCTTGTTCTTCTCCAGCCAATCCATCAATGTCATCCGCAAAACGGAGGCTGGAGATTGCTCTACCCACTATGCTGACTGTACATTCGTGATCTGCAAGCTACAGGGTTCGTACGCTCCTTGAACCTCCTTGAATCTCCTTGAATTTTCGATGTCTTGTTCAAGGGCCCTTGAATCTCCTTGAAAAATGCCAAATTGCCTGAGCTCCTTGAAAACTCCTTGAAATTTCAACCAGTGCATCTATCCATTGCTTGACCTAGAGATTTTATTGTCAAGTGTTTAAAAAAGGCCATTGAAAAATAAAAATTTATAAAACAAAAATTATATTATTTGTGTTGTCAACTGTTCGACGATCGTAACTTTTGTCGTCTGCTAATGATAAGGGAAGTAACCACCACTGGAAATTGTTGATTTCCTTGCTGCCGCGCATGCGCAGTTGTTGGTTTCGTACATTCGTTCTAACGCGCGATGTACAGAAAGTACGAAAACAGTGAAAAGGACAGCGAAACCGTGCGTGTTTGTTTACTGAATGGGTAAAAATGCCCGGAGGCGATTGTGTGTTGAATCTTTTGTGGTTATTGAAATCTGAATATGCAGGGTGGCTGCTTGAAAAGAAATGGAACAAGCATACATGTTTCTGCCGCGTCTGCTAAAAAATTATCGACGTGAAAGTGATGTGTTACTGTTAGACCAGCTGTTCAGCACACTCATGAAAGCAAAAAAGGACTATCAAGATCTTTGGGCTGTTGTGAGGCAGTTGTTACTTTTGTCCCATGGGCAAGCAACGGTCGAGAGAAGATTCTCAACCAACTAAGAGATCAGCACTGAAAATCTCTCCTAGCAGTCCTTGGTTGCTCGCCGACAAGTGCTGAACGGTATCAGGAAAATTGGTGGAATCGACAAGGTGGACATCACCAAGGAGCTGCTATTATCAGCATCTTCTGCAAGGAGAAAGTACCACGACTACCTTGATCAACAAAAGAAAGACCAGGAACAGGCACAAGCGGCAAAGAAGAGGAAGGCACAGGAAGACTGTTGCTGATTTAAGAGAGAAAAAAAGAAGAATGGAGAAGGATGCTCAGCACCTGACTCAAAAGGCAGACAAGCTTTGCTGAACAAGATGGTGCGCTGAGAATCTTGACTCAGTCTAATGCGCTGAGGAGGAAATTCAAGGAAATAAAGATCCAGCTGGAGATTTCCTGTCAGATTGGTTAAGAAATGGAAAAACTGAAATATTATAACTGAAAACTCATTCATCTGTATGAAGTGTATTATATATTAGCTGGTGGTGGTACCTCTTTCTGACTTTTTAAAGTTCTCTAACTTGTGTCTAAGGACAACATGCTTCACAATTATTGTTTAAATGGGTATAGACTCCGTAATCTGCATCATCATTATAACTGCAAGTTTATCGACATGCAATATTTATGCGTGTAGATTTCATAATCAATATCAACATCAGTATCACCATCAGATTCTTGACTGCAAAAAATTTATGGATATCACTGGGTTAGAGATTTTATCCTTTATTTTGACTACTTATCAATTCTAATGTGCGTTTACAATTTTTAAAAAACTCCTTGAATTTTTGGAAAAACTCCTTGAAGTCTCCTTGAAAACTCCTTGAATTTTTTACAACAATTTGAGTATGAACCATGAAGCTATATAAAATGTGTGACTGAATGCATAGATCGTTCCCATGAGAAACATTGGATTGCAAGCAAGAGTATCCAGACAGTTGTAGTAGTTTATCAATACTCAGAAGAGTTTCATGAAGACAAATGATGCTTGGTCTGTTTTTAATAAGCAGGAGCAACTGTTCGTAGTTGGCTCTAAGGCCTCTAATGTTTTATTGTATTAGAATAGACATGAAAGGAAGAAATTAAAATAATACTGGCCTACACTTAATGTCTATTTACTTGTTTCAAGGAATGAGAAATAAATTATTGTAGTCATTTTTACACTCCTCTGCTTCCATCAGGCTGTCAAAATGGTTACTCATTTCGATATCCTGATCACATTTGGATGAAAGTCATCCCGGCTTACCAGGACCCACCTTCCTCTCCCTATACTTTGATCTGCCAGGTGGTCTCAACCCTCCCCCGCCAACGGTGTCCCTAATCGGAGTAGAGAGCTATTTGTTGGACACAAGTACCGCGCCTTTGATACTCTCCTCATCTGCCTGCCCCATCTATTCCTGCACTTCCCTGCTGGGAAGAAGATGGCCTGGCCGCTCCGGCAACCTTCCGCCTGCTTCCCTCACTGCCTGAGATTGCGGCTTAGAATGGGTGATGGCTTTAGACACGGCCATCTGCATGTTAGAGATAGCAGCTTTTGATCCAGTTGTCTGTGGATTAGGGATGACAGCGTTAGACACAGCTATCTGCGTGTTTGGGTTGGTGGCATTTGATGTGGCTGCCTGCATGTTGTCCAGTGGGACTGGAGAACCACCCACCTGGCAAAGAGTTGTCAACACTTTCTCAAGGCTTTCCATTCTCTTGCATAAAGAATCTAAAATCTGATTAATTTTATTCATGAAGGCTTCCATCCTTGGATGTGTACGGTGCTCAACAAGAGGGGTGGAACCTGCCACCGATGCAAAGGATCTCTTTAAGGGTTTTGTCTCTGCTCCATAACCTTCCTTACGTCCACGAAGGAGCACCCCACAGTGGTACACACTCTTTGAATTTCAAGCTCCAATCTCCACACAGCGACTCAACCAAAGCTTTTTAAGATTTTGAGGTTAGGTCAGCCAGGCTAGTTATAAATACAGACCTGTTTACCCATACGATTTCGCCGTATTTTATACGCGACATTTGATACTGTACGACCAATACGGGACAGTACCAAAAAATAGGGCCTTCTTTTTTCTTTTTAAAAAAAAAAAATAAATCTATACATAAATTGGTTGTTTCCGGAGCAGTTCGGAGCTTTGGCGGGTTGTTTTTCGGGCAACTTCGGTGATAAGCAAAATCGACGATGATTGGTTTACGAGTAGTGACATCACGGATCGGCTATTTCCACATTCGTTGACAACAATCACGGCGCCATATTTGGGTGAAAAATGAAACGTCAAGCAGCAAGTGCAAGTGTTGCTGGCCCTCAAAAGCCAAAAAAAATACGTGAGCAGGAAAATTTTCTTTCAAAGTATACTAAAAATCCCTGGCATCGTCGAATCTTCTGTCAGCAAAGTGCATGCTCGATGCAAGTACTGTGAAGTTGACTTTTCTATTTCGCATTCTGGAAAATTTGATATCTATCGCCATTGTGAGAGTAAAAGCCACCATGATCGACTTGGTAGAATTCAGGCCGCTGCAACATGCCAAAGCTTACAGAAATTCATACCTTCACAGCAAGTATCGCAAACCGAGCAAGATGTTATCCGAGCCGAGGCCATGTTTTCCGAACTTATTGTAAAGACTAACCTACCTCTCACCACAGCAGATATAATAAGTAAAACTGTGAAAAGTGCTTTTCCAGACTCGAAAATTGCTCAGATGTATTCTTGCGGCAGGAACAAAACAACAGCAATAATTACGTCAATGGCAGAAGACATCAAAGCTTCAGTTAAAGAGCAGATGCGCAATGGACCTTTTTGTGTTGCCACTGATGGCTCAAATGAACAGAGAGAAAAACAGTACCCCATTGTAATAACAACCATTGGAGAATCGGGGATAAGCACTGACCTGCTGTCTGTACCAACTCTTGACCTACAGCGCATATTCTCTTGTGTGCGCAAGAACCGGACTGACCAAAGGGCTTCACTGTCAGCCAGAACTGTTGACAGCCTTATGGTGGTTAAATCCAGACCAAGATTACCTAGTGAGAGAACATACACAGTGGCAGATTTAAAAAAGCTAAAGTCCTGCTACTACAAATCTTTGCAATCTAGCAGTAAAACTAACTAAATTATTTTTTGGCACTATATAGTGTAGTTGATACATAACTGTCTTGAAATTGTGGGAACTACAAAATGTATACTAGAGACACAACTATGTTTCTGTGAATACCTTTGACTGAATTATGTTATTGTATGAAAGCGAAGGCTTTACAAGTCTCTAAGGTTTGCTGTTATTTGTGATGAATAAGTAAGTTACAGGTAAGATTTTTGCTGTTGTTGCATGTGTGTGTGTACATTTTGTAATAAACTCAATTTGTAAAAATAACTACAGTCATAATTGCCTACCATGGTCCTTTGGGGTTCTCTTAAGAGTTTTGATTTTGAAATCTCTGTATTTTAAAGCAATTTATGTTCTTTGATGTAAGATAACATATTTTTTGTGTTTTCTCAAAACATTAAGTACGTAAGTTGCGAATGAATTGCGTCTAATATATGGAATTTTGAAGTTATTCATGGAATACACTTACTTTCTTCAAAATACACCCTTTTTTCCTGAAAAGTACCCCAACCACAATTCCAGGGTAAACAGGTCTGTAAATAGCTTCGCCGATGCTTCCTTTCACTGGAAGGGAGGGTGCAAGCAAGCTATAAATAGCCCGCAGCAAGCAAAATGTGGAGGCACTAAACAGTGCTGATCAAATAGGATTTGAGCTGGTGTGTCCACTGAGGGCAATCTTTGGAGCTAAAAGGATGTTTCCCCACGCAATGGACAAAGCATATGGGGTCGCTACGCTCATTCTCATGTTTATCCTTTCCGCACTTTCTGCAAATCTCTTTTCCTTTCCAGGTCTTGCTATCCTAACTAAATGTCTGGCAACGTAGAAAGGAGCCACCTTCACCTGAAGGTACTCCACTTTGAGTGACTCCGGTAACTTGGCCATGGCAAATGTCACAAAAAGTGTTTGTAGGGTGACACTTGGGTCCCTTGGTGACAAACACACTCTGCACTGCTATGACCCCCTGGCTCGAGAGCTCCCCATGGATTTCTATCTCCGACATGTGAGATAGGTCTTGGCATCGAATGACTCCCTTGCTCCCTTGCATCTCAAGCGCTGTGGTTAAGGATGGAGATAAAAATAGACTGTCTGACCACCACCACCCACTCCAACCACTCTCGTGCCCCTCAGTTCCCCTTTCTTTCTGGCTTCTACTTGCATTCCAGGCAGCGTAGGCCATGCTATCAGACCTCTTTCAACACCATCCCAGCACAGCGTGCACCCTTTAGAAAGTAGAGTTCAAGTTTTTAAAAAATTTAAATAAAATGTTCTATAAGATTCCGACCAACAATACCTAACAAATAGCAGGTTTACACTTAAAAGATTTGATACTAATATAAATTAAGCCTCACAGAAATATAGAACTTCCTAAAAAGGTTAAAAGAAACAAGGGAACCGATACACACACAATACTATTTTAAAAAAAGATGAGAATCTCAAACAAACACTGCCTCGTTCAACATAATAAATAAATTTTTAAAAAACGTATTTACTCAGAATCACCAAAAAATCACATCGTAGAGATTGATTATGTCGCTAACTAAACATACTGAATCAAGCAAAGTAAAGTAATGCTGCTACACAAAGCAATAATGATGAGAAAAATGCACTTAGTCTTCTCTGTTATCACAATACCCTTGAAACATTCTATAAGCATGCTGCCTATGCGAGATCAAAGCAGGCTAATTTTAGGTTCAGGCAGCGTGGGTTAAAGTCGTCAGATTAAATGCGGCCTGTATGCTGTGCTTGAAGGAATTCAACCATCCATGCACAGAAACTTTTATTGGTCTTTATAAAAGAGACAGTCAAATTCCTCTTCAGAAGACAGATGCCCTTCTGGTTGAGCATTCCACCAGATAGGCCCCAGATCAGTTTTTTCATGTCCTTTTGAAACCCACAGTCGAGATGGCCTGGAAGCCTTTGTGTTTGGCATAGGGGGACAGCTTGCCAAGTGGCATAGCTGGATCTGCCTCCTCAAAAACCAAGAAACCGGGCCATGCCCCATCAACTCCAGCATCACAAGCCTACTTTCTTGTTTCAATATCACTGTCCGTGTCCATTCCCTTCTCATATAGTCGTGTTTTTTTGTGGTTGCCATGTTTTGAATTGTTTATTCATTCCCCCTGCTCCTCATCCAACTCTGAGTCCAACAAGGGGATGCGTCCAATCGGTTAAATCCAGCAAGAAATCGCACCAGGGTTACAGGGGGTGTGTATGCACGCAAGCAAGCCCTCACTGCCACTACTGTCTTGCTCAGGTTTGACTCATTACGACATTAGCGACAGCCTTCTAGCAGAGCTAAGACAATATACGACCAACTGCTTTACTGACGCGGGCCACGACAGCCTCTTGTCTAGGAGAAGTCCGGTCCGAAGAGATGTGTTGATTTGAAGGACCGCAGTCCATCAGTGACCTCAACCTCCAGGATCCCATTCTACCCCAACTCGGGTCACCCTTTATGGCAAATGCAAAGGGCCAAAGGGAAAAAAAAACAACAAAAAAATCAAAAAGCACCTGAGAAAAACTGAAAAGGGATTGATGAAAAAAATACAGTTGAATAACATATTGAAAGAGTGAATACTGTGGACAACAGAAAACGAAAAGCGAAGACAGGAAATGTAGAGAGCGATAGAAAAGAGAAAGTTTAAAACACTAAACTTCCAGAACGTGGGAAAACTATTTATACTGTAAGATCCCCTGGTATCCCCACGGGGCCTTGGCAGACGGGGATAATAATCCCAGGGAACAAGGGGTATGGACCTAAATAACTCTGAACCACAAGAACAATCATACTGCTAAAATGGACATTGAACAATTGCTAGTTTTACTTTCATTCATCACGGGATTCGAACCTGGGTCATTGATGTGCCAGGCGAATGCTCTACCATTTGATAGCGGTGGGATGAGCAAGAGATCTATGGACTCATTTATGAATGAATCATTCATTCATTCATTGATTTATTTTTCAGGTTCTGATCTTAGCACAGCAGAACCCAGCAGTGTACGTGAGTCCCACAGGGCAGCTGTATACGGCTGATTCGTTACGTCAACAGCAGCAATGGATCAACTGTTTCCCCACCACCTCACAGACAGTAGTGGATACTAGCAGAGACCCCTGGCAGGCCGCACAATCTAGCATGGAAGTGGCCACCTCTGAAGCTCAAGTACAGGTAGTTTTGTTCAGTTGTTTGGGGGTGTTAGATGGCGCCAATTAACAGCAATTTGGGGCCATGGGTGGATTGAGTTAGACCCTGTTCTAATCCAGTGCCTTGAGCAGCTCTTTGAGCAGAAAAATCGCTATATAATAACAATTTATTGTAGCTGTCATTTTTGCAGTGTTTGTAGTACTTTTGTGAGTGAGTTTGAAGTGTTTGTAATTTTTACAGGACTGCTCGAACATTTCTTGCCTTGAATATGCTGTAGTTTGAAAATAAAGGGTGGATTCACTGTTATTTTCAAAAAATTTATTTTTTTTAGATAGTGAATCACATAAGTAATGCAGTATATGGCTTGTGATGAACTTGTGATTTTAATGACATGCGTTGTGAGGGATGAATTCTGTGATTTTCAGTACACGGCAGTAACACAACCCCTTACCCAGGTGACCCAGGCAGGCATCACAGACATCAACCAGATGTACACAGAGGCAGAACTGGAGGCACAGGCTGTTGCAGAGACACTCAACCACTTACGCAACCAGCAGATCGTCCACCACAACACAGACTCCCCAAATCACAACAGCTACAGCAGCACCAACAACACCGACCCTGACCCTGACCCCAATGCAGGGGAGGGCAATGACTGGATCACCATCAAGATCGAAAACCCTCCCAAGACCCAGAAGGCCACAAGCAGTAAAGAGAGTCGCAAGAGAGAGAAGGCAGCAAAGATGGAAACACTACAGGCCGCTCAGGTCCCCATGCAGAGCATGCAACCGCTGCAGGCTGTGGTTCTCCCGCAACTTGCGGCCAGTTCCATGGTTCAGCTGCAGCAAGGGGATTCCCCTGCTGTTCACTCCACCCCTCCCCACTCACTTCCCCAGCCTCACCACACCATAAAGATGGAGTCGACGGTTCAGACGATAGACATTGAAATGATGGAGTCGCTGGACACCCAGCCCAAAATGCAAGCGGCCCCCACAATCCCCAAGAAAAAGAAGAAGAAGAAGAAGGAGAAGGAGAAAACTTCAGACCCCAACGCACCCCCGCCGGAAAAGAAACCTCGGAAAGGTGGCTCAGACAGCAAAGCAGGGTCGTACAAGTGCATGGATTGTGGAGCGCTGTTTGCTTGGGCACGCAACCTCAACAGGCACATGAGGAAACACACTGGTCAACGACCCTATGCCTGTGAATCCTGCAATGCCACATTCACTCAAAACAGCCATCTCAAGGTGCACAGGCTGAAACATACAGGTAGGCTGCTTCTTCCTTTCTTTTTTTATCACATATTTGGCTTTCATCCATACAGCTGTATGAATAAGCACAGGTACCAGTTGCCAAGTGCTCTCGGAAGACCTGAACCTTGAAGCTGACTTTGCCTGATTTAGTGATTAGAGACCTTTTTTTTAAAAAGTTCAATTCATTCAAGAATATATTTTTAATGATTCTTTCAAGTTTTACTGAATCACAAACTGTGTTCTGCTATGTTTTGTAGAAGTTGTTCCCGAACTAGTGTGAAATGCTATGGGAGATTAACTTTGTCCAAATGACTAGCCCAATGGGCGAATTGAAATTTGTCTCATTCATCATCCCAGAGTATGTACTCAAACAACAGCCTAAGCTTTTCCTGTCTTGTTATCTTTCATAGTGATAGTTGACTTGTTTGCCGCAGTACATATGTATCCTCACCATAATTGTGTTTGTATTTGTGGAAGTCTGCATGGGATAAGTCTTAACTAGCCGTAAAAAGATGTTTATGTTTGCAGTTTTTCTTTACAAATCAACTACTTAGTGGGATTTATTAAACATAGGGCTATGCAGGAACTTACCCAAATCAAATCCCTGAAGTTGAATAGATAAAAGTAGGCAAATGTATTATGAATTAGTGGTCAGTATTGTGGTAAGTGTACCACTAATAATGGTCTGTGCATTTCAGGGGAACGGCCATACGTGTGCATGACGTGCCAGGCCTCTTTCACACGGTCATCATACCTCAACCGCCACATGCTCAAGCACACAGAGTCAGCCCACATCCCCACACCCACTGCCCCCAAGAGCAAGAAAAGTAAAAAGACCACCAAGGACTCGGGTCACACAGTTATCGCTGCTGGACCAACTTTGGCTGAAATTACCCTGAGACCAGACGCAGAGGCAGCAGAACATGGGCTGACCACCATAAACTTTCCTGATGCCCTCAGCACTGACATTGTGCCGGTGAATGGCTTGAAGGAAGCACTGCCCAAGAAGAAGAAAAAGAAAGACAAAGAAAGCATGAGTGCATCCACGGAAGTGCAGACCATGGAGGATGGAGTGCTGAACCTGAGCACCACCAGACCGGAAGATGTAGCAGCAGTGGTGATAAAGCAGGAAGTTGAGGTCAAGCCTCGGCAGCCGGTGCAGAGACACGAGTGCAAAGTTTGCCAGCAGACATTCTTGCTGGTGTCCAGCCTCAACCGACACATGCTCAAACACTCGGGGGACAAAGTGCAGGTGCACGCATGCAAACAATGCGATGCCGTCTTCACGCAAGCCGACCACCTCCAGCGCCACATGTTGAAGCACGCAGGTGAAAAGCGCTATGCCTGCGATGCTTGCGGACAGTCCTTCACCAAGTCCAGCCACTTGACCAAGCACATGATGACCAAGCACCCTGCTAAGCCCAAGCCTGCCAATAGCTGATAGGCCACTGTCAAAGAGATGCCATTGACACTGAAACATGAGGTGACCATTGTACTAAAACATCTTGGGCCACAATGAAACAGATAGCAATGGACACTAAAACGCCATCTCCTAATGGCCCATAGCTGGCAGCCAATAGGGATAGGCAATAGAGAAACCGTACAATTTTAAGTGAAGATTTCTGAGCAAGAGGCTACAAAGGAAGATGACAATTGAGACTGCAAATTCATCTCTAGCAGCCCACAGCTGATGACCTACAGAGATTACTGATAGAAAACAAAGTTTCATATCTACGACTAAAGTGAAGGTAATCTGATTTGTAAGGCAAGATATAATGATTGACCAGAAAGGTTCCTCTACAGAAATGTAGGCTTGTTAGTCTGATTTCTAAGAAGAAAATATGACAGTTTACAACAACGTGTTTCCCTAGAAATACAGGCTTGCAATGTTAGTCTTGATATCTACAGCAAATGACAGAGACTGGTAATGCCAGTTTGTAATTAAAAAAACACTGGCTGGTTTCACAGGCTGAAAGATGTGACGTGTTCCCAGGATGTCTACCAATGTGGAATTGTGCATTGTACAACATTGGATTGACAGTTGTGGAATATATAAACCCAGCTTACTGCTGAACATGTAGCGCATGGTTTAACTATGACCCACAAGGGAACAGTGACAGATGACTAAGCTTCGAGTCTCTCAAACAGGAATAATACTGTAGAGAAAAGTTAAGTTTCTCCATTTACACAGGCTGCTTTCCTTGGTCACGAAAAAAAAGTTACAAAAGAAAAATATTTATGCCGAACTTGTCACACAAAGTTAGGTGCCACATGCAACTTTTGTGCTTTTTTATTTTGCTTTTTTTTTTTTTTTTTGCATTGCAGAAAATTCCCTTAATGACTAACTTTTAAGATCAGTGAATTTAGTAAAATGTTAATTAAATGTTGAGCTAAGTGTTAAGCTATTTCCTTGAGTAATGTTTTGTGTGCTAATGTCAGTGTGCAAATAAGACAAAGCCAAAGGGGAAACAAAGAGGATACACACGAATCTGTATTTCAAATGAACATTATGTGCCCATTTTTGGTTTTTGCCCAAGCGGTTATTTCAAGACAAGCGAAGACATATTGCTACTCAGATAATACTGCCATGATTCAGTGGATACGTTTGGCCTATTAGCATTGATGGAGAATGCTAGTCTCCAATGCCGAAATTTCCAGTGCCGAAGAAAAGGGTGTGGTTTCGATCTTTGCCAGGGTCGAAATTTTCCAACTTAAGTTTGAGACTTCATCGGGTCACCAGAGAAACTAGGTATGAGACTTATGAGGGCACCGAGGGTTTATCCAGGTATTCTGGTTTCCTCCCTCCCTTAATAATGGTAATGAATGCAGTCAATCTAAATTTTAAAACTACAAAACTACTTTCCTTTCCATCTTCTAATAGCGATTTCCTTGCCTTTATACCACATGTTTGAATGATATGTTTGTTGTGTATGTAATTGTAAGAGGGTGTGTGGAATATGTATGTTGCTTGCAGATCGCTGTGCTTTGAGTGTTAATAATTTTAAGAGGGAAGCGCTTGTATAGCATCCAGTATTATTATTATTATTATTATAAAGGAGAGTTACGAGGCGCGGTGGCCCAATGGTTAGAGCGTTGGCTTGCGGATCTGAAGGTCCCGAGTTCGAGCCCAGGCGGGGCATTGTGTTGTGTCCTTGGGAAAGACACTTTACTCCCGTTTCCTACTCCTTCGGATGAGAGTATAAACCGAGGTCTAGTCTGTGTCGCATGCATTCCATCATAACGGACTTTAAAGATCCTGACGCTCATGTCCTAGACGGGTGAGTGCCGGTGACAAGAACACACCCAGCATGTACCTTGGGTAAAGCGCTTCACTTGGGGCTGCTGTACTTTCGAAAAATGAAAGTGCCAAAATTTCACCTCGGTGATAATAAAGTTGTTAAAATAAAAAATAAATAATACGACAGTAGTATTTCAAGACTGTTCATTTGGGACACACCGAGTTAGTTCATTTTGTGAAAACGGACGATGAGATGAAATGTACTGAACGTTTTAGTGTGCTAATGTCTAGGTACAAGGAGAGGACCAGTGGCATACAATGGAGCAAAATCATCTTATGGGCACTGAGACTTTTTATCAGTTTCTTTTGTACAGACTTTATGACACATGAACTGATTGTACATAACATTTGCATTGACTGTGTGGACTAGCAGCATGAAGACTCCATACATACAGCGTTGATGCACCCACTATATTGATGGACAGTGATTGGTGTTAGTTCATTTCATTAATATAATAACCATGAAGGTCGCAGGTGGGTGTATGTACATTAGACTTATTATCGTTCTTGTACAGCTCACTTATCCTGGCTGGACAGTCACAAGGCGCTCCGAGTTATACAGAAGAATTTTATTGTGCAGTAAGAGTGTTTTATAATTTGTAGAAAGGGAGAGAGAGAGCATTTTATAAATTGTCTGAAAGCAATGTTTTACATACACAAAAAATGTACAGAAGGTGTTGATGTTAGTGTGTTTCATGTTACTTGTTAGTTTGTAGTTTTGTTTTCTTTGTCAACAAAGCCGTTGTTATACACCATGTTGCTTACAAGTTACATAGAAGTTTAGAAACTCTGTTGTTTTCAGCGCAGAACGTGAACACTTTCTCAAGTTATGGCCGACATGACAGTTCAGAAAGCCTGCTGTTTGCAGGGGTGGAAATTGTCCACCTAAAGGCAAATTTCCTCCTAAATCAAATTGCGTTTCAGTCTAAAAAAGAAATTGACTACCTAAAAAAGTCAGGGGTGTCAAAAAATGGTAGCACCGGTTTTCTTTTCACTGATTGCTGCTGGGCATGCGCATTTGTCCTTTTTCGCTCTCTCCCAAACCTGCATGCTAGATGTTCACCGCCAGCATCAGTTACGCAATATTTAAGGGAAAAGTCGTGCCACACAGTTACGACAAAGCAACTATTACTTTTGCAGGCAGCAAAAAGGCTGAACGTGGCCGCTTCGTTTCCGACGGACAACTTGCTACACGTGTGTTGGTAATTTGTATTCAAAGCAGTTGTAATGGCAGTTGTTCAGCGTGGACAACCGTTTGATGATAGTTCCTGTGACAATTCATGGCAGTGGGAATGGCTAACTGTCACAGTGGGCAAACATTGGATGGGCGCCTACTTTTGGAAGGTTGACGTATGGGTTGTAGCATGGTGAATTCCATGTGATACAAACATTTCCTACACCAGCCGTGGTCTGGCCGCATTGGTGACCCACATCAATCGCAAAAAACACCTGGAAAAAAGTGCTGATGTATTTGTTATGTAATCATACAACTAAATTTTGTTGGAAAAAAGCAAGCACACTGGGTTAGCGCTTCCCTGAGGCCGCACCATGGTTTTCCATGGAATTAAAAATGTATTTAAAAATTACAGTTTTGGGCTGTATATAAAATCTTGGAAAAACACCCCTATAATGCGCTAGATTGCACAGATTTTAATGTAATTTCAACATTTTTCAGGGGGGATGGAGGGGAAAAGCCCCCGGACCTCCTAGCTTTCAGTCTTTTTCCACTTTTTCCAATTCCCATGCCTGTGTTCATAGACATAGACAATATCAAGCCATTGCTTAGTATTTGAAACAAGGGACACAAAAGGTTTGTGTGGAACACAAGAAGTAGCTCTGGCCTAAAGAGACGAGACGGGAGTTTATTGATAGCATCTTGGATATAATCCTTATTTGATGATATCATCCAGTATTAGTATTTGAAAGTTCAGAAAATCTGTGTTTATGTTTAAGGGTCACCTATGCAAAGTTTTATTCACATTTTGGTGACCGGGCAAGTGCTTTCAGCACCCAAGCTCAGACGAAGAAAAATGTCCACTACTGTCGCTTATTTTATTTGTATACATTTGTTTTCTTAGTGCAGACACCATAGGCAGAAAATGTTGGCTTGCTTTTGCTTAATTTGTCATTTAGATTATTCCTTTTGAGCACAGAATATGAAAACTTTCTACTAATGTTGGATGGCAATGTTTCCTTGTTAGTGACAGTAATATTACATTTGTTCCACTCATACAATTTGCAGTTATGTTTTTATGTATATCAGTAAAACAAATAAAGTCTATGTGTGAAAGTTTAACAAAGTATGATCTTAAAAAAATGAAATTGCTAGGATGGTTTTAGTTGCATTGATCGAGTGTTCGTTTGATTAAGTGATTGTGTGTGCGTGTGGGTGTATGCAAGAAAATGATTGTGTATGTGTGTGCTTCTCTCTTTCTGTGTGTGTGGGTGTGTGTGTGTGTGTGGAAAAGAATAAAATTTCAAGAAAGCTTTTGACACAAAATCAAGAAGACAGAATACAAAAAAATGTTAATTTGAAATTGTGTTGCACATAGTTGTGTTATGTAAAGGTTCATAAGACTGTTCTTGTCCAAAAATAGTGTTTGACAGTTTTCTGTTCTCTAATATGCTGTGTTCTGGTTACAAATTTATTCATGTACTGTTGATTTTGTTCGAGATTTTGCGGTAGCCACAATATGTGTTTGTTTTCTTGTTGACTTGAAAGTATAATGCTTGTTTTCATGTTGAATTGACTTGTGTTTTTATTTTGAATTCAATTGTGTCCTCATGTTGGTTTGAATATGTATGTTAACAGGAATTTTTCAGCGTTTGAATTTTCCATAGTTTGATAGTTTTGTCTAAAGCTGATTTTACACAACACCTAACCAATGCGTGTACTGATGACATATATACATTTGTGTAATAAAGTTGTTTGTATGTATTTATTCACCCAAGTCTAGCCTTGTTTTGCATGTTTGTTTGTTTTTATCCAAGGCTGTTTTGGCTAATCTTCGCAGTACAAAGGAGTTGAACAGAGAAAGAAGAAGAGGATAACACCAAAATACAAGCATTCCAAATTTACATAGCCTACAGGCATACCTAACTGATTGTTTTAATATAACTAGAAGGGCAAAGCCCATTTGACACATGTTCCTTATGGAACTTGCAATAATATTTAATACAAAAATGAGTGCCCCCCCCAAAAAAAAAAAAAAAAAAAAAAATTAAACGGTGGCATTAAATTTTTTTTTAATGCTCTTTATCTTGACTTGTGGACAATCAAATAAAGTACAGCGAAAGTGGTATTGTGCCCCTCCCCCCCCCCCCCCCTCCCCTCTAAACCCCCTCCTCCGGCCCCCTAAAAAAAAGATAAAAAAAAGAAAACGGTGATTTTGGGATGACCTTGATCTTTAGTGACCTTGACCTGGGGATGAACTTGACCTTCATGTGACCTATGAGGCTCATGTGTGATAATAACCAATGTTGTATACTATGGGTTACATATGGAGCCATTTCATTGTACGATGAAACAATTTTTAATGTTTTTGTAAAGTTCAAAAATGACCTTTACCTTCAAGATCAATACAAAAACGGAACATATATGATAGATTAATATATTATCTCTAAATACTACAAGTTTGGACTTAATATTTCTCATAGTTTAGGGTCCCCAGTTGGGGTGCAGGGGTTTTCTTTATAAATAGTATCCCCACTTTGTGAAAATTTAGTGCTTTAAATTACCACTGTTTCTGTCATTCTCATTTGTTCTTTCTCGTTCCTGATCTGTTCTTTCAGTCTACTATCTTCTTCGCTAGACCAGTCACCTACCTTTTTTTTTTGGAAAACTCTCCCAAAACTCCTCATTTGTGTTTGGGGTCTGTTGGGTCAGCTTGGGGATATTATACTTTCTGCCAAATGGTCTAGGGCTTTCTGTGGTATTATTATTTAGCAGTTTAGGCATTTTATATGTGTTTTGTTAATATATAATAATTATGTTTATTTTCTATTTTGTTTTTGTAAACCGGGATTTGATAAATTAGAGTAAAGCCTCAGCATCCCCTGCATGGGATGCTTTTATTGTAAAGTGACCGGCTGGTGGAGTGCCTTCAGTGTTACCATTAGGGTTGTTTTAGCAGATCTTTCATACGGATTAGGGGTGCGTCCTCTTTGAACTAAGTTTTGATCCGGAACTTACAAACTATCATAGTTTAGGGTCAAGGTTATTTCAAAGTACCTATACAAACCGACTTTGGACAGCTCCACTGACCTTGACCTTGGAGCAAGGTTGACCCAATTTGGATAGTATGTGTGTCTCATTCATATCTATCATGCATAGAAATTGTAATTTTGTGAAATATGGTCCTTTTTTTTTTTTAACTAACATTTGTTGACAGTGTGACCTTGACCTTGAAGTGAAGTCATTCATCCACTGATCATTTTTGAGGTCTGATGAATATAACCATCTTACCAAGATTGGTTGTAATACATAAAATAGGTACTAAGTTCCGAGTAATTAGCCACTTCAAAGTTTTGCACAGACAGACGGCGGACAGATGGGTGGACGGGAAAAAAAGTTTAATATCATTTTAGGACTCACTTTGCACAGATTGCAAATCCTGATTAAAAAAAAAAATTTTTTTTTGAGTACATAGACTCACATTGCTATGAGTATGTATGTGACTCAAAAATGTTTCTTCTTCTCTGATTGCTTTCAAACGTTTCAAATCTTTCTCTCCCTCCCTCCCCCTCTCCACCCCAGGCCTTCACTCCCTCTCCACTCCTTCCACCCACCCACCTCCCACCCCCCTCACCCCCCCCCCCCAAAAAAAAAAAAAAAAAGTAAAAAGGGAAGTTTTACATGTTAAAAGCCACTTCAACTTCATTTGTTAGGAAATTCTTGAGAACTGGAATTTAAAACCCTCAAAGCAGCATTAGACTAAGGTTAAGTACACACACACACACATCTCTCTCTCTCTCTCTCTCTCTCTCTCTCTCTCTCTCTCTCTCTCTCTCTATATATATATATATATATATATATATATATATGTGTGTGTGTGTACTTTTTCTGTTCATTTTTTGTTGTATTTAATATATTTTCTATTTTTTATTCCACTTTTCTTCCTTCCCCCCACCCCCTTTCCCCCTCCTTTATATTTCTTTATTCTTTTGACCCCCAAGCGTGTAGCAATGTATGTATGTCTATGTACTCGCCCCCAAATCAACATTTTCAAGATGTTTCCAAATGTGGGTGAGATTATATAATATAGTCAAAATATTATATCCACGAAAAAAAATAGGTTAGTCCTTCCACTTTCCGTCCATCTGTACACAACTTTAAAGTGGATAAGTACTTGCAACTTATTTCATGTATCAAAACCAAATTTAGTAGGATGAGGTATATCCCTAAGACTTTGAAAATGATCAGTGAAAGAACTAATGACTTAATTTGAAAGTCAAGGTCACAAAGTCAATGAATATTAGTCAAAAATGAAAATTTTTCACAAAATTTAACTTTTTTCCTAAGTTATTAATTTTGAAATGATTCTTTATATTTATCAGTGAGACACGCATACTGTGCAAATTTGTTCAAACTTGATCCAAGGTCAAGGTCATTGAAGCTGCCTAAAATTGGTTCATGTAGATACTTTGAAGTGACTTTGACCCTGAAGGTCCTAGAGATATAAAGTCCAAACTTGTTGTAAGCAGAGATAATATATTGATCTTTTATATATGTAGCCGAGCGGAGACTTTAACTCTCGTCTCTCGGCCACCAACCGTTGGGAACATTGCTCCACCCGAGCTGTCATTTTCATATAGTCCCTCAAAAGAGGGACATAAAAATATTGTCCCTGCAAGGCAGTGGAGCATGGTTGGGAGTACCAGGCGGCCGGCTACTAGTGCCACGCATTCTAACTGCAAGGCCGCTGCCACCGACCTGCATAAATGCCTACCAACAATGTCATCCCGCTCGGCACCAGACGCAGCAGGCGAATGGTCAGCCGGGGAGAACAAATGTCGTGTCGCCTTGTACTGCTAACCCAATGGCATACCCAAAGGATTCTGCAAAGCAGTAGCCACCCAAGGCCAGTCTAACCAAGAAAACTCAAGGTAGACAATTTCTCTCCCAAGCCTCAACCAGTCGCCTCCCTTTCCGCTACAGAAGGGACTACATGAAAATGACAGCTCGGGTGGAGCAATGTTCCCAACGGTTGGTGGCCGAGAGACGGGAGTTAAAGTCTCCGCTCGGCTACAAGTGGTGCCAACGACCGGGAACGGGGAAACCATGGGGACATGGTTCCATTTGAGCTGTGGGATCACATTGCCGGCAAGTCGGTGGCAGCGGCCTTGCAGTTAGAATGCGTGGCACTAGTAGTCGGCAGCCTGGTACTCCCAACCAAGCTCCACTGCCTTGCAGGGCAAATATACACGCTTCACCGCACAGGATGATGCTGGACCGTGGTAACTGCTGTATGCAGTTGTTTTCACTGTAGTGAATGTGGACTGACTGGTCGTAGTCAGTGTCGGTTCCAGACATGCCTGTAGTGAATGTGGACTGACTGGGCGTAGTCAGTGTCGGTTCCAGACATGCCTGTAGTGAATGTGGACTGACTGGGCGTAGTCAGTGTCGGTTCCAGACATGCCTGTAGTGAATGTGGACTGACTGGGCGTAGTCAGTGTCGGTTCCAGACATGCCTGTTGCGAACGGGTTACCGGCAGGCATTTTATGCAAGTCGGTGGCAGCGACTTTGCAGAGGAGTGCGTGGCACTAGTAGCTGGCAACCCGGTGCTACCGGCACACGCTCCACCGCCTTGCAAGGCAAATATTTTTATGTCCTTCTTTTAAGGGACTACATGAAAATGGCAGCTCGGGTGGAGCAATTTTCCCAACGGTTGGTGGCCGAGAGACGGGAGTTAAAGTCTCCGCTCGGCTACATAAAATGCCTGCTGACAATGTGGTCCTGCTCGGAACCAGAGGCAGCGGTCGAATGGTCAGCCGGGGAGAACAAATGTCGTGTCGCCTTGTGCTGCTAACCCAATGGCATACCCAAAGGATTCTGCAAAGCAGTAGCCACCCAAGGCCAGTCTAACCAAGAAAACTCAAGGTAGACAATTTCTCTTCCAAGCCTCAACCAGTCGCCTCCCTTTCCGCTACAGACCCCACAGCTCAAATGTTACCATGTCCCCATGGTTTCCTCGTTCCCGGTCGTTGGCACCACTTGTAGCCGAGCGGAGACTTTAACTCCCGTCTCTCGGCCACCAACCCTTGGGAACATTGCTCCACCCGAGCTGTCATAATCATGTAGTCCCTCAAAAGAGGGACATAAAAATATTTGCCTTGCAAGGCGGTGGAGCGTGGTTGGGAGTTCCGGGTTGCCGGCTACTAGTGCCACGCACACTAATGCAAGGTCGCTGCCACCGACCTGCATAAAATGCCTGCCGACAATGTGGTCCCGCTCGGCACCAAACGCAGCAGGCGAATGGTCAGCCGGAAAAAAAATGTCGTGTCGCCTTGTACTGCTAACCCAATGGCATACCCAAAGGATTCTGCAAAGCAGTAGCCACCCAAGGCCAGTCTAACCAAGAAAACTCAAGGTAGACATGCAATTTCTCTCCTGAGCCTCAACCAGTCGCCTCCCTTTCCGCTACATACAGGGTTTATGTTCTGTTTTTGCCTTTGTCTTGATGGTCAAAGTCATTCAAAAATATTCATTAATTTCTCATCGTACAGTGGAATGGCTGTATTTTGAACCCATAGTATACAACAACATTGGATTATTTGATCATGCATGAGCATCAGAGATCATGTGAAGGTCTAGGTCACGTCATCCCAAGGGCACTGAATATCAAGGTCATCGCAAGATCACTTTTTACTTCATAATACAACTTTTGTTGTAGTTTATTTGATGTACACGAGTGTATTTGGAGCCAGATGTCAAGGTCATCTTAAGATCAAGAGCATCAAAAGATAAATGTCAGTATTTGCATTTTAATGCCACCGGGTGCCCACCGTTTCATTTAGTTTTTTCCTGGGCACTCATTTTCATGTGTAATATTGAAAGTTCAGAAAGGAGCATATGTGAGTCATATGGACTCTTTGCGTCTAGTTTGAAATATTTGTGGGGGAATGCATGGGGGTGTACTGGTTTAGTGGTGGAAGCAACAGCAAAACAAGTATTAAATGTTAAGTGATCACTTTGCAATTGCAGGCAGTGCTTTAACATTTCAAGGTTAATGGCCTGGAGTGTCTAGTCTGTGCACGCATGCATTCAATGGCAAAGACTTAAAGATCTGCACCCTTGTGTCCCACATGTATGTGGGCGAGTGCCAGTGACAACATTGTGTACACCCAGCAAGCACTTGGCTTCTTCTCCCCTATTGTGCCCAGTTGTCCGGGGTGTTAGATGCTGTGGCCAGAGCTGCAAGTTGGTGCCTCAGGCTGCTTGAGATAGAACCTGTTTAGCGCCTTCAACAGAAAAGAGCTATAATAATAATAATAATAATAATAATAATAATAATAATAATAAGAATAATAAGAATAATAATAAACGCAATAATAAATGTAATAATAATTATGATTATAATAATGATGATAACAATAATGATGATGACAATGAAAATAATAATGATGATAATGATAATAATAACAATAATAATAATAACGATGATGATGATAATGATAATAATAATGATGGTAATGATAATAATAATAATGATGATAATAATGATAATAATAATAACAATAATGATGATAATATTAATAATGATAATAATAATGATGATGATGATAATAATGATGATGATGATGATGATGATGATGATGATGATGATGATGATGATGCCATATGATTTGATGGTTGGTTGTATTTTCTTCTTCTGACCAGTTTTTTTATTTTGTGTGTGTTGGTATGCAGTGCCTTTTTTTTTTTTTTTTTTTAAATATATTGTACTCAAAAAATAAAAACAAAGAAAAAAGAAATAAACGAGCATAAATTGTAGTAGCATACTAACCATGGTAACCATGTCCTCTTTCCCGCTTGTAAAACAAAGCTATATTTGTGAACAATTAGAGAAAAAGCATTGCCAGTCAAGTCCCTGAGACAGAACATATGTTCATGCCAAACTAGATTTAGACTAGACTCAGAGGCACACACATACACACACACACATTTCCGAATTTATATTCTCTCTCTCCCCCTTCTCCTCTTCTCTCCCTCTTCCTGTCTTCTAAGTCACTTCTCTTTCCCTTCTTAACAATCTTGCTCCTCACTGTCACGTCCCCCGAGCGGGTTCAGTGACGTCAGCTCATAAAGCGAGTGGAAGGAATAAAACTCAAACAAAATAAACTAACACAAAAAATGCCAGAATACAGTCACACTCTTTTATTCTACAATCAACATACAAACACAGGACAAATGGGAACTAACCTTCCCCCAACCCCTAAATAGACCCCCGTCCCAATACTAACTAACAATTACCTCCCCTTGCAACAAACCCCAAACAGAACTAAACAACAGCAGTTTCTTTACAAAGTGTGTACAGCGAAGACAAAATCAACAAATCAATTCAAAATGCAAGTCTTCAAATAACAAGCAATGGCGTTGAATCATAAACTATTATCTAGGCGAAGCTGTGGCACAGAAGTAATGTCTCAATGTTCTTGTCAAGTAGCTCAGAGAGCTAACAGTCTCTTTCACAATAAGTGGATGATTCTTCTAACTAAATGGATATGTTTTTAGGTGCGTGCAATGTGAGTCTGTGTGTGCATGAATTAGGTATGAAAACCTCCTGTAAATGTGTTGCCTCGATACATAGGCAAAACCTGCAGCAGTGTAAAAGATCACCACAACACTACTCTGTTGTAGAGGCAAAGGCACACCCCAGGCTGGCTAGGACCCAGTCAGCGTCAACAACAGCAACATCAGTACAGCATAACAGGCAACATCAAAGGCAACAGCGTTGAAATAATGCGTAGAAATAAACAGGTAGAAGAAACACGTAGAAGTAATAATCAGCCCACACCTGTTGACATATACACAGTCTTAACAATATGCCCACAAAACAATAAACACTATATAATATAACATAACACGCCGTCCTCCGTCCACCATCTTGACCTGTATAATTATGAATACCATGATAATAATACAAGATACTATACACACATTTCAATAATATAAACCAACCTTTGATGCTTAATAATTCACATCTTCTTTACACACCAATGTTTATATAAATATACATAATTATCGCAACCACACTACAATCTCACAGTCCTGATTCATTCCGCCCCCCTTCATCACCACCGTCACCCCCAACAATTATAGCACATCACGATTACCTCCCTTCATCCATACTACTTTGCCATACTATACTGTAACATGCTTCCTTCATAATCATCACTTCATCTTTCTTCAGTATACTACATTCTATCGCTCTCTCCATACATACACCCTCACTCTCTCTCTCCCTCTCTGTATTCCCCATCGTCGCCTTTGACCCACTTTTATAACAACAACAGCAACGACATTTCCCCCATCACATATACAATAAGAAAATCATAAGAAAATCATATAAAATCAACAAAATTCATTATACATCCTAAAATACATCCCCTTCCCCACACTCATCACCACTCATACACGTACGCAGTTCTCGGAGCGCGCCACTAGAGAATTGAATGACAGGACTTGCTCACCTTACAGGCCCCGGCTTGTGACGCCCTTTACCCCAACACCACAACACGACACAACACTGTCACAATACAATGGATTAGTCTTTTGAGAGTCACTTTCTCTTGCTATTGCACGTTATTTCACTTTCCAAATAACACTTATACTGAGGATGAGGTCACCTTAGCTCTGGTACAGACACTAAGTCTTGGTGGGTGTTCAATCGAGAACTACACACACCTTAAGTATGGAACTCTACATTCGTTGACGAATGGCAGTTAACATCTTCCTTCGAATTCTAAACATCCTTATCCCGACGAGGGCATAAGACCTTGGGTGGCTATATAAACAATAAACACACCCTTCCAACAGTACCCTACACTACAATGACCTCTGTCACAGGGTTGCTGCCTCGTTAGAATTCGTTCCTCTCGCAACAGCATCTCAAACCACTCTGCCCTCCAAAACCGCGCCAGCCACAAGCAAAATAGTCGAGCTCTCGTCAGTATGCACGTTCTTTATTACGCGTATCCCTATTCGAAATTGGCCGACTCCCTGTCTTCTACGAATCGCACGGACTTTACGAAACTGCACTTTCATACGCAAAAGTAAATCGGTCACGCTATTCTATGTACAACAGATATACGGAGAAGTGTAACTTCCTAAAAAGTATAATTCTCCCTGCTATCTGAAAACTCGTGTCGTCACACAACCCCCCCCCAGTTCTTAACACCTTGAAGAACCTTAACTACGACGCGACTTTCAATACCCCCTATGCTACCTAATATTCCTACTGAGAAAAGCTGCCGGTCCATCGTCCTTCCTTGGAGTACGCTCTACAACCCCAAACGATGGGTGTAAACGGATCGCCCACTTCATCAGTCTGTTCTTGTCTCCCCTGATGTGATCGTCGCCCCTGTTGATCGTAGATCGTGGTGCATTCCGGTCTCTCTTCCTCTTTGCGTCACGGGGTATCGCCGATGCCGTCACGGTGGTCACCGGAGTATCCTCAGACACTGGCATAGCTTCCTCCTCTTCTACCCCTTCATCGTCCACGACGATCGTAGCCACCGTCGCTCTGGTATGAAACTTCTTCAAGAGATTGGCGTGGTATAGTTTGCTTTTCCCACGCATCCTGATCCGGTAGTCGCACTCTCCCACGCGTTCGATCACCTCGTACGGTCCTTGCCATGCTAGCTGCAACTTGTTGTGTTTCTCTGGTAACAGTAGCAACACTTGATCCCCCGCGTTGAACAAACGCCGTTTCGCTTTCTTATCAAAGTGCCGCTTCTGCTTGGCTGACGCGGTTCTGAGGTTTCCTTGTGCCAACTTACATGTTTCCTCGATGCGATTACGCAAATCCACCACGTACTGGCTACTCAGTTTCACCTCCTCCTCTTGTATCTCCTTGGTCCAGAGGTCTCGCAATACAGCCATCGGTCCCCGCACGGTCTTTCCATATAGGAGCTCGAAGGGAGAGAACCCTGTAGACTCCTGTGCTACTTTTCGGTATGCAAATAGTAGCGCTGGAATGTAGCGGTCCCACGCTGTAGGTTGTTCTGTGGCTAACTTCTTGAGCATGGACACTAGCGTCCCGTTGAATCGCTCAACCAGTCCGTTGCACTGTGGATGATACGGTGTGGTAGCTTTTCCATGGATCGACAGTAGTCTGTTCATCTCCCGCATGACTTCAGACATGAATTGCGTCCCTTGATCTGTCAAAACTTCCCTAGGAACGCCCACCCTCGACCAAATCTCCCACAGCGCTTCTGCCACCCTCTCTGCCTCTATGCCCTTGAGCATAACAGCCTCGGGATAGCGTGTGGCATAGTCTACTACCACTAGGATGTACATGTTACCCCGATCTGACTTGGGTTTGATGGGTTCCACAATGTCTACGGCCACCCTCTGAAATGGCTCGTCCACCAGCGGAAGTTGCTGTAGTGGTACCTTCCTCACCCGTCCCCTCGGTACTACCTTCTGACATTCTGGACAACTGGCGCAATACCTCCGTACTTCGGCACACATTCCCGGCCAATAGAATGTTCCCCAGATCCGCTCCCTGGTACGTTTCCCTCCCAAATGTCCAGCCATGGGTGGATCATGAGCCAACTGAAGGATTCCCCCTCTCAACTGTTTCGGGACTACCAGTTGCGTGACCTGGCTACCCCTCTTCGTGTGTACCCGGTACAACACCCCCTTCTTCTTGCGAAACTCAGCTGACGCCCTACCTGACGCTATCGCCCCACCACTCTGTGCCAACGTTCTCGCCTTCGCGAGCGTCTCGTCGGTCTCTTGCATCCTGATCAACTCTGGGGTGCTAACAGAGATCTGGGATGGTTCGACCACTGCTAAGGGTACCTCCCTCTTCTTCTCGGCCTTCACCTGCGCCCGAGTCTGCACTGCTGCAGCCATCGCGCATTCACCTCCGAACAAGGAAACAGGACTCTTTTCCCCGCTATCAAACGTTACCCAGTTACCCAGGATGATATCGGGCCCGTCCTCGAAAACCACCAGCTCCACTCTCCCCCTGACCAGCGCACAATCCAACTCCACCCAAGCTGTAGGTAGCAGACCCACGTTCGATCGATTCGCCAAGCAAATCTCGACAGTCCGACCCGTCAAATCAGCTGGTTTGACTAACCTGCTCGCGACTGCCCCTATCTCCGCCCCCGTATCTCTCAATACTCGAACGTCCTGCCCGTTCGCCCTACCTTGGCCCCATGGATCATAAGGTTTGATTGCACACACGCTAGCCCGAGGTGCGGTCTCCGTGGAAATAGTCCTTCCCACTGTAACCTGGCCTACTGTCTGAGGTTTGACCTTGCAGTCCCTGACCACATGCTTCTCCGACCCACATCGGTAGCAACGACGTACCCCACTACCCCCTTCTGTCCTCCCTACCTTCTGACTCTGACTCCCCCTGTTGCTAGGTTGCTGAGGAGCCTCCGGTCGTCTGGGAAAACTGCGTCTCTGACTGGGTAGTACGGGTGCCGGTGCTGATGCTGCCCGCTTGGCGTCTACCACGCGCTGTGCTAACTCTGCTGCGGCATGGCTAGTCTCAGGTAAATTCTCCCTCACGTAGATCTCTAACTCGGTAGTCATGATGGAGAAAAGCTGCTCTCCAATGAAGGTGTCTAGTACCTGCTCTACGTCGGTGATGTCTTTGCCGGCGAGCGAAAACCATTTCTTCACTAACGACCCTAGTCTCACTACCAGCTGAGGAAACGTCTCTGCAGCTTCCTTCTTGGCCTCTCGAAACTGCCTACGATAGTAGTCGGCGTCCTTCCTGAAGCGTTTCAACAGCGCGTTCCTCACAATGTCGAAATCCTGGGCTTGCCCAGGCGTTAGACGAAGGTAGGTGTCCCGGGCTTCCCCTTGCAACAAAGGCGCTAGCCTAACCGCCCATACCTCCCTCCTCCAACCCTGAATCTCTGCCACCCGTTCGAACATCTGGAGGTAGGCCTCCACGTCCTCCCTCTCCTCCAAGGGTTTCAACTTGACTGAGTATGCTGCCCCTCTTTCTCTAGCCCTATTCTCCCTCTGATCAGCTCGGTCTTCATCTCTGATTCTACGTTCCTCCTCTAGCCTCATCTCAAACATCCTCCTTTCCTCTTCCTTAGCCTCTCTCTCTTCTCGCTTCTCAACTTCTATCCTCTGCTCCAATCGACGCCGGTCTTCCCTCTCAGCCTCTAATCTAGCCTCTAGCTGGCGACGGTCTTCTTCCCTCTGTCGCTTTTCCTCTCTCTTCTCATCTTCTCTCGCTCTCTTTTCTTCCTCCCTGGCTACCCGCTCGGCTTCCAATCTAGCCTCCAGAAGCTTCCTCTCATCCTCCCTAACTATCCTCTCTGCTGCCTCCTTCCTCATTCTCTCCCTCTTCTCTTCTTCCTTCTCCCTCCGCTCTTCCTCCTTCTCCCTCCGCTCTTCCTCCCTTCTCATCTCACTGACTACATAGTGCGCTAACGCTCCATCTCGGAAACCCAGACTTTCCCCAATCTGTCTAAATCTCTCACTATCACTGAGCGCGACCTCGACTTTGCTCTGTGCACCGGGCGATTTGGCATACATCTTAGGCATAGTGGTCTGAGTACTCACTGCGTAAGGTTCCTCCAACAACCCTGTCACTGAGCCGTCATCACCGAAGTCCCGATCCTCCTGCTCAGCCTCCTCCTTACGGGTCCTAGCGTCGCGGCGCATCGCGGCTCGAGCATCCCGCGTAGCCATGTCAGAAAAGAAGGGAAGAACAAATGTTAGTATACACAAAACAAATAACACTTAACTGATACAAACACCTAACAGAATGAATACGCAACACAACAGTCACAGGAGCCGAGGAATCGTTCACCGTCGTACCCCTAAAGGCGAGCAAGTGAACCCTGCAACCCAATTCCCCGTTAATGCTGCACTCCGAGTGTGATCCCTAGTGCAATACACCCACACTCCCGCCAACCGCCCGCTGCGTACCCTTTCACACAACAACTCAAACACACAACATACACATCTGGCACTACCCTAACAAAATAAATGAGTTTATCCCACTTCTGACACCAAAATGTCACGTCCCCCGAGCGGGTTCAGTGACGTCAGCTCATAAAGCGAGTGGAAGGAATAAAACTCAAACAAAATAAACTAACACAAAAAATGCCAGAATACAGTCACACTCTTTTATTCTACAATCAACATACAAACACAGGACAAATGGGAACTAACCTTCCCCCAACCCCTAAATAGACCCCCGTCCCAATACTAACTAACAATTACCTCCCCTTGCAACAAACCCCAAACAGAACTAAACAACAGCAGTTTCTTTACAAAGTGTGTACAGCGAAGACAAAATCAACAAATCAATTCAAAATGCAAGTCTTCAAATAACAAGCAATGGCGTTGAATCATAAACTATTATCTAGGCGAAGCTGTGGCACAGAAGTAATGTCTCAATGTTCTTGTCAAGTAGCTCAGAGAGCTAACAGTCTCTTTCACAATAAGTGGATGATTCTTCTAACTAAATGGATATGTTTTTAGGTGCGTGCAATGTGAGTCTGTGTGTGCATGAATTAGGTATGAAAACCTCCTGTAAATGTGTTGCCTCGATACATAGGCAAAACCTGCAGCAGTGTAAAAGATCACCACAACACTACTCTGTTGTAGAGGCAAAGGCACACCCCAGGCTGGCTAGGACCCAGTCAGCGTCAACAACAGCAACATCAGTACAGCATAACAGGCAACATCAAAGGCAACAGCGTTGAAATAATGCGTAGAAATAAACAGGTAGAAGAAACACGTAGAAGTAATAATCAGCCCACACCTGTTGACATATACACAGTCTTAACAATATGCCCACAAAACAATAAACACTATATAATATAACATAACACGCCGTCCTCCGTCCACCATCTTGACCTGTATAATTATGAATACCATGATAATAATACAAGATACTATACACACATTTCAATAATATAAACCAACCTTTGATGCTTAATAATTCACATCTTCTTTACACACCAATGTTTATATAATTTAAATATACATAATTATCGCAACCACACTACAATCTCACAGTCCTGATTCATTCCGCCCCCCTTCATCACCACCGTCACCCCCAACAATTATAGCACATCACGATTACCTCCCTTCATCCATACTACTTTGCCATACTATACTGTAACATGCTTCCTTCATAATCATCACTTCATCTTTCTTCAGTATACTACATTCTATCGCTCTCTCCATACATACACCCTCACTCTCTCTCTCCCTCTCTGTATTCCCCATCGTCGCCTTTGACCCACTTTTATAACAACAACAGCAACGACATTTCCCCCATCACATATACAATAAGAAAATCATAAGAAAATCATATAAAATCAACAAAATTCATTATACATCCTAAAATACATCCCCTTCCCCACACTCATCACCACTCATACACGTACGCAGTTCTCGGAGCGCGCCACTAGAGAATTGAATGACAGGACTTGCTCACCTTACAGGCCCCGGCTTGTGACGCCCTTTACCCCAACACCACAACACGACACAACACTGTCACAATACAATGGATTAGTCTTTTGAGAGTCACTTTCTCTTGCTATTGCACGTTATTTCACTTTCCAAATAACACTTATACTGAGGATGAGGTCACCTTAGCTCTGGTACAGACACTAAGTCTTGGTGGGTGTTCAATCGAGAACTACACACACCTTAAGTATGGAACTCTACATTCGTTGACGAATGGCAGTTAACATCTTCCTTCGAATTCTAAACATCCTTATCCCGACGAGGGCATAAGACCTTGGGTGGCTATATAAACAATAAACACACCCTTCCAACAGTACCCTACACTACAATGACCTCTGTCACAGGGTTGCTGCCTCGTTAGAATTCGTTCCTCTCGCAACAGCATCTCAAACCACTCTGCCCTCCAAAACCGCGCCGGCCACAAGCAAAATAGTCTAGCTCTCGTCAGTATGCACGTTCTTTATTACGCGTATCCCTATTCGAAATTGGGCCGACTCCCTGTCTTCTACGAATCGCACGGACTTTACGAAACTGCACTTTCATACGCAAAAGTAAATCGGTCACGCTATTCTATGTACAACAGATATACGGAGAAGTGTAACTTCCTAAAAAGTATAATTCTCCCTGCTATCTGAAAACTCGTGTCGTCACACTCACCATCATAATCTTTATTCACCTTGTAATTTATTCCTTTCTTTTCTTTCTTATCTATTTACTTATTTATTATGGATCCAGTTCTTTGTATACACACAAATAGCCTACTTTGAGTAACCGTAATAAATACACATTACCCAGAACCACAAGTATATCAACTAACAAGTTAGTATCTCTCTTCTATGTCTCTATCGACGTGCGCGTACATCCGATTGCTTCCCTTTACATGCTTTGCGCTCCATAGCGCGTCGTCGGCCTGAAATAACTTTTTAGAAACTTCAAAACCCAGGGGAATTATGGGTAGATAAATCCTTTTCTGAAATAACGTCGGCTAAATCTCCTTCTTTAGTTTCTTTGCTCGAGCAAAGGCAACCTCATAGGTATGGAGCACTTCATCCATTATAACTCCATCGCTGATAATACTGCTGACAAGTTTCTGCCTTTGTTCACTACCAGAAATATGCAGTTCCTCTCCCAACTTTCGTTTCATTTCAGAGAGCACATCTTCGCGAGAACAGATTTCCCAGAATTCTCTATTCTATTTTTAGGTTTGGGATATCCCCGTCTCAGCTTGTGGCTAAACGGGACCACCGCACGTCGACTGGGGGCAATAAAAAAAAAAAAAAGGTAAAGGTAGTCCCATAGCCTTGTGGCCGTAGGGGAGCGTGATGTTGGAGATCACACTTATCTTGGGCCAGCGTAATGAGGGTGATGCCCAACTCTCTCCCTCGCTGCTTTACCTTCCCCACCCTCAAGAGAGTATAGGTACTCAATCACAGTTGAGTCAACTGGGGGCGTTGTTGTTTGTCGCTTCACACCTTAGCGGTCACCCATCCAAGTGCTAACCGCACCGGACGGTGCTTCACTTTCGACACAGTAGCGAGTGCTCCAACCACTGCACTATCCGACACCACTGGGGGCAATACGAGATACTAACTTGTTAGTTGATATACTTGTGCCAGAACAGAATATGAACCAAGTCGTACGAAAGTTCCTATAAATTTTGCAAAGGTCGTACAACTCGGAAAAAGGGCACTGCACTCGTTAGATCTGTTCAAAACAGTTCAAAATTAAATCCTGAAAACGGGTTTAGTCCTGCCAGCATTCGAGCTTGACCTCCAATTTAAAAAAAAAAAAAAATATTATCACTTTATTTTTTACCACCCGTCAATAATACCTACTAAATGGCGGGAGTAGGCACAGCAGGGAAAAAAGCTCCAAATCTGATGGTGATATTAGGAGGAGCATGTACGTCGATTCGCGAATAGTTTTGCGCATTCATAATTATATTATTGGGTAAGGATACGGAATACAATTTTAACGGCACATTTTAATATTTAGTGTTAGGATTACAGTTAGTTCGAATTTGGATTAGGTTTAGGGTTAGGGTCAACTGTAATCCTAGGCCTAGACTAAACCTATTTTCACCAGCAGGTTTTCGGCATTTTCATCCTCGTAGGCGTACTAGCCACTGAGCTGTGGTACTAGCTCAAGGCTTTGCGTCATGCTCCAAAGGGAAGATAACCCGTCAGGTTGTATCGCCGCTTTCCGCCATTATGAAACTGCCCCATCTAGGTGTGTAAGATCTATGTGGAGGTTGAAATTATTGAAAGAATCTGTAAGAATAATCCAAAGATCAATCCAAAGATCAAAACTTAAACAGATGCATTATAGGCTATAGTCTAATAGTCTGTCCATAGACCGACTATCATAGACGTAGTTGTGACACGTCAATTTCAAGGGAGATAATACATGTCATATGATGTAGTTGCCTCCCCTTGCACATGGCCTTGACCTGTCCCGAGTTGCCTAGAAAAATGCGCTTCAAAACGTTTGCGATCGCTCCGCACGAACTATATTTGCTTCTGGGCAACCTTTTGGTATGAGGGGCCGGGTAGCTCAATTGGTAGAGCGGCTTACTTGTAATCGCAGTGTCCCTGGTTCAAATCCCGGTTTGGCCAACGTGTGACTATATTATTTTCCCTTACCATCAACTGGTTCGCTGGTGTCAGAATAATGTGACAAGTAGTCGCCTATATACCCTCCGGTGTCGTGTGACTATAATCTACAACTAACTTTGTTTATAGGGCTGGACGGTTTTACCGATACGTAACTGTATTCAGGTTCGGAAACGCGACGGTACGACAGTGATGTTGCTAAATATTTTCAGCATAGGCCATTTGGCCGTTTCAGTCACAAACCTTTAGGATATTTTGAAAATCTTTCAGCCATCATTTCGACTACTTTCCAACACCCACCAAATGAAAGGAAGCGCTGGCCACTGATAAGTTTCGGTTTCTTTTTGGCGGCATTTCCAAAATGAAAAGTGTTATTGCTGGAAGCACACCATTCGCAACAAGGGGACACCATTCGCAACAAGGGGAGTTACTCTAACTCTCCCTGCTGATGCAGATGTCGTCTGCTTGGCGCTTTCGATACTAACTTCGACAATAACTCATAACTCATAACACCTTTATTTATCCGATAAATAATTAAAATGGCAAGAAGCAATACCAACGAAATAGACATGAGACAAGCAAACAAAAAACGGACAAAGGGGGGCCGATTGAGGCGTAAAACCTTAGGACAGTGGGCCGATTAGAACATGACTCTTTCTGACATTTTGGAATTTTATCGGTGAATGGCCGATTTGCCGCCGAAAACGACATCACTGGGTACGGTATACCGGTGCGGGTGTCCAATGTCCGGTTTACTGGGAAATCTCGGCAACACATAACGCGACAGTGGGCGACATCTTGTCTGCCCAAAGAGTGAGCCTAAAGCCCAAACACGTAGTAGATAGGCAGCTGTCCTTGAAGAAGAACTTATAAGATTAAAGTTCTTAAAGACCTTTCCCGTTAAATGTTTTTGTTTTATTTTGATTTTGTGGTTTAAAGTTTGCTGATGTTCTAAACAGTGGTAAAGGTAAAGGTAAAGGTAGTCCCATAGCCTTGTGGCCGTAGGGGAGCGTGATGTTGGAGATCACACTTATCTTGGGCCAGCGTAATGAGGGTGATGCCCAACTCTCTCCCTCGCTGCTTTACCTTCCCCACCCTCAAGAGAGTAGGTACTCAATCACAGTTGAGTCAACTGGGGGCGTTGTTGTTTGTCGCTTCACTAGCGGTCACCCATCCAAGTGCTAACCGCACCGGACGGTGCTTCACTTTCGACACAGTAGCGAGTGCTCCAACCACTGTTTTGAAGCAATAATCAGCATTCAAGCAATAATAAAGCTTCAGTTTCTATGGAAAAATGGTTCTTTGAAACAGTTCACTGTTTTGAAGTGTATGACAATCTTTCTTTTGCGTCGGTCACTACTGTCAGTGTCATATCCCATTTGATTGTAACACTTAAAATCGCGGTACCGGTACGAAATACCGATACGATACGACCTAAAAATACCGCGGTAATACCAGTACGACTTTGACCCACGGTACACAGCTCTATTTGTTTGTGCCATAAGCGAACGCTTTTAAAATGGCCCAGCGCATGTTGACTGCACAACAACCAATCTTGAACTTGAACTTGAACTTGAAAAAGTCAATGATATAGGTCATATATAGTCAAAGTGAGGTCGGCTGAAAGTGAAGGTTACTGTCAAACGCACTGGTGACACAACAAATTATCAAATATAAATACTACCGATTGCACATAAACATAATTATTCCGTCAAATAACACGTATGCAAGTCTTACCAGACTGTAAATGACAAAAGACCTCCCTTGCTTTTTCACCGTTGAACACACCGCCATTCGTTAATTGAAAGCCCGCCACTCTTGCCGCCATCTTTTTACTTTTCATGAAAGACAGCGCTCTCCGCGAACATGGGGTTGCGCAGACTTTACGCCAAAATAGTTACGTAGCGTTACGTACCGTTCTGAATAGGCAACTCGGGACTGCTAAACAACACATGTATCCTATCGCGTGATACTGGCAGAGTGTAAAAAACAGCAACACGTTATCCAGTCTGTCATCGTCTGAGCCGGGTAAGTGGATCATTCGATTCTAAAACGGAATAAAGTGACCCTTCCCTGTATTTGTAGATGTACGTCGAGCTCTGAACTTCAAACAACCAAAACTCTTGATAAGGAATGTCGATCGAGTGACGTCTGCTTAGACTACACAGGATACATGTTTAGCTTTTAGGTCTACATGATGTTTCCCAATGTTGGACACATTTGGGCCTTCTCTAGTTTTATTGTGACTTTGCTCTGTAACCCTAGTTAGTCTAGTTTCATTTTCAAAGAGGCAAAGGAACTCTGTTAGTTTCAGCATTTCAGTTCTAAAGATTAAAAAAAGATACACAATATTGAGGTGGAATTGAGATGGTCTCTGAGTCTGATAACTATTTGAAGTATTTCACTGTTTCAGTAAGAACGTTTTGCTAAAATCAAAGTCAAGAGTATTCATTTTTAGTATATGATGGTTTTGAATGTGATAAAATAAAAACAAAATCTAACAACTGAACATTTCATCATTCCAGTCAGTCTATTCCGAGTATTCGTGACAATTCTCTCAGTCTCAGGGATGGATTGGGTGCATGATTTGTATGAGAAATATTTTAGCATGTTGTTGACCAACAGCAGGCAGGACCCAGAAAAGGTAAGTATCTACAAAGCATTATTAATCCTCGGGAGACAATAGACCATGCTCGGAAATACAAGAAAAAACAACTTTGGCCGGCTTGCCCACATTTTGTGCCTGAGTTTTCTAATGAATGACTAAGTAATGTTAACGCGGACATTTTTTGCAAGCAAACACAGTTTCTCACCTACAATTTCTGCTCTGTCCTCCATCAAACCTTCCGGATCAACCGAATTTCCGTTGCATTCATAGAGCTAGCTCCACTAGTTTGCCCTTGTACCACCAGGCAACCACCATCCCCCTTTCCAGAAGAAAAGCTTGCAGCTTGGGGTAACTTTTATAATGTTTTAGATACAAGATGTCCGCACGGAATAACTTTAGGTGACTAAAAACAAAACAAAAAGACAAGTTACTTCCTATTTCCGAAGAGGGTCAATTGGACCAATAGACATCGGTACTAACATTAACAAGATTGTGTAATGGCTTGTCTTAATTAATTGGAAGATTTGTTGAGGTTCACTAACCTTTATTCCAGATTCTTAGATCCCGAACCTAGGTTCCCGAACCTTTTGACACAAAAATAGTTCAGGAACCTGGTTCGGGATCTGAGAACCTCGAAAAAAGGTTTTGTTAACATCAACAAGCCTTCCAATTACAACAGGCCATAAAGCACATGTAGCAGTTGTCTCGTCTACAGAAATGGGACTGGAGTTAAATGACAGCATATAGGACATATAATCCTTATTAGATCATGCTATATACACTGTATACTCTGGTCTTCCTGCTCAGTGGGAAAGGTAGCCTCAACGCAGGCTTCATTATTGTCTGCTGTGACAAGAGAGAGAGAGAAGGCCTGGTGTAGTCTGAGCTACGCTGTATGTCATTGTGCTGTATATGATTATGAATGAAAGCAGCAGTCACATGGTGTATTGGCAGGCACTTGACTTCCACACTGCCTAGCTCAGCCTGATGAGGCTTTCTCTCTATTCAGTGGCGACAAAAGTTTTGTGTAAAACACAGTAAAAACTGTTTCACCTAATTTCACCCTATTGAGTTTCAGCAGACCTACCCTGACTTACATGAATGCTTTGATTTGGCATTGGGGATTATAAGCAGTAGTCTCAGTGATAACAACGGGTGTTAAGAGTCACAATTTTGTATTGCTTCAACTCAAGTGTGTTAAGAGGAACCAAACCATCACAACCCCAATAAATTTTAACAAAATACAAAGTATCTGTCTGTATCTGTATCTGTAGTATTACGCTGCTACACATCCAGGTGACTGGCATAAATTGCAGCGGGTTGGGGGTTGCGCAGCGGCTCACTGGTGGAGGCTGGCCGCTAGTCTACTTTTAAAAGTTTCTGTGGATGTGGCGTACACTATGCTATCATCTAGAATGTTCCAGTCACTAACTGTACGCACAAAGAATGAGTTTTTGAGTTGGTCTGAGGAGCAGTGAGGTACAACATATGGCTTTGAGTTGTTCCTGGCATAAGTGTTTACTATGTTGGTGGTGGTGAAGTTACTGCTTTGTACTGGTTTGATGCGTCGTCCTGGTCGTTGTTGGGTGAGAAACTGATGGGGAGGCAGTGCCGGCACCAGCCCCTCAACCACCCTATAAAACAGTCCGAGTCGTAGTTGGAGACGGCGGCTTTGGAGAGGTTGGAGGCCCGTCCGCTCCAGGAGTCCAGCAACGCTGCCCGGGGCATTGGACCTGAAGTCGCCAGTGATGAAGCGTGCTGCTATGCGCTGGATCTTCTCCATGCTGTCGATGTCTTTCTTCAGGTACGGGTCCCAGACAACGGCACCATACTCCAGGAGGGGGCGGACCAGGGAGATGTAGGCTTGGTTCTTGCAGTTGGTGGGGCAGCGACGGAGGTTCCTCCTTAAGAAGCCTAAGGTGGAGTTGGCTTTCTTGGTAATAGAGGAAATGTGGGGCCCCCACTTCAGGTCGTTAGAGATTATAATTCCTAGGTAAGGATTTTGTTGGACTTGGTTTAGGACTTGGTTTAGTAATGTATTTTACACTGAAATGTTTTGAAAGTTCAGTATATTTTAACTTTCAGAAATTGTATACTTTCCGATGCCTGTGAAAAATTCCAGCACAGCTTGCCAAAAGTAAAAACGAAGGTGGCAAGCCACTTTTCAAAATGTATTTCCAGACATTGACACTAGCTGAAAATCAGCATTTTCAAAAGTGTTGTGAGTTAGTGCTATCCTAAAGAAGCAAAATGAAAGCATGGAATGATGGGCCACGGACTGAACTATCTGGGCTCAGTGATGGTCTCTGCATAGCCTTTTGCTCTGGTGATGTGGCCATACCATCGGAGCCTCTGTTTCTTCACCACAGTGAGTAAGTCATCCATTTCTTCACCACAGTGAGTAAGTCATCGTGTTGTCCAATGGCTTGTGTGATGGTCTGTCGGACTTCGTCATTGGTGATGTGCTGTAGGTCCTGACAGGAAGTCCTCTCCAGGATAGCACAAAAAAGTGCTGCACTGAGTCCTCTCCAGGGTAGCACAAACATCTGCTGCCCTGAGAAGATTGATGCCCATTTAGAAAGGCAGGACCATCAGTCTACACTCCAAGGTAAGGTTTCTGCGCTATTTTGTCATCTCCATCTTCCTATAGTATACTCTTGCGAAACATGGACCTACAATGAAGAATACAAAGCATGGAGATGAGGTGCTACAGAAGACTTCTGGGCATTTCCTATACCCAGCAAATAAATATATTATATTATATTATTTAAAAAATGATAGATCTGGCACTTTCTGCGTGAGTTACAACATCAGCCCTAAAATTATTGAAGTCATCAAAGGCATGTATGACAAGGCTACCAGTGCAGTCCTCCACAACAGCGCCATCGGGAATTGGTTCAGAACAACAATCGGTGTGCGTCAAAGATGCCTCTCTCTCCAACACCCTTTAACATCTTCCTAGAGTGCATCATGTCAGATGCCCTTGCAGACCACGAAGGCATAGTCAGCTTAGGGTGTATAGCAATCTCCAACCTCCGTTTTGCAGATGACATTGATGGATTGGCTAGAGAAGGAACAAGAACTTGAACAGCTTGTACAGAGGCTTGACACCACCTCCAGAGCCTCTGGAATGGAAATGAGTTCAAAGAAGACCAAATTGATGACCAGCAACACCAAAGGCATCAACATGGACATCAGAGTCCAAGGCCAATCCCTCAACCAGTACATAGCTTCAAATATTTATGAGCCATTGTATCAGACAATGGGTCACGACAGGAAGTCCTCTCCAGGATCGCACAAATAACTGCTACCCGGACAAGGTTGAAGCCCATTTGGAAAGACAGGACCATCAGTCTACATTCCAAGGTAAGGCTGCTGCGCTCCCTTGCCATCTTCTTCTTCCTATATGCTTGCTAAACATGGACCCTCACAGCAGACCTACAATGAACAATACATAGCATGGAGATGAGGTACTACAGGAAACTTCTGGGCATTTCCTATATTCAACACATCACCAACAACGAAGTCTGACAGACCATCACACAAGCCATTGGACATGATGACATGCTCACAGTGGTGAAGAAACAGAAACTCCGATGGTATGGCCACATCACCAGAGCATCAGGCCTTGCAAAGACCATCCTGCAAGGTGCAGTGCAAGAAGGCAGAAGATGGAAACAGAAAAAGAGGTGGGAGAACAACATTCGAGAATGGACTGGTTTGAAACTGAACAAAGCCATTAGGGTTGCTGAGAACAAAGAAAGATGGAGTACGCTGGTTAAACGATCATCTGTGGTGCCCCAATGACCTTTGAGTTATAGGATTGGATAGGATAAAATGACATCACCTTTTCCGCTAGTACTTTGGAAGTGACATTGTCTCCTATAGGTTGACCTCACTTCAAAGCAAATATGTGTAAATTACTATTGAAGTAAATTATACAGGGGTATTGAAAGCTTTCACCGGGTCATCAAATACAAGTAGACATTTTTACCAGCAACCTAGAACTTGCAGCTCTACTTGCCAGACAGACCAGCCACCTTATTTTCTCATCTTTTTCCCCGTGTTCAACACTGACAACACTTTGCAGTTTCATTGAATTGTGCACTGTCTTTCATTGTTTGCAGACAGATTTTATTTTGGTTTTGTGTGAAAGTTGTTAATGAGCTATTGAGACTGGGGCTGAGACTCTTTAATTTTCTATGAAGAGTACATAGAAATTTGCCTTTCATCTGCACAAATGTGAAATTTAAGGTATGTTTAAAAAAATGACATGTATAAACAAATAAAATAAATGGTGCAACAAAAGTAACCCTTAGGCTGCTTTTGATGAGATAAGTCGTCATACATTAATGTGACGGAATATGGCAATGACATATGTGTTATGTCGTCGTCATCATTGTGACGTTTTTTTGATTGCACATTTAAACTGTCAACAAAACAAATACACACCATTGGAAAGCTCAGAACATTGGCTGTTTAACATTCATAAGTTAGGTTTGATAAACCTTTTCATTGGCGGGTGGCAGCCATATATATGTATGTATATATGGAACATAGATGAAAGGAATGCAGTATATATAACTGGAACATGGATGAAAGGAATGCAGTAGCGCGCAACTATACATTACATTTACAACAATATTATGCCATTGCCACATCTCTCTTTCTCACTATCTCTTTTGACTAAAATAAATCAATAAATCAATATTAATTTTGTTTAAAAACAAGTAAACATTTTGTATTTAATTATCTTTTTCCAAATAGCATATTCGTTTAGAAAATTAAATCACCTTTCATAAATATATACCCAGTTATTTCTAATGCTATTCAAGTCAGAATTTGTAGTAAGTTTTTTTTTTACAATCGTGATCCAGATTTGCCTGGCAAATAGTCGTAACTCAGTGCAATTCTCCCATGGCAGTGAAAGGGTTAAATCATAAAACAACTACCATTCACAGGAACCAACTCCCATCAGATATATAATACAATCTTGCTGTACACTTTCACATGCTACAACAACCAACACCATTGACAGGTGTACAACACATGCTACAACCACCAACACCATTCACAGGTGTACAACACATGCTACAACAACCAACACCATTCACAGGTGTACAACACATGCAACTCCTGACGCACACACCCACACATACATACAGACGCACACAATATACAGTTTTCACAAAAGTGAATTGATTAAAACATAAATGATAAAACTTGCACGTCTAATTACGGAAGTCCATAATGTACACTGCTTGACACACTGATTATTTCTGGCACACGGCTGGCATTGGCTGGGTCACTAGTTCAGCAGGCAAGTTGGAAACTGGGTATCAGCCCAAACTGGCTTGGCCAGTTGGTTGAAGAAATTCTGTATTCTGAATTCTGCTTATTTATTAATAAAAAAAAATGTTTTAAATTTATTTAAATACTCTTTGACCTGAATCAGTGTTGATTGACATGATTTTGTCAGAAACAGCTCTTGCACTCGAGGCCACAGATCTTAGACCACTACATTGTTGATTGCATAGTTTTGTTGATATTACAGTGCTCAATTGATATTTTTAGTAACGGTATCTCCGGTTCACGCAGCGGACAGCAGTCAACAAAGTATGTCAGTTTAGTGCAAACAAATTTCATATAAAGATGTAAATGTAGTATTTAGCTGTATTGTTGGGAATAATAAAAAAACATTTTCAATTTTAATTTAGGACTTTGAAAAAAAAAAGTTAGATTAAAAAAAATAATATTGCTGTCTACAAAACAAAATATTATTTTTAAAGAAATGGGACAAGTATTAAAAATCAAAACGTTGCAATCTTGTTATTGAGGACAGCTTGACCTTGCTGTACACATTGTTTTGTTGAACTTTATCTCTGGTTCATGCAGTGGGCAGTAGGGCAAACGTAAGCGTGGTGTTTGGGTTTTGCCATACACATATCTTTTCAATGTTGAAGACTTTTTGCATGAGCCGAATGACACACCAACTCCCTCCCTTTGCTTTTTTGTCATTCTTGTTTTCAGTTACGTCTGAGTGGCTTGTGATCTTGTTATTGTATATATGCTTGTTTATTTTGGGATGTTCTTTATGAATTATTTATGAACGATTCTTCTTATTATTAATGCTAATTGCAATTAATTTGTTTATCAATTTCTGTTTGTAGACAAGGATGGCTAGGATAGAGGTCAAATGTCGTCGCTGTCGCACATTCCTTCTGTCAGAGGAGTCTGCTGTGGACTCTCATGGAAAACCTGTACAAGGTCATTTTTTTAATCAAAATTTATTGCTGCATAGTATTGATAAATAATATTAAAAAGGTGAAGGTGTCCCCGTACATTTTGGTCGTAGTGGAAGGAAGCATTTGGAACCTCCCTTTTTTTGTAGGCCAGCCTAATGAGAGCTGTGGCTATTTCCTGTCCTTCGCTGCTTTACCTTCCCTGATTGTAAACAGATCCAGGTTCCCATTCACAGCTGAGTGGATTGGGCTGTGTCATGCACATATTTCAATCTTTTTGTGTAGTTAGGTTAGGTTAGGTTAGACCTTCAAAGCATGGGTGCCCATCCTTGCACTAACCCTTCCGGACGCTGCTTAAAGTGAAACATTAATAGGGTGCCCAAACCACTACACCACTGCGCCACTCCTAATAATATTTATGAGTTTGTATTTTATTGATTTATTTTATTTAGCTCTGTCATCATTCTAATATAGCGCTTTTCCAGCTCAAGAGCTGCTCAAGGCGCTGGTTGATACAGGATCCAACTCAAGCTATCTGAGGCACCCACCTGCAGCCTTTGGGTGCATTGTCTGATGCCCAGACCACTGAGCACAATCCAGGGCGACCAGGGATGGGGAGAAAGTGACCTAGTGCTTGCTGGGTGTATGTGTGTAGCCAGAACACAGCCATCTAGGATAGGACATGAGCGTCAGGATCTTTAAAGTCTGTGTGATGGAATACATGCATGCATAGACTTGACCTCAGTTTATAACCTTATCTGAAGGAGTAGGGTCTTTAAAAATTCAGGGTGTCAACAGGCTTGAAATCACTGCCTGCCTGTACAGGCTACAGTGTTATAGCTTCATATTCAATACTTTAATAGTAATAGTTTTGTGTTTTGAGTACACCACTGAACCAACTGTGTCTCACGGTCATGTTACTTTCTTTATTTAAAATTTGTTTGTTTGGGCACTCCAGACTGTCAATAGGCTTTGAACCACTGCATGTACAAGCTGCAGTGTTATCGCTTAACATTGGTTGTTTTGTGCACAGTAACACTTTTTATGTGCCTGTGCTTGAAGAAACGATCCACATCTAAAACATATCCATACCAAATTTGTTAACAACAGGTGTAAAATGCAAGTATACAAACTGCTTATTAGTCTCAGCTGCACAGGTGCGTCTTGATGCAAAAGTTTGAAAGCACGATTGTCATTTAGTAATAATTTGATTTCCACTGTAAGATAAGAACTCAGAATTGACATCCTTCCATAGTTTGTCATTGATGCCATTCACCCACCCCCACCCCACTCCCCACCATCACCCCTCCTCCTTTTTTTTTCTTTTTATTGCTGTTAGGTCATGTGATTCTGTTGTCTTCTCTGTGGTCTGGCCATTTTTGGGGTGTCTTCGTGATTGTCTTCTGTTTTATCAGTGGGATAGTGGACAAATAAAACTCAGCAGCGATACATTTTGGTGCAATGCGCCAGTCAAAGCGTAGTTCCTAACCAGTTTTTGATAAATGAGTATGAACTAAAATTAGGCAACATTGGACTTTGACATGGAGGTTTATAAAACATTTATCGTCCTTGATTGCCATGATTCACACCAATGAGAAAACTATACATTTTGGAAGTTAAAATATATGTATTATGTATATTTGTATAATTGTTTGTTTATTTTATTTCAATTTTATATTAAAGAAAAAGGAAAATGTTTTTTGGTAACAATAAAATGTTTAGATTTGCAATGTGATCAGACATATGGTTTATATAAGGGAGGCGCGGTGGCATGTGGTTAGAGCGTGGGCTTGCGGATCTGAATGTCTCGAGTTCAAGCCCAGGCCGGGGCATTGTGTTGTGTCCTTGGGAAAGACACTTTACTCCTGTTTCCTACTCCTTGATATGAGAGTATAAACCGAGGTCGAGTCTGTGTCGCATGCATTTCATCATAACGGACGTAAAGATCCTGACGTTCATGTCCTAGACGGGTGATTGCCGGTGACAAGAACACACCCAGCATGTACCTTGGGTAAAGCGCTTCACTTGGGGCTGCTGTACTTTCAAAAATGAAAGTGCCCAAATTTCACCTTGGTGATAATAAAGTTGTTAAAATAAAAAAAATAAAATAATATTTGTGGGCAGATTTGTCGAATCGCAGTTGTGGACTAACCACTCTTGGCCTGACACATTTGTTCATTTCACTTGACCATGGACCCCCATGGATCGCAGAGGCCATTGAAGAGGTAAATTATCTTTGTCATCATCATCATCATCCTTGTCATTATTATCATCACCACCACAACCGTTGTTACGTCATTATACTTTCTCTTTGTTGTCATCAGGACCCGGTAACATGAGAGGGCAAAACCGGTTGCATGACTACTTACGGATGTCAAAATGAGTAACATGAAACAGTTTGATTGTCGTGCGACGGCATTCGATTGATGAGTTGTCATGCCATCGGCTGTCACACTAGTAACAGTTGTGCAATTTGTACTAATACTAAATTCTGCATTGCAACTTAAGACTGTTCTTCAACGTTGGATTTCAACGTTGGATAACAACTATTAACTCAACTGTGATACAACTATGTGAAGATCGTAATTTATTTTTTAAAGTTATTTTCATTTGTACTTTTTAGGACAATAAACATTTTGGGTTTTGTTTTATGGCAAAGCTGCATGATTTTAAAGCAGAAACTTATTGTCAGCACTTCAACATTTGCTTGAACGTTGTTTATGCTTTTATTATTATTATTATTATTATTATTATTATTATTATGCTTTGCTGTAAAGCGCTATGAGCTCTAGTGAGGAAGGGCGCTGTACAAATGATAATTATTATTATTATTATTATTATTATTATTATTGTTGTAAATAATTTTGGGCCAGTTTGGGTCGACTTTGAATAACTTTCTTCGTTCCTTCGTACTTATTTGAAGGTTTATTTGGACCCGTGGAAACGTAATGTTTAATAATAATAATAATACAGGATGCTATATACGCGCCTTTCCCCAAATCAATCGGGCTCAAAGCGCGGCGATCTATACCAACATACATGCTCACCTGTCTCATCCACCCTCACACACACCAAATACACACCCAATCACTCAAACAGGTGGTGTAAAGGCAGGAAAATCGCTATTTAAAGAGGGAAAGAAACTCGATTTTTAATTTTTGAAATTTGTATATTGACTGCGTCCTGTACCATTATTGTTTGTGTTGTAACAACCACTGTTTATTTAAACCACTGCAACCTGCATAGTGTCCTTTGATAAACATTTTATGTTATTATATTCTTTGTGATTTTGTTAGGTTTGGGGGGGGGGGGGGAGAGATTAAAAACAACATGAATCTGAAACACTTAATCTGATGTCGTGGCATAACATGGATTAAAGAGAGAAAAGGTTCCCTGTTCTCTTATTTGTAAACCATGTATTTTATAACAGTTGAATGCTTCAAAATCTATATTCCTGTCCTTTTCACGTAATATAGTAGTGAAGTAGAGATGCAAGTTTTATTTACAATCCTAGAGAAATCACTGCAAGAATTGTGTAGCATGTGATTCAACAGCCAAATGTAAGTTTTAATATCCCACATATGGTTTGTGCTCTTTTTTACAGCAATGCTACACCCAGGGCAAACTGCTGTGCCCAAAGTGTCAAGGTCGCTTGGGTTCCTTCGACTTTGTTCGCTTCGTCAAACCCTGCTACTGTGGAAATACCACCTTGCCCCCTATACATCTGCTCACCGACCGTGTCGACATTTGCGACCTCAATGCCCGGCAGGAGTTGACCGCTAATGTTGTAGACTGGCGGGTCAGACTGAATAGAAATGCTAGCAACCAGAGTATGGGAAATGCTGCCAAAGCAAATGCTGGCAGTACCAGTATGGAAAACATGACAAGTTCCCACGGTTTTTATGGTGGTGCTGTAAGTGAACAGGAATGTAACAATCAGGGCTTTTCTATCGGTGCTTCTGCTGCTACGAGTGGTGTTGCCACTGTTTCAATTGCGCCGGTATTCAGACAAGAGCTAGAGAACAGTGGAAGGGGGACAGACTTCACTTTAAGTCAAAGTATGTGGGAGACTGTAGAGGCTTCTCCACATTTACTTACTGAAGCATTATCGCCTTCTCAAAACACCAACCAGAAAAGGGCAGGGTTCTTTGTAAAAGCCTTCCCCGCCCCTGCAACATTGGTATCTTGCGATACTAAATACAACAGTGGTGCAAGATCAAAGGCAAACCTTTTGTCTTTAAACTTGCAAGACAGCGACAGAAACGACAGAAACAGAACTAGTCAAAGAAGAGAAAGTCCCTCTCTGATCAGTAGGCCGCATGAAGAACTGAACAGTTCCACTCTTGCAAGAAATAACTCACTTCCAGGAATGAGCCCTTTAGTTCCAGGACTAAACAGGCCATGTAAAAAAAGAACTGCCAGAGACATTGAAGAAAAAAGTAGTTCACATCCAGAAGCAATAACTGGAGAACCCACTGTGACCACACAAGCTTCAAGAACAGAAATAGAAGAAAGCACCCAATACCAAATGAATCGATTCTCTCCATTGGCTGATGATGCTTTCTATTGGAATGGGAATAAGGACTTTGAGTTTTGTGATGAGGACAGGGAGGTTCATTATGAGGACACGGAGCTACGAGATCAGAGACTTGACAAGCGGAAGATTATGATCCCACTGGCCAAGAGACGCTTTGGGCTTTCAGAAATGGAGCTGGAGCAACGAAAGAGAGAAAAACAGGTAGGGCTTGTGGGTTGAGTTTGTTTTTATATATTGTTGTTTTGTTTCAAATAAAATTTTGCTTCCCTGCCTGTTTGTCCACTGCATTTTGTAGATCAGGCAGCACCACATCAAGGATTGGGAACCATTTCCAAGGCAATCTGTCAAGAACCATGACCTTTATTTGTCCAGTTTAGAATCAGATCTAGTTTGTATGGATTTTTAACCCTGACAAAATGTTCAGAAATGTTAAAAAAGCCTTCCACTTTAGACAGGCCTTAAGTAAAAAATGTGCTTTGCTGTTTTTAGGAGGAAGAAGAGAGAGCTCTGGAAGGGGAAGATGTGAGCTCAGAGCTGACCTGCCCTATTTGCTTAGAGGTCATGCTGTCCCCGCATTCCACATTGCCATGCCGACACACGTTCTGTGCCGAGTGCCTGCGACGCCTTAACAGTGCTGTCAGCGAGAGGAACCATGGCCGCTGTGTCTGTCCTATGTGTAGGCGTGATATCGCTGTTTGCATCCCTAACACAGGTAGTAGTCTTTTTCAATTTTAGTACTAAGTCATGTTTTGGTTTCTTTCTTGGTGATGACATAGGCCGGGTAGTTTGGAGTAGTTCTTGAAACTTGCAGTTTTATTCAATAATAGTTATTTCTTACGAAGAAAAGATTACACTCGGTGCAAAACTTTTCTTTCATAATTTCTGTAGGATCCTGAGACTTTGGGAGTGTGGAGGTAGGGATATGGTGAGAAGAGGGGAGGAGGGACGGAGGTCACATTTAAGTCACCATAATTAGGGTAACAGAATATCAGAGCATTTCTTTGTCATTTATAGACAAATGTGGCCAACTGTGGTTTGTAAATTTGGAAGTCAGTCTTTCTTTCAAAGCAATAATATTTGTTGATTATACTCCGTTGTAGTTCTCTCTCTCTCTCTCTCTCTCTCTCTCTCTCTCTCTCTCTCTCTCTCTACCCTCTCTCTCTCTCTCTCTCTCTCTCTCTTTCTCTCTCTCTCTCTCTCTCTCTCTCTCTCTCTCTCTCTCTCTCTCTCTCTCTCTCTCTCTCTCTTTGGGTGTTGTTTTTCTTAACTATACCTTTCCAAAGGAAAATATAACAATTGTGAAAGAGTATGGTTTGTACACTATATTTATGATTGTTGCCTTATTATTTTAGCTAACTAGTTAGCTTAAACTTACCTCTTTTGCTGTTGGTATGTATAGTTGGAAGTTTTTTTTACAAGATTTATACTGTTTTTGACCAAAGATTCCTTCTAACAAAAACAAGATGAATATGATTGTCTGACTTATTATTTTTCATTAATTTGACTAATTCTCTTTTTTTTGTCCAAAAAATGCTAGTACATGTGTTTATAATTGGTCCTGTATAATTGGTTTGTAAATTTGGAAGTCAGTCTTTCTTTCAAAGCAGTAATATTCCTTGATTGTATTCTGTTGTAATTTTTTTTTTTTTTTTTAATAAATTCACCTGTTTTTTTATTGGTGGTTGCTGTTGTGTTCTGAAACTGAGTCGTGTACTTCGTTGGTCCTGTACAATTAGTTTGTAAATTTGGAAGTCAGTCTTTCTTTCAAAGCAGTAATATTCGTTGATTGTACTCCTTCTCTGTAGCTTTTTTCCTTTTATTTTTTTTGTATTTTTTTCTTTTTTAAATCTTTTTTTTAATTTTAAATTTAATTTTTTTTTAAAATAAAATTTACTTATTTATTTTATTTTTTTTTCTCTTTTTTTTAATTTTTTTAATTTTTTTATTTTATTTCTCTCTCTCTCTCTCTCTCTCTCTCTTTTTGGGTGTGTTGTTTTTCTTAACTATACCTTTTTAAAGAAAAATATAACGATTGTGAAGAAGTATGGTTTGTAAATTATATTATTTATGATTGCTGCCTTATTATTACAGCTAAATAGCTTAAACTTACTTTTTTGTTGTTGTTCTTATGTATAGTTGGAAGTTTTTAAAGGATTTATTATGTTTTTGACTAAAGATTCCTTCTAACAAAAACAATATGTATATGATTGTCTGACTTATTATTTTATATTAATTTGACTTATTCTCTTTCTTTGTCCAAAAATGCTAGTATATGTGTTTATAATTGGTCCTGTATAATTGGTTTGAAAATTTGGAAGTCAGTCTTTCTTTCAAAGCAGTAATTTTCGTTGATTGTACTCTGTTGTAATTTTTTTGTTTTTTTAATTCACCTGTTTTTTTTTAATTGGTGGTTGCTGTTGTGTTCTGAAACTGAGTCGTGTACTTCTATTTGAAAATATTGAGATGTAGGTTGTTATGTATCTATTTATTTATTGTTTAACCTTCCTTTGACTACTTGTTCCCCTCGAGGTAAATACACCTTTGAATTGTCCAACCATTATGATTAATTCAATTATTCTGTTCTTGCAAATGAAGCCTACCGATGTCATTTTCTGTGTTATTTGTGAGTGTGGTACTTCAATAGTTGAGTTGATCAGATTTAAGTGAAATGCTTAACTGACTAATATTGATTTATGACATAACTGAATTTTTCACTGGAAATGTAATGAAATATTTTTTCAAATTGCAATTTTTTTACTAAGTAAATAGTCTCTGAGCTGTTTATTTTTGCCATCTTGTATTTGATTTCTGCTTTTTTGTCTTGGTAGTCACGCCATTATCTTCTTCACCCAGTTTAAGCATTGACGCATAAACATAATGTATGAATCGTTTGTTGTGTATGAAAGAAGTTTGAACTGTATGGTTCTGTTAAAGTTGATTGCTCTGGAGGTATGTACTCAATCCATTTTTGTGTCAGTTGTGATAAAGACAATTAACGTAAATTTACATGATCAGGAATAGTTCTTTAAAGGGATTATAATGAGAAAAAATGACAAATACTAGTAAGGATAATTTTTCTATATGTACATATAATTGTAATGGTTTGGGGGATGCAAAGAAGCGTAGAGACGTGTTTGATTATTTAAGGAACCAAAAGTGCAACATTTATATGCTTCAAGAAACACACTGGAAAACAGAAAGTGAAAGCTTTATTAGGGCGGCTTGGGGATATAATATTTGGATTAGTGGTGAAGAAACAAACAAAAACGGTGTGGCAATTCTGTTCAATAATAATTTTGAATATAAAATGTTTGATGTATTAAGAGATCCACATGGCACATTTTTGATTATAGATGTAGAAATAATGAAAAAAAGAATACTTCTTGTAAACTTATATGGCCCTAGTGTTGGCGATCATCCAGAATTCTTTGAAAAAATATGGGATCATATTGATCATTATGGCAGGGATAATGTAATTATGGCAGGAGATTGGAATTGTCCTCTTAATATGACAATTGATGTTCGTAACTATGTAAGCACATCAAGCCGCCCTAGAACAAGAAGAAAACTGCTTGAAATGTTTGCCAAATATGGTTATTACGATGTTTTTAGGCAGATTTACCCAGATAAAAAAATGTATACATGGAGAAAATATAATACAATCAAACAAGCAAGACTAGATTATTTTATTATGAGTGAAGAAATCATGAATGAAACTGTTGATATAAAAATATATCCAGGCTATCGTTCAGATCACTCTTTAGTAGTTCTGTTTATTAAAAAAGAACAATTTCAGAGAGATAGACCCGTATGGAAATTTAATAATTCACTACTTAAGGATAAAGAATACAGTTTAGAAATAAAAAAAGTTATTAGTAATCTTAAAAGACAGTATGCTGTTTTGGTATATAACTTTGATGGAATTGATAGTATTCCAGATGATCAACTTCAGCTTCAAATAAGTGATCAACTCTTTTTTGAGATGATTCTTTTAGAGATAAGGGGAAAAACAATATCGTATGCTAGTTATAGAAAAAAGATTAATAGTCAAAAGGAAATGGATTTGGAACAAAATATTAAGAGAGTAGAGGAAAATATAAAAGACGAGAATCTGGAAGAGTTGGAAAACCTCAAGGTACAACTTCAGGAACTTAGAGATATTAAAATGGACGGGATTGCGGTTCGGTCCAGAGTCAAATGGCTAAATGAAGGAGAAAAAATGAGCAAATACTTTTGTAACTTAGAAAACAGAAATTATCTAGATAAAGCTATGCCCATACTGGAAACAGAAAATGGAGAAATCATTACTGAACAAAAACATATTTTAGAAGAAGTGCAAGATTTTTACGAAAATCTTTACAGACATAAAGATGTTAAAAATATGGATATTGGTGTAGAGTTAAAGGATGTACCTAAACTTCAAGAAGATAGAGAAAAGACAGAAGGTGTGATTAAATTTGGCGAAGCAGTCACGGTTCTGAAAAAAATGAAAAATAATAAAAGCCCAGGACCTGACGGATTCACGGTAGAATTCTTTAAATTCTTTTTCATAGAGATATTGGTACATTTTATATTCGTTCTATAAATGAAGGATTCCAGAAAGAGCAATTGTCTGTTACACAGAGACGTGGTACTATTGTTTGTATACCTAAAGAAGGAAAATCTAAACGTTTGATAAGAAACTGGAGGCCAATATCCCTGTTAAACATTTCTTATAAAATTGCTTCGGCCTGTGTGGCTGATAGATTGAAGACTGTTTTACCTAAAATTATTGATGAATCTCAAAAGGCTTTTATAAAAGGACGTTATATAGGTGAACATATTCGCTTATTGTATGATACTATAATATATGTAGAAAAAGAGAATATTCCGGGACTCTTATTTACCGTAGACATGGAAAAAGCTTTTGACAGTGTTTCCTGGACCTTTTTATTTTCTTGTCTTAATTTTTTTGATTTTGGACCAGATCTAATTCAATGGATAAAAACATTTTATTCTAATATTTCATCAACCATATTAGTTAATGGCCAATATTCGCAGTGTTTTTCAATAGAGAGAGGTGTCCGACAAGGTGACCCATGCAGTCCCTATTTATACCTTATTTGTGCTGAAATATTATCTTTAATGATTCGTAAAAATAAATTAATTAAAGGTATTCAAATTAAAGACAAGGAAAATTTATTGTCTCAGTTCGCTGATGACACAACCATTTGTCTTGATGGTTCAGAACAATCTTTTAAAGCAGTAGTTGATGTTCTGTTGGCATATGCAGAAATATCTGGATTGAAGGTAAATTTTGAAAAATCACTTGTTGTATGGATAGGAAGTAGGAAGAAGTGTAACATCCAGTATATGAGAGATAAAAATTTTGTTTGGGACCCAGGAACCTTTAGAGTTTTAGGGGTTTTGTTCTCAACGGATATTAATAGTATTGTTCGTATTAATTATGAAGAAAAACTCTCAAATATGAAAAAGGTCATGGCTGCCTGGTGTCAAAGGAATCTTACTCCACTGGGGAAGATTTTAATTATTAAAACGCTGGTACTTTCAAAAATTACTCATTTATTAACGACCCTGCCAGATCCGTCGGAGGAAATGTTACTTTTGCTAGAAAAGGAAATTTATTCATTTTTATGGGATAAAAAAAGAAGTAAAATAAAAAAATCTATTGTATGTAAGTCCTATGAAGAGGGTGGATTGAGAATGATTAATGTCCGAAACTTTCTGACTTCGCTTAAAGTTCAGTGGTTAAAAAGATTGAGAAATGAAACATCCTGGAAGGAAATGGTGCTTACGATGTATCCAAAGTTAAGTAATATTTATAAGTATGGTGCGGAATATTGTAGTGTGCTCAGTACAAAGGTGAACAATCCCTTTTGGAAGGATGTTTTGAAACACTTTAGGAGTATTGCTGTTAAATGTCAACCTTCGGATAGTAATGAATTCATGTCTGAAAATATTCATTACAACAAAAATATTTTGAGAGATCGAAAGGTTATTTACTTAAAGGAATGGTGTGATTGTGACATAATATTTATTAAGCAGCTTGTTAATGAGGAGGGCACTTACCTTTCATTCCAGGAGTTTAAAACAAATTTTCCCAATGCGATAAAAACAAATTTTTTGACATATCAGGGAGTATTAAATGCGGTTAAGAACTTTCAGAAGAGGTTAGGTTTAGAACTAGGCATTACCTATGAGGAATCAGTCCCGAAAGTATGGAAATACATTAATAGGGGTAAAAATCAAGTACGAGCATTGTTGGCTGAAAACAGTTTCTCTCCGACCGCAGTAGCAAGATGGAATACTTCTTTTGAAAATCTACATTGGGAAAAAATCTTCCCTCACTGCTTTAGAACAACACAAGACACGCAGTTAAGATGGTTTCAAACTCGACTATTACATAGGCTACTTCCAACCCAACAATATTTATTCAGGTGTAAAATTATAGAATCACCCATATGTAATTTTTGTGAAATAGAAGATCAGACGTTAACACATATGTTCTATGAGTGTAGAGTTGTTTTAAAATTTTGGAGTGACTTCAAGGAATGGTTTGGTGGAGAAGTGTGCCTGTCATAATATTTGTCTGGATAAAGCATTAATTTTATTCGGTATAAAAGATGATGTCCATACAGATATCACGTTTGACTTGATCATACTGCTTGCTAAATTCTATATATATAAATGTAAGTTAGGGAACTCTCAACCACAAATTGAACAGTTTAGAATGATCCTTAAAAAGCGTTTTTGTTTAGAGAAATATGTGGCGATTATAAATGATAAATACCACAAATTCATTAGTGAATGGATCTTGTACTTACCACTCGTTGAAGATTAAATTGTTTGCTGTTGTTTTCTTTAATGTACGTCTGCTCATTATATTCCTCCCGAGAAAAATTCCCAGTTGACCCAGAGCAATAAGTATAAAAATTAGAAGTAATGCAGTTTGAACAAATGAATGCGATAAACGTAGAATTGTGTGTATGCGTGAGTATGGTTGTGTTTTTTTGGGGAGGGGGCCGTTCATGTTTATTCTGTTAAATCCTTTTCATTCATCCATTTTTTGTTAAACTCATTCTCATTTTGCATAAATAAAAATTAACCAAAAAAAAAAAAAAAAAAAAAAAAAATGTGGCCAACTGAGATATCGTGCATGACAAATCAAAAGATAAGCTCATGCATGGCGTACAACTTCAAAATTCAGTTTCAGCAGGCCGCTGACATTATGTATATGCGCTTATGTGTGTAACATTAGTTTGACCAAGTAAATTTTGTGAGGATTAAAAGCTCACATTTATGCATGATAATTATTAAGTGCTGCTTGATAAATTTAAATACTTGAACTGGATATTTTGCCCTCAAATATATAGTAATTACAATTTTTTTGTTCAATCAGAACTGGAGAAGCAGATAGAGCGCCAGTGCCCACTTCACAAACGTCAGCGTAGCAAGGAAGAAAAACGAACACGTCAGAAACTGCAGCACGTCCCTTTGCCTGGTTATCGTTTCTGCACACGCCTTCAATCAACTGTCAGGAACTTGCGCCAAGTGCCGTCTACTCGACTGATTATTATCTTTGCTGCCGTCTTCGCCATAGCGGCCCTTGCCTACATCGGTATGGGTATTTCTAGGTAGGTCTGTTAGCTTTTTCCCCTTTCTATTTTTTCTCCTTATTTTTTAAATACAGGGTGTTCCAAAAGTCTTGGGCACATTTTGACATTGAATATTTCCGAAACTATTAAGGATATAAAAACGCATCTGGTAAATTCAGAAAGCTTGTAATCTCAATTTTTATATGGAATGTTCAAAGATGTTCAATGTGAGTACCATTGGTCACACGACACACATCAAGCCGATAGTCAAATTCTTGCCAAACGCGTCCCAGCATTTTCTGGTTGAGTGAACGCCATTAATGGGTCTGAAAAGAAATAAAAAAATCAACAGCTTTACAAAAAACTTAATGTAATTAGCTTTAAAATGGCATAACTTTTATCTTACTACCATTCATAGTAATTGAGATATGGGGACTTCAAATGTGCCCAAGACTTTTGGAACACCCTGTATTGTTTGTTTCGCTCCCTTATATCAATGAACCAGGACATCAGCAAGACATAATTTTTCAGTTTTCTGCACTTGATGGAAAAAATAATGTTTTCTTTGGTTTTCTAATTATATATGTTGTGGACATACCAGATTCTTTGTTTCTACATTTTGACACAGTTTTGACTATGAAGTTTTACCAGGGTAACACTTAAAAAAAAAAAACAACCAGTCTGTGTTTGTGTGCACACACTGGTCTCGTTTGAAGTTTGATACATTCATAAGACATTTTGAAGACTTAGTTCTATGAGCGAAAAGCGTCCTACCACACAGTCACGATTAAGTATTTTAATTTGTGAATGCTTCCTTTGTCCACAGGCATGTGTTTACAGTGTCAGCCGACTTGTTTGATGGCGTGACAGAAAGACTGACCGGGGAGCGCCTGTGGTCAAAGTTCATGGGGATGGAGGATAGGATGCTTAACGTTAGCTGTTGGTTTGTGCTCTATCTTGTGTGTTCCTGTGTTGTCAAGTACATGCCCAACTTCACATTTACCACACGGCATGTCTAAGAAGAGAACAAGACTGCTCAACAGTTGTGGGAAATAGACTGCCGAAAAGGTTTGAAAAATAGAATATTCAACAACTTTGAAAAATAAACTGTCCAGCTTTTAGTTTGTCCAGCTCGGAGTTTGGAGAAATAGACAGTCCAACAGTTGTGAGATTGCCCAACAACTTTGAAAAATGGACTGTCCATCTAGCAGTTTGGAGAAATAGACTGTCCAACAGTTGTGAGAATTGTACTGCCCAACTGTTGTGAGAAATAGGCTGCCCACAATACACGGACCCATGCACACACGCTGTGTATCTGAAATGAATCCCTTTCATGATTTGACCATGTCGCCCATCTTTTTCTGTCTCGTCACTGTCTTCACGCTGAGCAGTGTATACAGCAAAAAGCTTATCCCTATAGAAAAAACTACGTAATTTAAACAATCAAAGAAAATCATGATTTGGGTCTTAAACCTTTAGAACATTACAACATCCACAACAACAAAAGTCAGTTTTTGTAAAGAATTGGCAGTGGTCGTTACATTTATTGTTCTCATGACATGACTGATGTAGACATGACCAATGTAAGCGATTATCAACGCTCACTGATTTAAGTTCATAGTATGTTTCTTTGAACCCTGTGGGTTTAATGAAATTTGATGATGTTGATGATGCTTGATGATGATGACAATGACGACTTGTATGGTATAGCTGGCAGCATGCTCCGGGCACACTGGAAAAGGGGTAAAAAATATTAGAGTTTGGTGGGACAAAGGGGAAGAAAGTTTTGGACAGTTGAAAGATATTAAATATGCTTCAATCAAACTATTATGCCTAGCAGGATTGTACAATTTAAAAAAAACAACAACAACGCACCAATAACCTATTGTTATTAATACCTCCAATGAAAATTGTTAGGGGTTTTCAAATTTGGTCAACCTTACTTCAAGGTCACTGGAGCGTCCAAAGTCAGGTAGTATAGGTACTTTAACATTACCTTGACCCTAAACTATGATAAGTCCAAATGTGTTGTATTTAGAGATGATAGATTGACCTTTAATACATGTTCTGTTTTTGCGTTGATCTTGAAGGTCAAGGTCATTGTAGACCATGCAAAAACATTTAAAAACAATAGATCATCGTATAGTAGAATGGCTCTACATTATCTCTTTCTATATTTTGCTATGCTATTGTGTAGTGCAAGCGCACAATGCTTTCATACTAACGTATGCATACGCGTACCTCTACTTTCAAAAGTCACAGTGCGTAGACTCGACATGGTATATAAAACTAAGGTTAAAAAAAAACTCTTATATTTTCATTTTAAAGTACTCTTGCAACGTTCGTTTGGCATTGACTACTGTTGTGTCAAAGGGAGTGGGCTTCTAACATGGAATGGGATGCTAAAAGTGTCACTAGTGGATAAAGTGGTGAAGAAGAAAGTGATGAAGGTGATGCTTGTATCCAGCGCTATAGGTAAAACGCTACAATTAGAGGAAATAACACCGTTTTAACAATCGGGGAAAGGTCTATTATTTAATTGTTGCCTCCCTTACACTGTAGCTTATTCTGTGGGAATCAATCCGATGTGTAAATTTGGGAGAGGGGTAAGGAGTGATTTTTTTTTAATTGATAAAAAGCAAAGTGAATTCTATTAAACATGGCTGTTGGTTAGTCCATTCTAATTGCTTTATGGGCCTAAACTTTCAAGTCTCTACTACAGTTCTTGTTTTTTAAATTTTTTTTTTTGGTTCATTCCTTCAAATCAGCCAATATTGAACGATGAAAAGGAAGCAACCTGCCCCAGTATAGAATGAGTTAACCCATGGTATGCAACAATATTGGGTTATTTTATCAGACCTGCCTACCGCTACGAAAAAGCGTAGCATACTATGGTTTTTCACGTCATGCTACGCTGCTACGGTTTGCTTAAAAAAAACTACGCTTTTTAAAATTTTGGTGATTTTTTTTTTTTTTTTTAAAGCCATCAACACACAGGTGTAGTGCGTGAGTTGCGAGTTGTCGATCCTGGTAATCTCGCTTAAAATATCGCGAGTGAGACTTTGCGAGATTCATCTAGCGCCATTTTGTCTCTTTTTGTTTTCATTTGCTCATGCTGTTCTCGTCAAAATGCCTAAGTCAAAGCAGCCTCAAAAACGAAAGCTTCATGAAACAGACAGTTCGGGAAGTGACGATGAAGAAAATTCTGTTTAAGCTTCAAAATGTGCACGACCAATTCAACAGAGATTTATTTCAGATTACACAACACGTTGGCCCACTTTGCTACCTTCAAAAAAAAAATGTTCATCATGCCTAATGTCAACGAAACTCAGTCAAAAATGTTGAAGCTTTCACAGAATTTTCTTCATCGTCACTTCCAGAACTGTCTGTTTCATGAAGCTTTCGTTTTTGAGGCTTCTTTGATTTGGTTAAACGATCATCTGTGGTGCCCCTACGACCTCCAGTTACGGACAGGATAGGATAGGATAGGCCTACTGTAGGGTATGTAATAAAGAATTTTCGGTTAAGCTTGGAAATGAACAAAAAAAGCATACTGAATAATACTTGTAGTTGATAAAATTCAAATAAGTTGTACACTGCATTAGTATATTTTAATCCTTTTAATTCATTTCATGGTACATGTAGCTAGGCTACATTTTTAACAATTAAACATATTGCATAATAAAATCAAGGCATTTCCCAAGGCTGAGTACTTGTAAACTTGCTGTTAAACCTGCATATGCCACCAGTTAACAAATGATCAATAAAGGGATGATGAAGATTTGGTTCATAACATGCATGCTATGTATTATCTAATTTGATTTTGTCAATAAATTTATACACTGTACAGATTTAATCTGTAGTGTAATGCATGTAGTGTACTTTTTGCATATTGCATTATCAGATAGTGGATATTTTAAAAAGAATACTAAGATAAATGATGACACTTAATTTATTATTAAACAAATTACAGATTGAGAAAACAAAGTATTAATACATTTTTATTCTGGCACAAATCAGTTACTTATAATACTATAAGTGATGTTAAAAATTTTGTCAATTTATGAAAAGTTACCATGCTATGGTTTTTACACTAAAACTATGGTTTTACGTACTGGCTGCTACTCTTTTTTAAAAACTAGGGTAGGCAGGTCTGTTTTATCATACATGAGCATGAGAGATCAGGGAAAGGTCATTCCAAGGTCAGGGTCACTGATAGTCATCCCAAGGTTACCATTTTTGGGGCATAATACAACTTTTGCTGTAGTTTATTTGATAGTAGATATGTGTATTTATTTAATCACTTTTATATAGCTGTTTACCAGCTGAAGAGCTGCTCAAGGCGCTGACCCATACAGGATCTAACTCAAGCTGCCCGAGGCACCCACTTGCAGCCTTTGGGCACATAGTCTGACGCCCTGATGATGGAGCACAATCCTGAGCGAATGTGGATGGGGAGAAAGGAACTAGTGCTTGCTGGGTGTATACGTGTAGCTAGCACTCGCCCGTCTTAAACATGAGCATCAGGATCTTTAAAGTCCACATGATGGAATGCGTAATGTCGTCTGAAAGAGTATTTGGAGCTGGAGGTCAAGGTCATCTAAAGACCACAAACATAGAAAGATCAAAGTCGGTATTACTTTGCGTTTTAATGATACTGTTGTTTTTTTTCTTCTGGGCACTCATTTTCATTTTAAATATTGTAAGTTTAATAAGGAGCTTGTGAGTAATATGGGCTTTGCCCTTCTAGTTAATTGATATATCCCTATTTGTGCAACCCTGTCTAGTCTATGGTTTGGTTGGTGAAGAGAAGTGAGGGAGATCAGTCTCCTCTCTTCATGATATAGTGTTTTGAATGTGAAACTAGCCAATAGGTCTCGAATTGTCGAGATAGGAGGAAAGTAAACTATTTGAACAAATGACGCAGCCTTGTTACAGTTGCCTTAGCTATAAGCTTGTTTTGCACATGTGACTGTAGTTTTGGACTTATGTAGAAAAAAGGAAATGAAGGGTTGCATGACAAAACGCACTATATCCAAATTTGTCAAGTTGAGATATTTGGCAGTTTTTAAAGGCAGGCCTTGTAGCAGATATTCCTTATTTGTACTTATACTAAAAAAATGAGAACATTAAAGCTTTCTTAAAAACACAAATCACCAAATCAATGTTTGATATCATATTTACTGGACCATTTTTTATATTGACTGTTTTGACAAAACGCATTATATCCAGCGAAAGGCTATTTCACAAAACGCACTATATCCGTTACCTAGCAAAAAAACTATTTAAAGTTGTCTCAATACTATTTAAAATTCACTGGATTCACAGCAGATCTCCAACGAAGAATACAAAGCATGGAGATGAGGTGCTACAGAAGACTTCTGGGCATTTCCTATACCCAACACATCACCAACGACGAAGTCCGACAGACCATCACACAAGCCATTGGACAACACGATGACCTGCTCACAGTGGTGAAGAAACGGAAACTCCGATGGTATGGCCACGTCACCAGATCATCAGGCCTTGCAAAGACTATTCTGCAAGGCACAGTGCAAGGAGGTAGAAGAAGAGTGAGACCGAAAAAGAGGTGGGAGGACAACATTCGAGAATGGACTGGTTTGACACTGAGTGAAGCGATCAGGGCTGCTGAGGACAGAGAAAGATGGAGTATGCTGGTTAAACGATCATCTGTGGTGCCCCTACGACCTTCGGGTTACGGGACAGGAGAGGATAGGATAGGATAGGATTGGAATAATTATGTAAAGTAAAGTGCAAAGATGATAAGTTTATAGACAATAATAACACAATGCTAACCATAATAACTAAAGGTAATACACCTGACTATTAATCAATTATTTTCACCACTGATATTAATTTACTAAATATAATAATAGGCTATTGATATTAATGATAGGGATGATAATATTATTATTAACAAGACTTGAGCAATCAATTGAATAAGAATGCGAGTGGTCCTGATATGACTTTAATAGTTAACCGCACTTTTGTGTTAACAGAAACATTATCTGCAGTTAAAATAAACTCGGTCACACTTTATGTAGCGCATGTCCTACTCCCCTCCCCATCTTTGTCACATCGTATTGGTCGCCTCCCCGCCCTCTTTCCTAGCCTAGGTGTTACGCAATTTGTGAACAACCCGTAATAATGATGTTCAACAATCAAAAAGCTGATCTCGCCTTGTTTAAGGAATCATAAAACTTCTCTTGATTTAGAGCAAGGTCTGTGGGTGTCAGGTTTGCTGCCAAGCAGCCTTTGCGCTCTGCATTGTCATTGTGTGAGTAGGCAATGGCTGGGATTTTGCCACCACTGGAATGACGTGCTCGCTTCACTATTTCTTTTTTGTGTGTAGTCTTATCCTTCCGTTTTCTCCTCCCTCCAATTGTCAAATTAACTTCTTCCAAACTGTCATCAAAGTTATCCATCATAAATTTTGACGGATGGCTCCGTTTTATTAAGATTATAAATCAAATGTGCTAAATAAATCGCTTTGTTTACACTTATCAACAAGACTGGAGGTGTGGCCGGATATAACACTTTCGGGCGATCTGATTGGCTGAACGGATATAGAGCGTTTTGTCAAAAAGAGGCCATGGCTCATAGCGCGTTTTGTAAAGAACTGTCATGTTTCGCTGGCCGTTAGTAACGGTTATAGCGCGTTTTGTGAAGAAATATTTTTACAGGCAGTTGCAGCTATAGGAGCTGAGTGTGTCAAGGGATATAACTCGATTTTGTTACTTTTGGCGTATAGCGCGTTTTGTCATGCAACCCTTCAAATATAACTGCTTTACACTTTGAAGGTAAGGTCAGTGGTTCATTTATGTTTAACACTGGTGTTTGTGTGTGTGTGTGTGTGTGTGTGTGTGTGTGTGTGTGTGTGTGTGTGTGTGTGTGTGTGAGAGAGAGACAGAGAGAGAGAGTTTATGCAAATTAATGATCAAGAGAGAATTTGAATTTTTATTTTAGTTATGCAGTGTTTATGTATTAGTTGTATTTGAATTGTTTTTTCCTGCAGATTTGAAACCATTTGTTCTGCAGGTTTAAAAACCAGCCACATCATATATATATATATATATATATATATATATATATATATATATATATATATATATATATATATATATATATATATATATATATATATATATAGATAGATAGATTAGATAGATAGATAGATAGATAGATAGATAGATAGATAGATAGATAGATAGATAGATAGATAGATAGATAGATAGATAGATAGATAGATAGTTTGCAATTATTGATTTGTTGCATGGTAATGTTTGTAAATGCTAGTGTGTACAGCAAGTGGTGAGTGTGTTATATAAGTGAGTTTATTTTAACCCTTTAGGTAATTGTCACAACAAAACCGCGCTAATCAAATCATTTGTTTCTATTGATCGCAATTATTTATCTTTTACTGTATCTGAAATGAACGTCTTCATTTTATCACAACATTCGTTAAGGTGAACCTGAACACAGATTTTAACTTTTCAAATACCATTATGTAATGTTTTCAAATAAATGAAGAGAGAACCATTTCTTTTCTCAGTGAATGTTCGGTAATCACACCAGTGTAATTGTTAACAAGTGTTCAGTAAAATATTGGCATTAACTGTAGTATTTGTGAAATAAATTCATTGAATTGTTTTCCAACTCTAAATTCAATGTTTGTGTTTGCATATGTGGTGTGTGTTTGAGGTGAAATTATGGTCTATTCAAAGGTGTTTGAAGAGATATTATGGTCTGTTCAGAGATGTGTGTGTTAAGTGTGTGTTGTTTTTTATTGAAAGAGTAAGAATAAAACAAAAGATAAGCCATTTAAATGTATTTTCAGACAACCACACACTTTTGCAAATCGCACTGAGTTGACTAGTCCGTTTTGTTCACACATTTCAAAATGTTATTGTCCATAATCTGCATGAATATACACGAATATACACATTTACAGAAGTGAAGACATCAAACACACTATTCAGGCTTGATCATGGTTGGACCAAGGCCTTATTGCAGGCATAGCCACGCTCATGTTATCAGTTCTTTCATTTCCTCTCCGCTTTTTGGGGGGAACACTTTATTGTCCCTTTTTCTTCGGGAAATCCCCCCCCCCCCCTCCCCTGTTGAGGTGCCGGGGGTTGCTGTATAAATAGTATCCCCACTTTCTCGAAATTTAGTGCTTTAAATTCCCACTGTGTCGCTGTCTTTCTCCTTTGTTCTTTCTCATTCCTATTCTGTTCTATCAATCTACTATACTATCTTCTTCGCTAGACCAGTCACCTACCTTTTTTCTTGAAAACTCTTCCGGGACAAAACTCCTCATTTGTGTGTGAGGTCTTTTGGATCAGCTTGGGAATATTGAACGCTTTCTGCCAAATGGTCACTGGGGCTTCCTATGATATTGTTATTTGGCAATGTAGGCATTTTATATGTATGTGTTTTGTTGATGTATAATGATGTTTGTATTCTATTTTGTTTTTGTAAACGGGGGTTCGACAAATTAGAGTATAGTCTCAGCGTCCCCTGCGTGGGAGACCTTTATTGTAAAGTGACAGGCTGGTGGAGTGCCTTCAATGTTACCACTAGGGTTGTTTCGGCAGATCTTTTATGCGGATCTGGGGTGAGACCTCTTTCAGCCAAGTTGTGGTCTTGATTTTGTGGTCCTGATTCGGCTCTTTACAGTCCGCTGGACCCTGTAAGCAATAAATAACTAACTATCTGGAAATTCTGGGCAGCCTCCCCTGGAAAAGGCGTAGTCACAGCCAAAACCCAACCTATATCAAATATTAGTTGTGTTTTTGAAATTTTTGCTTGGGGAGTACCCGAAGTGGAAAGCACATAATATTTGAAGAAACATAATGCCCAGAGGCAGGATCGATCCTACACCTGTCAGGCGCCATTGTGTCTTTGCCTGTGGACAAGGCAAGTTAACCCCGCCTTAGATCACGCGGCCACAACTCTTTCTTTCTTTCAGCATACACACTGTAGCAAATGGGTAGATTTCAAATGGTAGTAGCGTCAGAAAATTTTCAAATTGCATTCTGTTATGCTTGCAGTTCATGCATGCACCTCTCACTCTCTCTCTCTCTCTCTCTCTCTCTCTCTCTCTCTCTCTCTCTCTCTCTCTCTCTCTCTCTCACCTACGCACACACCAGCGTTATTTAAACTTATTAACACAGAGGGGAAACCCCAACAGCATCCCATAAAGCACAAACCTCCCTTCAAAAGAAAATGAAATAAAATTAACTGTAAAATTCTACATAAACACATTTAACAAAACAAAAAAGACTGAAGACTTGTTTAAAAAAAAAAAGAGAAAAAAAAGCCTTTAAACTAAATAGTTATCTGAGAGCTGACTTAGATTGAGGTTCAACGGACAGACAGACTCGTTCCGATTCCCGACAACTTTAAAGTATTTCCTGATAATATAACATTAAAAATACTCACTGAGAAAGAAAGTAAACGAAAAAAAAGTTAAACGAAGAAAAGTCAAAAGAAATACAGTCGCACCAAATCACAAGTGCAAAGAGAGAGAGAAAGAGAAAGCGAGAGAGAGAGAGAAATTTGAACTAAGAAAGAGAGAGAGAGAGAGAGAGGGGGGGGGAGAGATTTTAACTAATTAATAACAAAGTACGTCCATACGCTCATTATCACACACACACACAAACACACACTTATGACACACACACACATACACACACACACATTTATGTATACACGTTGTTGTTGTGTGTGTGCGTGTGTTATTTATTATAAAGTAACGTCTATTCACATCTGTGATATTAGAGAAATGTGGGTTTGTGCAGAATAAACAATACATTGCCCATTCACACCACACACCAAGTGCGAGATAACACATTTGAGAGTGGTATTTAGCCCTAATGCACAAATGTTATTTCATTATGAATTAGCTCATACACACACACACACACACACACACACACACACACACACACACCCACACACACACACACACCTACAGATAAAGAGAGAAACATACTTTTATTTATTACTTAATCGTTCTTATTCAGCGCTTTTCCAGCTCAAAGCCGATACAGGTTCGAACTCAAGCCGCCAGAGATGCCCACACGAGTGTTATGTAGTCTTACACAAAATATAATGTTATTACTTTGACGATTGTCTTGTGTAATATTTGTATTATACCTTGTGACTTTGCTTCACGTGATTGTTTTTCTTCTGACTGTTCTTCTTCCCACTTGTTTCGCCGACGTTGTTTTGTGGGCGACATTTAACAAGCAAAAATTCTGACCTACTTTCTGGTTATCTTGTTTTTGTGTTGGTTTGTTAGTGTCCCTCACTTGGAAATAGTCGGGAATCTGAAGAAGCCAAATTTCTGTCTGTCCGTCATTCTGTCCGTCCGTCCGTCAGTCCTAACAACCACTGAATGGATTTTAACCAAACGTCATGGATTGATTATTGTTACACGCCAAAGGTCCCCACGCCAGCCCCTATGCTTGAATCTCTGTAGGCTAACTCAGTTCGTACCCAAGCAGCCCGTTCACTCAATAACAGGGCAAGCGTGGTCGTTATAAAGTTTTTCCAAATGTATTCCACGAAAACCGCAAACAGCATTAACAACTGCATTCAAAAACTCTCAATCTTGACGCGCAAGCCCCTATATTTATACTGTCTGTATTGAATTATTCTTATCCTGAAAATAATACTCAACAGGTTGAAACCCCAAGCTCAACAAAAAAAAGAAAAGCTGAAGAACAAGCAGGATTTAGGGCAGAGCAAAAATACCAATGATCAGACTTTCAACCTCAGGATAATCTGCGAGAAATACCTACAGCACAAACAACATCTATATCATGTGTTTGTAAACTTCAAGAAAGCGTTTGACAGAGTCTGGCATGCAGCTCTGTGGGCAACCATGAGAGTGTACAACATCAGCCCTAACATTATTGAGGTCATCAAAAGTCTGTATGACAAGGCTACCAGTGCAGTCCTCCACAACAAGGCCATCGGGAACTGGTTCAGAACAACAATCGGCGTGCGTCAAGGATGCATACTGTCTCCAACACTCAACATCTTCCTGGAGCGCATCATGTCAGGTGCCCTTGCAGACCAAGAAGGCACAGTCAGCATAGGGGGTAGAGCAATCTCCAACTTCCATTTAGCGGGTGACACTAGAGAGGAACAAGAACTTGAACAGCTGGTACAGAGCCTTGACACCACATACGGAGCCTTTGGAATGGAAATAAGTGCAGAGAAAACCAAAATGATGACCAACAACACCAGTGGCATTAACACGGACATCAAAGTCCAAGGCCAATCCCTCAACACGGTGCATAGCTTCAAATATAAATGGGTCCCGACAGGAAGTCCTCTCCAGGATCGCACAAGCAACTGCTGCCCTGGCAAGGTTGAAGCCCTTTTGGAAAGACAGGACCAGGTAAGACTGCTTGAATCCATCGAGCCAAGCAACTCATTCATCGTCCTTCATAAAAGTAATTCGTTATAAATTCTTCAATGTATGAAATTTATATGATAGTAGTTGTGTGTTACACTCCGTTTGATGGTGGTGTTTTCAATCAGTAGTAGATCCAGCCCCAATGCGTGAATGCTCCTGATGAGTGTAAGCTCGGATTCGATTATCCACGTAACCCGTTCAATCAGCATACAAGTCACTGAGTCTTCGTATGAAATTTTCCACTTTTATTCAGCACACATCAACATCTGCATACAATTCTCAACTCCACTCAACAACAACACAACACAAAACAGTGCGGCACATATATAGCCTCTTTCTTCTCCCGAACACCCTGGATCAATCGCGTATGACGCAATTTAACCAATCGCTTCTAACTTCGTCATCACTGACTTACGTCATACATCTTTCTATACATTCCAAGAACTTTCTCAAACTTCGACATTTATCAGGAAGTTTCTATCGACAGTAAACTCGCAAATCTAGAGAATTCTCTAATAATATCGATTAACAAAATTACCAACGTTATACAAAGCTTCTTCTAACAACAACGCAAACTCAAATCAAAGGTAAATACACTCTATTATTGAATACTTTGCAAAACGAAACAATTAGATCTATTGTGCGCGTTTCAGACATACTACCATTCGCGTTTCAACGTAACATAACATAACCCCCCACTCAGGAAGAAATTTACCCAATTTCTTTCAACAACGTTGGAACGTAATGCACAAAGTTTTAATTCTGGACTTTCTGACTACTGTCATTGTGCTCAGTTCATTCACACAGAGTCAATGTTCTTCCATCCGCAAGTCTATCTGGATATTGTCAATGTTCACAGTTTATTGACACAGGGTCAATGTTTCTCTTCTGCAAGTCCGTTTAGATATTGCCAATGTTCTCCACACAGTCACTATTCTTTCATCCGCCAGGAAACGACGCCCTCGTCCGTCACGGTTGTCATCGGCCCAGGGTCAAAGACAGTGATCTCATGGTCTTTCCTGGAGTCAGTGCATCCTCCGTTGCTCCCGTCCTTCTTCTTCACGACCACGACAGGGGACGCGTAGGGGGAACTGGACTCCCTGATGATGCCCATCTTCAGCATTTCATCGATGTCTTCCTTCAAGGATTCACGGGCCTTGAAAGGGATCGGGAAGGGTTTTGATCGAACGTGAATATTTGAAGTGAGGTGGACTTCATGTTCGACCAAAGTCGTAGAGCCTGGGACATCGCTGAAGCTATGGGGGAACTCACCCATAAGGTCCTTGAGCTCCAACTTTTGACCTTCCGTCAAGCTCGGTCCTAGCTTAACATCATCGATACCTTCTTTGCTGTGGAAGTCCCCCAGTTCCAACAGTTCTTCGCTGTCAAAGCTGTCGTCGATCACAGCTGCTGTTGCTGCGTGTACAGTCTCTGATGGCCTTTCCACGTACAGCTTAAGGAGGTTGGCGTGGTATATCTTGGAATGCTGGCCGACCTTCACCTTGAAGTCGTTGATCCCCACCACGGTCTCCACTTCGTACGGGCCTTTCCACTGCATCAGCAACTTATTATGATCGGTAGGTAGCAGCACCAGCACTTTGTTGCCAGGTTTGAACTTCCTGTTCACAGCCCTACGATCGTAGTAGTGCTTTCCACAGTCCTGGGACTTCTTCAGGTTTTCTCTGGCTATCTCGAGAGTCTGCTCCAGCTTCTCCCGTAGCTCAAACACGTACTGGTAGCTGTTCTTCACCTCTGGGGTCTCTACTTCTTTCGTCCACAGTTCTTTCAGGATGTGCATCGGCCCTCGGATTGTTCTTCCGTACAGCAGCTCGAACGGAGAAAAGCCGGTGGACTCCTGCGGCACTTCTCTGTAGGCGAACAGTAAGGCGTTGATGTAGCGATGCCATTGTCTGGGCTGCTCGCTGCACAGTTTCTTCAGGGTGGACTTCAGCGTAGCATTGAACTTTTCGACGAGCCCGTTGCACATTGGATGGTAGGGTGTCGTAGTCAAATGCCGGATGCTCAGCAGTCTGTTGACCTCCTTCATGCAGTCAGAGACGAACTGCGTCCCAAGGTCTGTCAGAATTTCTTCAGGCACTCCAAGTCTACTGAACATGTCCACCAGTGCCTCTGCTACAGTTTCAGTGTCAATCTTCTTCAGTGGCACTGCTTCTGGGTACCGAGTCGCATAGTCCACTAAAGTCAGTACCCATCGATGACCTTCTTCACTCGGAGGTTTTATTTCGCCGATTAAGTCTAAGGCCACCCTCTTGAAAGGTCGGTTGATCAGAAGCATCCTCTGCATAGGTACTTTAGGGACCCTTCCTCGAGGTATGGTCTTCTGGCAAATGTCACATGATCGGCAGAAACGGCTGACATCCGCATGAAGTCCTGGCCAGTAGAACACCGCCTGGATTCTGTCTGACGTCTTCTTGATGCCTAGGTGACCTCCCATGATGGAGTCGTGAGCTACTTCCATCACTTGGCGCCTTAGGGGTAACGGTACCAAGACTTACGTAGTGGTTTCCCTCCGTTGACCCTCGGGTGCTGGAAGATTCGGTACAGGATCTTGGCCTTCACCTCGAAATAGATCGTACCACTGCCTTTGGTCACGTGGTCTTGGCGGTTCCTGTACTTGTTTAAAGTACTATCAGCTTCCTGGAGCTGGATCAGTTTATCTCTGTCCACGATGGCAGCTTTTGAGTTGTCGGCGACCTTCAGTGGCGTAGTCGTCTTGTCTGTCTTGGCCTGGGCTCTGGTTGTAACGGCACCGACGATCTCTGGTCGGCAGGGCTGAGCCGGAGTAACCACATTGTCCCGTAGCAAAAGGGGTGCTGACATGAACTTTCGCAACTGGCGCTTTCACACATTTGCTGTCGGCCATGAGTGTCCATTTAAAATCGCCAGTGAACTGTCCTTTAGCGATTAGGTCTTCTTTGACGATGACCCCACTGCAGCCCGAGTCTCTTAAGACAGTCACTTCATGATTTCCAACGCGTCCCTTGGAAACAGGCCATGTTCTGGACGGTCACAGCTGCGCTGGCGACGACGGGGATGGATTTTCCGTTGGCAAGGAGAAGTTGGCCATCGGTCATGCACTCTCGCACGTCCGCAGGAGTAGCTGTGCGCTCGGTCTCGCTCGGAAGAATGACGCTCCCGCCGCACACTTGATGGTCAGATCTACTGGTTTGCCGTTGATTGGAAAATCGCCTCTGCCGGTTGCCCGCCGCTGCATTGTCCGTACTGCTCCGCTGTCCGCTACTTTTGTTTTGAGGACAGTTAGCCGCTCTGTGGTCTGTATAGCGTTGCAGATAAAACAGCCTCTTGAATGCCCTTCCCTGGGAGGTGGCGTGGAGTCAGTGTGTCTCTGGCTCGTCTGATTTCCCTGGATCTGGCTCCCATGGTTTCCAGTCTTCTGAAAATGTTTCGTCGCCTTGGGTGGCCCCAGCGTCTTCTCATAAGCGATGAGATATCTTTCAGCAGCTTCAGCAACGTCTTTTAGCGTCTGCAACTTTTGTATTTCCAAGTGGATCGCGAGATCCTTAGGGCAGGCGTTGAGTAATTGCTCCCTTACAATCAGATCATGGAGACTCTCGTAAGTCTTCCCTTTGCCTGATAATTCCGCCCACTTGTGTAGATATGACGACAGGCGCTCCACAAACTGCTTTGGCGTCTCGTCTGACTTAGGCCGGCATTCACGGAAGCGTTTACGGTAGCCCTTCTCTGTAAAGTTCTAGCACTGCAATAGGGCCTCTTTCAAGACGTCGTAGTCTTTAGCGTCATCGTCCGACAATCTGGTGTAGACGTCGAGTGCTTGCCCCGTCAGAAGTGCACTTAGTCGAATCGCCCAGTCTTGAGGTTGCCAGTTAGAGCTTTTGGCAAACCTTTCAAATCTCGCCAAATAACTGTCGATCTGGTCCTTCCCGTCGACAAACGCTGGCAATTTTGGAGCTTTGTTGTCACTGATGACTTGTGGCGCATGCTGATTGTTTTGGATACGCGCCAACTCTAGCTGGTACTGACGCTCAGCCTCTCTTTCTTCACGCCTCCGCTCCTCTGCTCTTTCTTCACGCTGTCGCTGTTCTTCTCTTTCTTGCCGCTGCTCTTCTCTTTCTTCTCGGCGACGCTGCTCTTCCTTTTCTAGCCGCTTCTCTTCTAATTCTATTTCTCTTTCTTCACGCCATATTCTCTGTTGAGACTAGACGTACTCCGTCAGCTGTTTTCCTTTTAGATTTAGTTCAACCCCTTTCTGCCAGAAGTCAGCCATTTTGATGCTTTTCTGGAAAGTTCTTTTCTGGAAAGTTCTTGAATGTGCTGTACCTTTCTAGACTGTTCTAGAACAGCACGCTTTCTGCAGTAGCGCTGATGCTTGCCACTAGTCGCTTTCGCTGACGCAGGCCCCGCTGTCCTCGTCGTATGCGACGCTGCACCACGCTGATGTTGGTGTACACGCTCCTGTGCTGAAGTAGACGCGACGTCCGCTCGTCGCTCTCTCTAATACTGGCGATGTAGCTCCGAGACTGTCCCTCGACGTAGTCTTGCGGCAGCCACGTAGTCCCGATCTGTTGTTCGCTCACGAAGCAACTCTTCAGCGACTACACGATCTTGCAGTCAACCCGAATCTATCGGTGATGTAGTCCCAGTATGTTGGCCCCTCCCGACGCAACGTTGGCGGCTACCCTCGATGACTGCTTCTCGTAACGTTGACTCGCTTGTTGTAGCAGTTGAACCCTTGGCTATGACGTGGATCGACGACTTGGCCTCCAAAAATGTTACACTCCGTTTGATGGTGGTGTTTTCAATCAGCAGTAGATTCAGCCCCAATGCGTGAATGCTCCTGATGAGTGTAAGCTCGGATTCGATTATCCACGTAACCCGTTCAATCAGCATACAAGTCACTGAGTCTTCGTATGAAATTTTCCACTTTTATTCAGCACACATCAACATCTGCATACAATTCTCAACTCCACTCAACAACAACACAACACAAAACAGTGCGGCACATATATAGCCTCTTTCTTCTCCCGAACACCCTGGATCAATCGCGTATGACGCAATTTAACCAATCGCTTCTAACTTCGTCATCACTGACTTACGTCATACATCTTTCTATACATTCCAAGAACTTTCTCAAACTTCGACATTTATCAGGAAGTTTCTATCGACAGTAAACTCGCAAATCTAGAGAATTCTCTAATAATATCGATTAACAAAATAACCAACGTTATACAAAGCTTCTTCTAACAACAACGCAAACTCAAATCAAAGGTAAATACACTCTATTATTGAATACTTTGCAAAACAAAACGATTAGATCTATCGTGCGCGTTTCAGACATACTACCATTCGCGTTTCAACGTAACATAACATAGTGTTAACATGTTTTGCTCCGCTCATAAAGAATGTTGTTAAATTCTTTATCTTTGGAACAGTGTGGATAAGCAACGAGGTAGAAACATTAATGTGTTTTAGAATAATATACAATAACCCGTAAACACGCAGGGTTCTTGTATAAACAACTTCAACGCCGTTTCCTCGCTGGTCATTCAATGTGATGCGGATTGTGTACTTAGACCCAGTTATTTTTCTGGGCGCAGGGAAAGGATTTTTTTCTGTTCGTACTCATTTCTTCTTTTCATCAGCTTCCATCTTCTACTTATTATTCACCATCGACGTGGGTTCTGCCACACCTTTGACTTCCATCCACCCATCCGAAGTCAACTGGACGAATCGTCTTCTTCGTGATCAAGCGAGAAAACGTAGACATGGTTTTGAATACTATGGGCTACGGTTTTACAAGACCAAGAAGTACTATCAAACGAAGAAATCCCAAATTCAACAAATTCATCCAGCTCCACGTCAGCTAAGTGACAATATAAGCATATATAACATTACTTTTATAAGAACCTTGCCATCACAGGTTCATTGTATCATAACATATGAAATAAATGTAATCTACCATCAACCAGTGGTATTCGTTTTGTAGTTGTAAAAAACGTAAATAAGACGAGTGAATGGTGAATAATCTCTTTTTATTATTTATTCTCTTTTTATATACATTGTTTTCTCTGTTACTGATTTCTGGACACCATAAGAAGGGTAAGAATGTATTCCCTCTATACATTTCTTTTAAAACTATTCATTCGAACTCTCTAACATCATAAATAAGAAATATAAAAAAGCGACACCTATACTCGGCACATCAAAGTCCGACAGATCATCATACAATCCATTAGACAACACGATGACCTGCTCACAGTGGTGAAGAAACGGAGACTCCGATGGTATGGCTACGTCACTAGAGCATCAGGCCTTGCAAAGACTATCCTGCAAGGCAGGGTGCAAGGAGGCAGAAGAAGAGGAAGAGAAAAGAGGTGGGAGAACAACATTCTAGAATGGGCTGGCTTGACACTGAGCAGAGCCATGAGGGTTGCTGAGGACATAGAGAGATGGACTACGCTGGTTAAACGTGCACCAACGACTTTAGAGTTACAGGATAGGATAGGATAGGATAGGATAGGATAGGACAATGTTGAAAACTTTGGAACATTCGAGAATGACGTAATCAGTAACCAATCAGAACAAATACCATCACAGGAAACACGCACTGTGTTGCGTCATATAATGTTCTATAAGCTAGGTTCCAAGATTTGACTACTTGTTGCGAGATGATCTCGAATCTTCCATCGATGGTAAATAAAATAAACAATTACATAAAGGTCTTAATATTGCTACAACAATAGCGACGGAAGAAAACAACATTATGCAAAGCATTTCCAGCATCAACATAGATCCAACTCCAAGGTTAAGAAACGTTATCATTGCACCTAGCTATGTGCTTAAACACAATGGTGGCAATTATCATGCGCGCTTCAATCGTAATAATGACCTAAGTAGTCTAAATGGCCAGCCTACCGTGCCATCATATTTGCTCTACAGCAAAGGTCAATGTAGCTGGGGTCACTTTGTTGCTAAACACTGTTTATTCAATAGCTAAGAAAATGGCTTAACTTGTTGAAGTTTGATATACCAAACATGTACTTCACGTCATTTAGTGGAGGTCGGGTTGTCGGTCAGTGGGGCGCTCTGAAAGTAACTTTTGTTGAAAACACCGAGTTTGCCTATCTCAAGAATGACTGGAATGTTTTTTAATTATTGTTACTATGCAGATAATTTAAACAACACTTAGCCTTTTGTGTCCTTCACATTTGCTCTTTCTTAAAGGCGTGTGCGAGTGAGTGATTGAATAGTGGTGTGTGTGTGTGTGTGTGTGTGTGTGTGGGTGGGTGTGTGTATGTGTGTGTGCGTGCATAATTGTCACAAGAGGCTAGTTTGGACACTGCAGTAAGGCCTTTGTAACTTAAATTCGAGGCCTAGCAGACGACAAAAGTTAGGATTGTTCTAAGTATGTGTCACAGGGCAGCCTGTGTTGAAACCGAGTAGTAAGTGCGGGTGGGGAGTTAATGAGTTGGGGTAGTAACTGCGCGAAGTCGTTGTATGGTTATGCGGTGGAAAGCGTGATTTTTGAACAGCATAGTTTGGCCAGCCAGTTTTGGGGAAAGTGTTCACTGTTAGTCAGAACAGGTTTTGGCAGAGCTACGGTGTAGACCGGGTTGTTTTGTTGCTCTGGGTGTTTTGGTTGTTCTGGAAAAGTAGGGGGGACAGTTATTAACGAATAATAGTAACTGGTTCCAAAAAGAGCATACTAGTTGGAAAAGGTGCTGTGTTTTGTAGTTTAACTCTCAGATTGGAGTGCAGCTATAATATAGCAAAGTTTGTGCAGTGTGGTAGTTTAGTGTGAGGCATTGTCCACTAATGGAAACTATGCACTGGATTTACCCTACTTGGAGTACTGTGTTAGGCAAGCAGTGAAAGCTAGCTACAGGTACTTTTACAATCGAGCCGTTGGGTAAGTGTGATGGTGATTTTCCTTACTGTGCTAAAGACCGATGGCCGGCTGTTTGGGGTGTTGAACGATAGCTGTGCGTGAGGCTGGGGGGAGTATGGTTGCACTGAGGAGAGGAAGGGTGCGACTGAAGGAGGGAGAATGAGGGGGGAGAATGGGGGTGAAGTGTGATGAAGTTAGGATGGAAGTGGTTGCTGTTGTTGAGGTTGCGGTTGCTCAAGATGGATAATGTGTTGATGATTTCATGTATTCATTTGCAGCATTGTTCATTTCATGCATTCATAATGTCATTTAGTTTTTGAATTATGTGTTTGATTACAAGAGACAGTAAAAGTAGTCAAGGGAAGTGAAATGGACAGCAGTGGCGCTTCCTCAAGATACAGGAATTAGTTAGTGTAGTAAGGGGGGAGAGTGTTAGGAGGGAGGGGGACAGAATCGGGTGGACTTGACATTAACAATACGGCAAGCATGTTGCAGGTTCGAAAGTCTTTGTTCGTCGCTCGGAAGTTCGTCGAACTCTTCAGCGCGACGACGACGACGACATCCGGTCGTTGGACCCACATCATCATCACCACCCATTCGTCCACGTCCACGTTTGTGAACATCCTCATCGTTTCACAACCCCAACTTTCCCGCGTGATCGTGACGTCTGTTGCGGGACCTAGCCTCGGCGTTACGAGGTAGCCGACAGGAGGAGTCAGGCTGAGAGGCGTCGACGGCGGCAGGGCCGCCGCAACTACAGCGTCATCATCACCATCATCGTCATCGTCAGCGGCGGAGGGAGTGGCGACACCACAGCGCCTGGATTAAACAGCGACAGTCCAGCGTCAACCACAACGAGGAGGCAGCTACCTTTCGGAGGCATCAACAGGGACACCCTACTATCAGGTCGGCTCGTTCTTTATTTGTCCCCCTCTTGACACTTGCCCCCTCTGTGCCCGGACATTGGCGTTGCACAGTCGTTAGTTAGACGTGGTTGATCAGCAACCCCCGTTCATCTGACATTTCCATTTCATTGCTCATTGATCCATTGATTGTTCCATCACCATTTTTCTCGTTTCATGTGTAAATGTTGTATGTGTATGAGTGTGTGGTATGAATGAATAAATAGCTTGAAAGTTGTATATATAATTGTTGTGTTATCATCGCTTCACGTCTGCGGGAAACTGTCATTCCGTCTGGGTTGTCTGCGTGTGTAAGGTGTTTGTTTGTGGTGTCTACCCAGGGGGAGTCGTGGCAGTGACAGTATGTATAGGGAAAAGTTTCGCTAGGTAGGCCGTGACATAATCCAGCTGACCTATATCCATCAGCCCCCGCGAGGGCGCTAGGGCTCAAGGGATATCGCAGGCTTTAGCTGGCCACACCGTTAACGTCAATCTTTGTTTAAACCACACCCGAGAGGGACGCACGCGCTGAAAGTTCCCTCTCAGAAGACTACGCAGGTGACGGGTGAAATCCATTCAACCCAGTATAGCCATAGCCTGACATTGTCAAAAAGGTAAATGATCGATCTTTTGTTTCACCGCGATTTATTGATATTATTATTGGATTATGCTTGTGAAGTCTTGCCATGTTTTATAATTGTGAAGGTTGGTAAAACTTTTCTTGACCACACGGCTGACCCACGCGACCGGTTTTCGACACCACAAGGTACCCCCTACTGACCCACTGTTGTTTCTCACATTGGTATTATTGCAGACCAGTGGCTGTACAGTAGAAGGTGTATATTATTAATTACTTCTCCCTGTGTTTATTTTAGCCATGATGTATATGTATAGGAATTAGGTTGGAGATTCCAGTGGACCACGGACTTAGAAGATTGTTCGTCTCTTATCTGTATAAGTGGAGACGATCTCGCTGAGGGCTGTTTCTGCCAACAGTGAGACGCTCTGCACTCCCTTTGTAAGCAAGGCGTTGCAGAAAATCGTCTTATGTTTTGCAGACGAGCAGGCTTGGTCTGCAGCAGGAGAAAGACCCCATTGAGAGTCAACCCTGACATGCGGCCTGCAACTTGAGCAGCGAGCACTGAGCTCCGATAGCTCAGTAGTCAACAAACAAGACGAGGAAAAAGCAGCACCTCACCTCGACCTTCAAGTTAAGTACCATAGAACAAGTGCACGAACACTGATTCATAGGGACTGTGCGGTAGTCCACGCTTCCCGGAAAAGGACAATAGGCCAAAAAGAACAAAGCCCATGGATGAGACAATAGCAAGTATCGAGAACAGTAGCAGAATAGATCCATTAAAGATCTACCCATTCTCCGAACCACTCGAAGTGACTTTTGAACTGTTAAGTTAAACTTAGCTACATTACCTTCTGGACATTTAAGTTCATGTAGTGCTTAGATAATTAAGTATAGAGTAGAGGAAATAAATGTGTGATATTTACTGTTAACAAGTGGCTGGACTACCTATGATTCATAGACGTGCGAGAGCTAGTGTGTCAGTGAATCTTTTACACTTTTCTCCCTATCTCTGTAACCCCATCCTCACACAGACCGGCCCAAAAATAAAAAAGTATTTGGATTAGTCATAGGGCGATCTAACTAGCCGATTCCCGCCGACGAACGAATAGTGGGTAATAGCATTCCATTGTGTAGAGCCCAGCACCAATAGAACCCACGGTCACAGTAATACTGCCATAATATTTCTTTTCCTAGTGTCACTAAGTAGTACTTTTTACTTTGAGCTATTTTTTTTATCATTGCTTCATTATTTATTCTAAATGCTGATGTTTTTCTCTCTGTGTGTGTAGGGATGTGTGTGTGTGTGTGTGTGTGTGTGTGTGCGTGTGTGTTTAAACATGCCTTTTTATACTTAGATGTGATGTTTGTTATTATAGGGAAAGGTGGGTAACTTGGACCTGGAGGTAAATTGGACAAGTGCATTATCTCTGAAAATAAAGGGAAATAGATCCTGATTTGTTTTCTTAGAGGCGTGTGGATGATATTGTGAACAATACCCGGTCATTCTGCAGTATTTCTGTTAATAAATTAACCTTCACAATTAGTAGTGTACGGTTAAATTGAGTCCATTTTCTTCTGGTATATTAAACTAGTGGTGCAAGTTAGCCGCTAAGGTTCAAATTACACTCGCATCATTTTGTTATATAGTGAACTAGTGGTTTTGTACCCTGGCAAGCCAGGGTACACAGGTTGCTGTTTAAAATGTAGACAGAGAGACAACTGTTGTCTGCGAGTTTCATTTGGACGATGATACCTCCCCTTGATACATCACCATACCCCCCCCCCCCTGATATCTCCCCGTCCCCCCCATGATGCCTCACCATACCCCCTTGATTCCTCCCCGAACCCACTTGATACCTCCCCATACCCCCTTGATACCTTCCGTACCCTCCTTGTAACCTACCTGTACCCTCCTTGATACTTCCCAGTTGATCGTTTCGCAGGTATGGATGAAAGGAATCGACCATCACCATACCCCCTTATATATACCCGTATCCCCGTTATGCCTACTTCCGGCTAAGCAATTTATATATATAGATGCTGATGTTTTTATCTGTGTGTGTGTATGTGTGTGCGTGTGTGTGTACGCGCGCGGGCGTGTGTGTCTAAACATGCCTTTTTATACTTAGATGTGATGTTTGTTATTATAGGGAAAGGTGGGTAACTTGGACCTGGAGGTAAATTGGACCAGTGCATTATCTCTGAAAATAAAGGGAAATAGATCCTGATTTGTTTTCTTAGAGGCGTATATAAAAATATGAATTACTTCACTTGCACACGTATCATGGCGTTTACAAAAGAAGACACGCGGACGGTGAGCTCAACATGTTTTTTTCCATTGTGTTCTAAAATATTGTTTAACAGTCTTTAGTGAACATTTGATTTTAAAGGAATGGAATTTATGTGGATGATATTGTGAACAATACCCGGTCATTCTGCAGTATTTCTGTTAATAAATAAACCTTCACAATTAGTAGTGTACGGTTAAATTGAGTCCATTTTCTTCTGGTATATTGAACTAGTGGTGCAAGTTAGCCGCTAAGGTTCAAATTACACTCGCATCATTTTGTTATATAGGGAATAATTGCTATTTAGTTTAGATTCGTGTGTTAGTGTTAGTGGGTGTGTGTGTGTGTGCGTGTGTGTGCCTGTGTGCGTGCATGCGCGTTTGGAACAGTTTTTATAATCCTTTATTTCTGTTATGTGCATTCCCCCCCCCCCCCCCTTTTTTTTTAAACTACACTATAATTTTATTGTTGAATTTATGTTTATAAATGTAAAATGTACAGATATAACCCCAGTCTTAAAAGTGTGAGGTGTAAGCGTATACTTGAGTGTGCGCGTGTATGGGCTTGAGTATATTTACTTATGCATTTTGTCTGTGTGTGTGTGTGTGAGAGAGAGAGAGAGAGAGAGAGAGGGGGAAAATGTGTGTATGTGTGTGAGAGAGAGAGACAGAGAGAGTGAGAGACAGAGAGAGAGAAGGGGAGCGAGAGAGTGAGAGACATGTTTAAAAAAAGTCGACGTCACTTTAACTCATATTTCCAGTTTTTTTTCAATGGTATATGTTAATGTTCCAGCGCTTGTATCTGGACACGCGAGCGCCCATGCCTGTGACGCGCTCGCGTGTCCAGATACAAGCGCCTGTGGTTAATGTAAGTTCTTCAAAGAAGTATCGACTTACCTCTCTCACTCAATCTCTTTCTCCCTCTCTCTGTGCATTAGATTTTGTGATTACCTATATCTTGCCTGTGATAATTATAGTATGTACACATGTCCATCTTTCATATTTGATTTGTCCATTGTGAATGTACTTCATGTTGCAACTGGGTCTGCAAGATTGTTTTAATTGAAGTCTTAAAAGGTGTTGTGTGGAGTGTGTATGTGTCCCTGTTTACCAACAGGGGAGCAATTTTCATATGCAATGTAGGTTGTCATTTGGATGAATACATGAGAGAGAGAGAGAGAGAGAGAGAGAGAGAGAGAGAGAGAGAGAGAGAGAGAGAGAGAGAGAGATACACAATCCTATCCTATCCCGTAACTCGAAGGTCGTTGGGGCACCGCAAATGATCGTTTAACCAGCGTACTCCATCTTTCTCTGTCATCAGCAACCCTTAGGGCTTCGCTCAGTGTCAAGCCAGTCCATTCTCGAATGTTGCCCTCCCACCTCTTTTTCTGTCTCCGTCTTTTTCTGCTTCCTTGCATCGTGCCTTGCAGTTATAGTCTTTGTAAGGCCTGATGCTCTGGTGACGTGGCCATACCATCGGAGTTTACGTTTTTTCACCCCTGTGAGCAGGTCATCGTGTTGTCCAATGGCTTGTGTGATGGTCTGTCGGACTTCGTCGTTGGTGATGTGTTGAGTATAGAAATTTTCCAGAAGTCTTTTGTAGCAGCTCATCTCCATGCTTTCTATTCTTCGTTGTAGATCTGCTGTGAGGGTCCATGTTTCGCAAGCGTATAGGAAGATGGAGATGACAAGGGAGCGCAGCAGCTTTACCTTGGAATGTAGACTGATGGTCCTGTCTTTCCATATATATATTTATCGGGAACTATTAACTAGGAATACTTTTGGCACTCATACAAGTTTCCATTGGTGTTTATTCAGAGAAAACCAGCATAAAACGGCAAATGTACAAATTCAAACGTCACATGTGCTCTGATCAAGACAAATACGTTTGTTTTTGACATTGGAGAACAATAACGTAACAAAGTTAAAAGTCCAGAAACAGTGCGACACATCGATTTAGATTTCATTTCTCGAGTAAAACCATGGACAAGTGAAGAACACTTATGCGGAAGGGAACATAATGTTCTCAAGCCAACAAGGCTAAACCATTTTGTCAGAAGTATCTGTTGTTGAGGGAACTATACTAACTAACGCAAGGGGGTCAAGAGAATTGATGCTTTCGATCTTTGATCAAGCGTGACGATGCTATCTCAAGGAATACTGAGACGTTAACGCTATGTAGAATTCCAAAGCACATTCTGTTATGGGTACTAAGAGAAACTAGATATAGTCACTCTAATGAAAATTTCATTGTGGTACTAATTCCCATTTCAAGGAAACAAAGGGATTTTGTTGATTTGCGTTTTGATCATAAACTTTTGTTGACTTACAACCAGTTTTCTTCATAGTTTTAAACTAGAAATATACTTGGTTGGCCAAAGTTGCCCCTAGTCCAGAACCGAAGTAGGAGTGAGTGGGGAGGTGGGGGGTGGGGGGTGGGGGGCGAGGTGGGGTTATAATATCTCCCAAATATTTTCCAGTAATTGGTCTTGTGTGCTATTTTCTTCTGTCTTATCTTCTTTGGCAAAGAGGTAAATAAAACATTAGTACTTGAAAATTGTGTCACTCAATGAAATCACATCTTGTCAAGCTTAATAAAACGCTCATTATGTTACTGTTATTTCAAGGTGAAAAGGCAAATGTACAGGATTTTGACGAGAATGAACAGTTACGTTATTCAAACAGCCAAAAGACCCTGTGTCGCTTTTGATGGAAATTTTCATGTTGATACTAAAGTTCTCTCAATGAAACTAGATAGATCTTCATAATTTTGTTGTGAAATATGTATTGTAGAAGGACCTTTTTCGCTTTTGATGGGCATTTTCATGTTGCAACTAAAGTTTACAGTTTTCTCAAGGAGACTGGATAGGTCTTCACGATTTTCCTGGGAAATTATTTATTGTGGAATGACTTAAGTGCTTAAAGAGAACAGAAGATTTTGTACATTTTGATGAGAATTGTACATTTTACCATTGTGGTACTGAGTAATCTCAAGGAGACAAGTAGTTATTTATAATGGACAAAAAGTAGTGTTCCATTCTACATGACAACAAACACGGACTTAACCACTCAAGCATTCAGTCGTATTCTTGTAGTCTTGCAGTTTATCGAGCGAGACCTTCAGATGGTAAACCATCTTATCCGGCTTTTCGTCGACTGCTTTCAGACTCTTGCCTATACCCCACACATCTTGGCGGTAAGAGGCGAAGCAAGTGAGGTTCCTACCGCCGCCGTACTCGTCACTGTCATACGCTAGCAAGGTCCACTGTGTGCCCATAGGGTTGTCAATCTCCACCATCTCTCGCTGGTACAGCTGCAAGCATCGTAAAGAACCCAGTCATTTTGTCAAAGGTACAGATGACGTGCTTAAATAAATATGCAAAAATAGGGTAAAGTGCAGCCACTGCACGTACTTAATGTTGATATTCTTTGATTGATTGATTGATTGTTGCTTTAGGTCCAGCGGACTCTTCCGAGCCAAATCAGGACCGGACAACCCCCGATCCGCATAAAAGATCTGCTGAAACAACCCTAGTGGGAAAATTGAATGCCTTCCACCGGCCAGTCACTTTACAATAAAGACATCCCATGCAGGGGACGGCTGAGGCTTTACCCCAACTACTCGAACCCCCGGTTACAAAAACAAAATTGAATACAAACATCATTATAAATTATCAACAAAACATATACATGTATAATGCCTATATAGCTAAATATTAACATCATAGGAAGCCCTAGTGACCACCCGGCAGAAAGCGTCCAACACTCCCAAGCTGATCCAACAGACCTCATACACAAACAAGGAGTCTTGTCCAGGAAGAGTTTTCAAGAAAAAAGGTAGGTCATTGATCTAGCGAAGAAGAAGATAGTATAGCAGAGTAATAGGACAGAGCAGGAATGAGAAAGAGTAAATGAGGAAGACAGCGACAGTGGGAATTTAAAGCACTAAATTTCCAGAAAGTGGGGACACTATTTATACTGGAACCCCCGGCACTCCAACGGGCGTACTGTTGCCGCAGTGAATCTGTCATTCCTATAAAGGAAAGACAGGTTTTCAACTGGGGCTTTCACTTTTCCCTTTATAGGTTAGAACAATCTACAGTGGCAAGATTGCTCACGACCCCAAGGGGTATGTTGATATTCAGTGAAGAAAACTCACATGTGTTAAACACAAACTCACTAAACATGCTTTAGTTTTTAAACATTAGTGATGTGTGTCGCGATACAAGCTCCATTGAGATACGTTTATACACTATGAATTATAACGCTGTTTGAAAATTATATCGTTGAAAGAAAAAAATGTCAATAATTATTCTGTTTTGAAAGCACCGAGACGAACACACAAATAATTGAAAGATGTAGCATGTACGTCATTTCGAAGCTTTCGTCATTTGTTTTTATTTTGTACTGTGTCGCTCTGAGGACCAATCAATTGCAGGGAAAAAACTGCAAGAGGACGACTCGGTTACAATAGGCGCTGGCCTAACTAACGGTTTTTTCGACTTTTTTTTTTTTACCAGCCACTAAAAAAGCGTTGTGTCCTAAATGCTCACAGCCTATGTTGATGGTGGAAATACGGTTAGTTTCAAGTAGGACCACAGTGAGGAACATTTAGACACGAGTTTTGGAAGATTTAGTATGCTGTGGGAGCTACACTTCCATTTTGGCAATTTTTGTCAGCGACGATGAGCAACATTTCAATGCTACAGATATTTGTGTGAAAGGCGTACTGCAGCCGTAATAGCAGGAGTGTCATAACTAGTTTATTCAGACACCGTTTGGGTATGTAAATCGCCGGTTGCGTGCAATTCGTGGCTGGAAACATCCGTGAAATCATAGATATCTATAGGACGAGGAATCGAAATGCGGTTTCGTCGGTATTTGTGTCGGCAATGGTCGCGCGAGCGTGGCATTGGTTTCCAGTTGCGAATGAGTGAATGAATGAACTGTGCGTTTCGTAACTCGACCGTTTCGTGCATGTTTGCATGTAAATTAATTCGGGTTTTTAACAGCGCGAAGAATGCAGAAACGTATTCTTTCGTTAGCAGTTAGGGGATGGCGTAGGCGGAAGTGATGGTGAGACTGATTGACGTCATCGCGTGAATATGGCGGCGTCTCGCTATCATTTCCGTGTTTATCATATGTTTCAGGTGTTTTTAGTTTGGGTGTTTTAGTTTTACTTTTAGTTTTTTTTCTAGTTGGACTTTTAACTTGGTATTTTTTTTAGGACAATCTGGACATTTGCAATTTTAGGTATTCTACCATCCTCATTCTATCATGGATCATGGAAATGAACATCATTCAAAGACATCATTCCACATGCCGGATTATGTGAATCTATATGTGTGATAACAACAACGTGACTATTCCTATGAAGAATCTGTAAGAACAAATAATATCATCGGTGTTATATAAAGACTATCCACTAATACAGATATCAACAAATAACCGGTTGTGTGAATAACATTCAAATGTAAAGACTATAGACTTTGAGTTTCGACATATAATAACTTTTATAAACAAGTGGAAGCTGGGCTGTAAACGGAGTGTGCATATTGACATTATAGAGAAGCGCAGCCATGTCCATCGAAGATCTACAATAAGGAGCTACTCCACGAGTGAGGAAAAACACAATAACCTGACTATCTGACTGAAAACACTAATTCTTTTATTATCACGTGTTGAAGCGGGAGCTGATAAACTGTAAGTAGATTTATAATGCTAATTGTTTCTTGAAGGGATGTCCAGGAAAGCGATAAAATACTAGTTAGTATTAAGATAAATAAGTAATAGGTAATACCTTGTAACACCAATATATATGTGCATGCATTATATCATTTAACATCATTCACTCCACCTCATTGATGTGCATGTTTTATATATGTGTATGAAAGGGACAGAAATGGTGAAACATCATAAAAAACTCAGCAAAACGGTGTGGTCTTGTAAAATTTATGAGTAGTTGTACTTGAGGTCTGTGTGTTTATGTGTTTCACGTAAATCACACGGGTCACGTGACAATGTGTTAAACTCCAATCAATCCATAAATAATTGCAATAATTAACACATGAATTCTGCAATGAATAATAGATTGCTCATGAAGGTTTTATAAACATGTGCTGATTGGGCTTTCGTTACATGAATGTTGGTTGTATATGAAATCCATATCTTGACCACTCTCTCTAATATAATGGATAAAATAATTGATGAATAACTCACCCCAGAGGCGTTTGCTCCAAGAACGAAACCATCTCCAGACACCACATAGTTCATTAGATCAGATTTGTTGGTTGTTGGGTCCATCTGCTCACAATCAAAAAACACCATGACAACTATTGAAATGAGAAATCACGAAGAATTCATACTATGTCGTGCACAACATAATTCACCACCCTAAAGAATATTTTCTCATTCCTAATTATGTACGGAGGGCAAGACCACTTCCACATTCTGTGAAAGTCTTTTCGCTTGCCTAACGCAGAGAACATGAGGGTTTAATGGTATGCCGAGTACAAGCGACCCATCAAAGTAGCAACACCAAAAAAACCCAAAAAAACAAAACAACCATGAACCACGGTTTTACACTGCCACTGCAGCTTCACTGGCAGCCAATACATTTCCTTCAGTAGGGGAGTGACATGATCATGTTTCCTTATTTCAAGAACAAGGCCTCTACCTTTTTAAGTACAAGGCGTACAGCACTGTTGTGCACTCTCTTCAACCTATCTATCTGCTCTTCTTTAACTCAGGATAACACTGACCTGCAGTAGTGAAGGCGAACAGACAGTAAATGAACTATTGATTGATTAAGTGCACTCAACTCAAACAGTTGGCTATACCATTAATTAATATCACAAAACAAAACGGTCTTGCCCTTTCGACTATGTCATCAACAGAAAACAGCTGTTCTGTAACATTAACTAAGTGCTAAGTATAAAACAACAGTGTCTTACCGGAAACCAACCTGCCTGTGAGAAGTCAGTGACAAAGAAATCGCCGTAAGTGTTCTGTTTGTAGTAGACGTTACCGTCCGTAGTTTTAATGAATAGGCCACTCAGGCCAGCAGAGATCTGCTCTGGAACGCCGCATTCTGGTGGAAAGTCGATGATGCGCCATTCTGTTCCCTTATAGAAGCAGATGGAGGACTCTGAAGCAAAGACAAATCGCGAACTCATTGACCTCACACGTTATCTTATGTTCCTATGGATATATTTAATCCCCCTCCCCCCCAAAAAGTATATATATAATTATGTTTCTTATACAGTTACAAATACGCCTGCTGCTTGTGTTGGTGATACACTCGTTTGATGTGGGTGTTTTTCTATCAGTAATTGATTCAGCCCCAATGCTGAAGTCCTGATAAAGTGTAACAGATTCGTTTATCCACGCAGCCTGCTCACTCAGCAACAAGGCAAAGTCTTCGTATGTAGTTTTCCAACTTTATTCAGCGTTCATCAACAACTGCATACAATCGCCTTTTCACTCTCAACTTTTTACTTTCCACACACTCTCAACACCCCTCTTTTGAAACAGTGCGGCACTTATATAGTCTCTTCATACTCCACAACAATTTAGAACACGCCAGAGTGACGCACTACAACCAGTCAAATGAAACTTTGTCATCACTGACTTACGTCATACACCATTCTTTTCTGTCCAAGAATGTTCTCAAATATCTACACCCATCAAGAAATTTCGATCGACAGCAAACAAACAAATCTAGAGAATTCTCCAATAATATCGACTAACGAAAATTATCAACGCTATACAAAGATTCTTCTAATGTCACAGGACAGTCTGTGATGAAACCAGGTAGACTGTGTGGGGGTGGAGAGTTAATGAGTTAGGGGTAGTAACTGCGTGCTGTCGTATGCTAGGTTATGCGTGCAAATCGTGATTCAACAGTGTAGATCAGCTAGCCAGTTGAGGAATTTGCTCACTGTAGTCAGAACAGGTTTTGGCAGAGTAACAGAGAAGACGTGCGGTCTTGTTTCTCTGGAGTTGTTTTGTTCTGGAAGTAAGGGAGGGACAGTTATTGACGTAAATAATAGCTGGTTCCAAGAGGAAAACTAGTTGGAAGTGTTACAGTTGTGGTAGCAAGCTCGGGAAAGAGTGTAGAGCAAATAACTAAGTTTTGTGCTTGTGGTAGGTTAGTGTCGAGGTATTGTCCACTAACGGAAACTACTACGCACTGGATTTCCTTACTTGGAGTACTGTGTAGGCAAGCAGGGGAAAGGCTACAGGTACTATTACATTCGAACCGTGTGGGTAAGTGTGATGGTGGTATTTTTCCTTACTGTGCCAATGACCGAGGGCCGGCTGTTGGGGTGTTGAACGATAGCTGTGTGTGAGGCTGGGGGGAAGGATGGTTGCACTGAGGAGAGGCAGACGAAAGGAAGAGTGCGACGGAAGGAGGGAGAATGAGGGAGGAGAATGGGGGTGAAGTGTGATGAAGGTAGGATGGAAGTGGTTGCTGTTGTCGTGGTTGCGGTTGCTTGAGATGGATAATGTGTTGATGTTTACATGTATTCATTTGCAGCATTGCTCATTTCATGCATTCATAATTTCATTGAGTTTCATGAATTATGTGTTTGATTACAAGTGACAATAATAGTAGTCAAGGGAAGTGAAGTGGACAGCAGTTGTGCCTCAAGATGCAGAAGTTAGTGAGTGTAATAGGGGGGGGGAGTGTGAGGAGGGAGGGGGACAGAATCGGGTGGACATGACATTAACAATACGACAAGCATGTTGCAGGTTCGACCATTCGTCGTTCGACCATTCGTCGTTCGAAAGTTCGTCGTTCGACAGTTCGTCGTTCGACCATTCGTCGTTCGAAGGTTCGTTCGTATTCATCAGCTCGTCACTGGGTAACGCGGATCGACGTTGACCAGCGTCGTGCGACAACGACGACGGCACTTGGTCGTGTGGACCGTACATCATCATCACCACCCGTTCGTCTACGTCCGCATTTGTGTACATCTTCATCGTTCCACAACCCCACCCTTCCCGTGGTGGTTGTGACGTCTGTGGACGGGACCTGGCCTCGACGTCGCAGTGTTAGCCGACTGGAGGAGTCAGGCTGAGAGACGTCGACGGTGGCAGGGCTGCCGCGACTACGGCGTCACCATCATCATCATCATCATCGTCAGCGGCGAGAGGGAGTGGCGACGCCACTACGCCTGGGCATCAACAGCGACAGTCCGTTAACAGCCACGAGGAGGGGCGGATACCTTTACGGAGACTTCAACAGGGACGCCATACTATCAGGTCGGCTCTTTCCTTGTTGTCCCTCTCTTGACACTCGAACCCCCCCCCTTTGTTCGGTTATTTACGTGCAACGGACATAGACGTGGTTGATTAGCAACCCTCGATCATCTGACATACCATTCCATTGTTCATCGACCCATTGATTGTTCCATCGCCATTTTCTTTGATTCATGTGTAAATGTTGTATGTGTATGAGTGTGTGGTATGAATGAATAAATAGCTTGAAAGTTGTATATATATTTGTCGTGTTTTCATCACTTCCGTCTGCGGGTAATCGTCATTCTTTCTGGGTTGTCTGCGTGTGGAAGTTGTTTTTTTGTGGCGTCTGCCCGGAGGGAGTCGTGGCGGTGACATCTAACAACAATGCAAACTCAAATCAAAGGTAAATACACTCTATTATTGAATACTTTGCAAAGCGAAACGATTAGATCTATCGTGCACGTTTCAGACATACTATCCTTCGCGTTTCAACGTAACATAACCCCCCACTCAAGAAGAAATTTACCCAATTTCTTTCAACAACTTTGAAACGTAATGCAAAAACTAAGTCCTGAATTAAAACTTATTTCAGACTGTCTGAATACTGTCAATGTTTTCAGTTCATTCACACAGAGTCAATGTTTTTCATCTTCAAGTCTGTCTGGATACTGTCAATGTTCACAGTTTATCTACATAGAGTCAGTGTTTTTCATCTGTAGGAAACGACGCCCTCGTCCGTTACAGTTGTCATCGGCCCAGGGTCAAAGACGGTAATCTTGTGGGCTTTCCTGGAGTCAGTGCATCCTCCGTTGTCTCCTTCTTCCGTCGAATGTCCGATGAAGTCGGCGTTGTCAGTTCCCAGAATACACTTGCTGGGTCTCACGGTCAGGTTGGCTTCTGTGAGACGGTAAAACAGCTCCCTCAAGGTCTGCAGATGCTCTTCCCAGGTGTGGGTGTGGACTAGCAGGTGGTCCCAGTAACACACGACGTTGTCCATCCCTTTGAGCATCTTCCTCATTCCTCTCTTTAGGGTAGCTCCGCTGTTGACCATGCCAAAGGGCATCCTTAGGCACTCGTACGTCCCATCAGGAGTTATAAAAGCAGTCTTTGGTATGTCCTGTTGACGCACGGGGACTTGCCAATAATCCTTGCTGAGGTCAATCTTCGAGAATATTTTACTCCCCGATAATTGGCGGAAGAGGTCTGCTGCAGTAGGCATCGGCTCGGGGTCGAAGACGTGATCTTATTAACCTTTCTGTAGTCGATGCATACTCTGTTGCTCCAGTCCTTCTTCTTCACGACCACGATAGGGGACGCGTAGGGGGAACTGGACTCCCTGATGATGCCCATCTTCAGCATCTCATCGATGTCTTTCTTTAAGGATTCGCGGGCCTTGAAAGGGATCGGGAATGGCTTGGATCGAACGGGAATATTTGAAGTCAGGTGGACTTCATGTTCGACCAAAGTCGTAGAACCTGGGACATCGCTGAAGCTATGGGGAAACTCGCCCATAAGGTCCTTGAGCTCAATCTTTTGACTTTCCGTCAAGCCTGGTCCTAGCTTAACATCATCGATGCCTTCTTTGCTGTGGAAGTCTCCCAGTTCCAACAGTTCCTCGCTGTCAAAGCTGTCGTCGATCACAGCTGCTGTGGCTGCGTGCACAGTCTCTGGTGGCCTTTCCATGTACAGTTTAAGGAGGTTGGCGTGGTATATCTTGGAATGCTGGCCGACCTTCACCTTGTAGTCGTTGATCCCCACCACGGTCTCCACTTCGTACGGGCCTTTCAACTGCATCAGCAACTTATTGTGGTCGGTAGGTAGCAGTACCAGTACTTTGTTGCCAGGTTTGAACTTCCTGTTCATAGCCCTACGACCATAGTAGTGCTTTCCACAGTCCTGGGACTTCTTCAGGTTTTCTCTGGCTATCTCGAGAGTCTGCTCCAGCTTCTCCCGTAGCTCAAACACGTACTGGTAGCGGTTCTTCACCTCTGGGGTCTCTACTTCTTTCGTCCAAAGTTCTTTTAGGATGTGCATCGGCCCTCGGATGGTTCTTCCGTACAATAGCTCGAACGGAGAAAAGCCGGTGGACTCCCGCGGTATTTCTCTGTAGGCGAAAAGTAAGGCGTTGATGTAGCGATGCCATTGTCTGGGCTGCTCGCTGCACAGTTTCTTCAGGGTGGACTTCAGCGTAGCATTGACTTTTCGACGAGCCCGTTGCACATTGGATGGTAGGGTGTCGTAGATAAATGCCGGATGCTCAGCATTCTGTTGACCTCTTTCATGCAGTTAGAGACGAACTGTGCCCCGAGGTCTGTCAGGATCTCTTCAGGTACTCCAAGTCTGCTAAACATGTCCACCAGCGCCTCTGCTACAGTTTCAGTGTCAATCTTCTTCAGAGGCACTGCTTCTGGGTACCGCGTCGCATAGTCCACTAAAGTCAGTACCCACCGATGACCTTCTTCACTCGGAGGTTTTATTTCGCCGATTAAGTCTAAGGCCACCCTCTTGAAAGGTCGGCCGATCAGAGGCATCCTCTGCATAGGTACTTTCGGGACCCTTCCTCGAGGTATGGTCTTATGGCAAATGTCACATGATCGGCAGAAACGGCTGACGTCCGCATGAAGTCCTGGCCAGTAGAACACGGCCTGGATTCTATCCGACGTCTTCTTGATACCCAGGTGACCTCCCATGATTGAGTCATGCGCTACTTCCATCACCTGGCGCCTTAGGGGTAACGGTACCAAGACTTGACGTAGTGGTTTCCCTCCGTTGACCCTCGGGTGCTGGAAGATTCGGTACAGGATCTTGGCCTTCACCTCAAAATAGACCGTGCCACTGCCCTTGGTCACGTGGTCTTGGCGGTTCCTGTACTTGTTTAAAGTACTATCAGCTTCCTGGAGCTGGATCGATCAGCTTATCTCTGTCCACGATGGAAGCTTTGGAGCTGTCGGCGACCTTCAGTGGGTAGACGTCTTGTCTCTCTTGGCCTGGGCCCTAGTGGTAACGGCACCGACGATCTCTGGTCGGCAGGGCTGAGCCGGAGTAGCCACATTGTCCCGTAGCAGTTCTGCAAGGTCTCCATCGGGAAACGGCAATGGATCCTCCTCTACAACTTCGACGCGTTGGGTTGAGGCAGGGCTCCATTCTGAATCGGGGTCGTCGGGTCGTCTCGCGCCGTCGATATTCCCGATCATCAAGTCGTATAGCGGCTTCTTCAGGCAAACCGCTTCTACTTCGCCTATGTAGAAAGGGGTGCTGACTTTAATTTTTGCAACTGGCGCTTTCACACATTTGCTGTCGGCCATGATTGTCCATTTAGAATCGCCAGTGAATTGTTCTTTAGCGATTAGGTCCTCTCTGACGATGACCCCACTGCAGCCAGAGTCTCTTAGAACAGTCACTTCATGATTTCCGACGCGTCCCTTGGAAACAGGCATGTTCTGGACGGTCATAGCTGCGCTGGCGACGACGGGGATGGATTTCCCGTTGGCAAGGAGAGGTTGGCCATCAGTCATGCACTCTTGCACGTCCGCAGGAGTAGCTGTGCGCTCGGTATCACTCGGAAGAATGACGCTCCCGCCGCACACTTGATGGTCAGATCTACTGGTTTGCCGTTGATTGGAAAACCGCCTCTGCCGGTTGCCCGACGCTGCATTGTTCGTACTGCCCCGCTGTCCGCTACTTTTGTTTTAAGGACAGTTAGCCGCTCTGTGGTCTGTAGCGTTGCAGGTGAAACAACCTCTTGAATGCCCTTCCCTGGGAGATGGCGTGGAGTCCGTCTGTCTCTGGCTCGTCTGGCTCCCCTGGATCTGGTTCCCATGGTTTCCAGTCTTCTGAAATGGTTTCGTCGCCTTGGGTGGCCCCAGCGTTTTTCCGTGAGCGAGGAGATATCTTTCAGCAACCTCGGTCACATCATTAAGCGTCTGCAGCTTCTGTAATTCTAAGTGGGTCGCCAGGTCCTTGTGACAGGCATTGAGGAATCGCTCCTTCACGATCAGGTCATGGAGACTATCGTAAGACCAGTGATCGTCCTAGGGATTTGCAAATCCCACCCGAACGCAAACCGGTAGACCAGCCACGGAAACCGGTATGACCCATAGCAAAGCTTAATAATGCGTCACTATTTTTGCCACCGAAAATCTGCCGACGAATGCAGTGATTAATTTATTGCTCACCGTAAAGCCTACTAACTATAACTGAAACGATGTTTGCCAAAAATAAATGTAAATAACAGGCCTTTCTTACCTATTTCCATCGCGTTTTGCTTTTCTCGAACACCTCCCTCGCTCAGTCGACGTCGAAGTTTTCTAAAGACGTAGGCTATTACAAGTAGATGGTGACTCTGTTAATGCACTTTCTTTTTCATTAGAAACATCTTCGTCTTCACATAAACTTCTTTTATCGCCCCTCTCTGGTCCCCCGTTGGGGTGCCGGGGGTTTCAGTATAAATAGTATCCCCACTTTCTAGAAATTTAGTGCTTTAAATTCCCACTGTCGCTGTCTTTCTCATTTGCTCTTTCTCATTCCTGCTCTGTTCTATCAATCTGCTATACTATCTTCTTTGCTAGACCAGTCACCTACCTTTTTTCTTGAAAACTCTTCCAAGCCGGGACAAGACTCCTTATTTGTGTATGAGGTCTGTTGGATCAGCTTGGGAATATTGGACGCTTTCTGCCAGGTGTTCTCTAGGGCTTCCTATGATGTTATTATTTAGCAATGTAGTCATTTTATATGTATGTGTTTTGTTGATAATTTGAAATGATGTTTGTATTCTATTTTGTTTTTGTAAACGGGGGTTCGATAAATTAGAGTATAGCCTCAGCGTCCCCTGCGTGGGATGTCTTTATTGTAAAGTGACTGGCTGGTGGAAAGCTTTCAGTTTTACCACTAGGGTTGTTTCAGCAGATCTTTGATGTGGATCAGGGGTTGTCCGGTCCTGATTTGGCTCGAAAGAGTCCGCTGGACCTAAAGCAATAATTATGTAATGTAATGTAATCGCCCCTCTCCCCCCCCCTAGCAAAAAATGAAAAGAGATTTTTGCTTCTTCATTATTACTAGCCTATCTGCCACTGTCGCAATACATACTGACGAGCACGAGGAAAGAAAAAATCGAAAAGTGCACGAGTTTAATTTATGCATATTCACGATAGCCTTGCGCCCGCCAATGTTATATCATTCTGTATAAATTACCTCAAAGAATATGGCAAGGCTACTGAACGCATTCGCAGGCCTCTCGTCTACACTCCCTAAACACAAAATCAGCGTGGCTGGCTGGCTGGCTGGCTGGCTCTCTCTCTCTCTCTCTCTCTCTCTCTCTCTCTCTCTCTCTCTCTCTCTCTCTCTCTCTCTTCATTTCTCTTGTTTTTCTTTCTCTTTTCCTTTAATTTTGAAACCGGCTCTACCGGCTACTGATTTTTCAACCGGTATTTTTATTCTCAAGCCGGTAAAATACCGGTAATTTCCGGTTAAATCCATCCCTGGTAAGACTTCCCTTTGCCTGATAATTCAACCCACTTGTGCAGGTATGACGACAAGCACTCCACAAACTGCTTTGGCGTCTCGTCTGACAAAGGCCGGCATTCACGGAAGCGTTTACGGTAGCCCTTCTCTGTGAAGCTGTAGTAATGCAATAGGGCATCTTTCAAGACGTCGTAGTCTTTGGCGTCAGTGTTCGACAATCTGGTGTAGACGTCCAGTGCTTGCCCCGTCAGAAGTGCACTGAGTCGAATTGCCCAGTCTAGAGGTTGCCAGTTAGAGCTTTCAGCGAACCTTTCAAATCTCGCCAGATAACTGTCGATCTGGTCCTTCCCGTCGACGAACGCTGGCAATTTTGGAGCTTTGTTGTCACTGATAACTTGTGGCGCGTGCTGCTGTTGCTGGATGCGCGCCATTTCTAGCTGGAACTCAAGACGCTTCAGCTCGAATTCTCTGTCTTCTCGGCGACGCTGCTCTTCTGATTCTCTGTCTTCTCGGCGACGCTGCTCTTCTGATTCTGTCTTCTCGGCGACGCTGCTCTTCTACTTCTCTTTCTTCTCGACGCCGCTGTTCTTCTATTTCTAGACGCTTCCGTTTTAAGTCTATTTCTTCTCGGCGACGCTGTTCTTCTCTTTCTTGACGCTGCTGTTCAATTTCTCTTTCTTGTATTCTTTCCTGAGACTTGACGTACTCCGTCAGCTGTTTGCCTTTTAGATTCAGTTCAACCCCTTTCTGCCAGAAGTCAGCCATCTTGATACTTTTCTGGAAAGTTCTTTTCTGGAAAGTTCTTGAATGTGCTGTACCTTTCTAGACTGTTCTAGAACAGCACGCTTTCTGCAGTAGCGCTGATGCTTGTCACTAGTCGCTTTCGCTGACGCAGGCCCCGCTGTCCTCGTCGTATGCGACGATGCACCGCGCTGATGTTGATGTATACGCTCCTGTGCTGAAGTAGACGCGACGTCCGCTCGTCGCTCTCTGTAATACTGGCGATGCAGCTCCGAGACTGTCCCTCGACGTAGTCTTGCGGCAGCCACGTAGTCCCGCTCTGTTGTTCGCTCACGAAGCAGCATCTCTTCGGCGACTACACGCCCTTGCAGTCAGCCCGAATCTATCGGGGATGTAGTCCCAGTATGTTGGCCCCTCCCGACGCAACTCCTTGGCGGCTATCCTCGATGACTGCCTCTCGTAACGTTGACTCGCTTGTTGTAGCCGTTGAACTCTTGGCTATGGCGTGAATATCGGCTTGGACCCTAAAATGTTACACTCGTTTGATTTTGGTATTTTTCTATCAGTAATTGATTCAGCCCCAATGCTGAAGTCCTGATAAAGTGTAACTCAGATTCGTTTATCCACGCAGCCTGCTCACTCAGCAACAAGGCAAAATCTTCGTATGTAGTTTTCCAACTTTATTCAGCGTTCATCAACAACTGCATACAATCGCCTTTTCACTCTCAACTTTTTACTTTCCACACACTCTCAACACCCCTCTTTTAAAACAGTGCGGCACTTATATAGTCTCTTCATACTCCAGAACAATTTAGAACACGCCAGAGTGACGCACTACAACCAATCAAATGAAATTCGTCATCACTGACTTACGTCATACACCATTCTTTTCTGTCCAAGAATGTTCTCAAATATCTACATCCATCAAGAAACTTCGATCGACAGTAAACAAACAAATCTAGAGAATTCTCCAATAATATCGACTAACGAAAATTATCAACGTTATACAAAGCTTCTTCTAACAACAATGCAAACTCAAATCAAAGGTAAATACACTCTATTATTGAATACTTTGCAAAGTGAAACGATTAGATCTATCGTGCGCGTTTCAGACATACTATCCTTCGCGTTTCAACGTAACAGTTGGACATAGACTTTATGTCTCCCGATATGAAAAGCGCCCTCGGTCCTGATTTGGCTCGGAAGAGTCCGCTGGACCTAAAGCAATACTCATGTAATGTAATGTAATGTAATGTAATGTAATGTAATGAAAAGCGCCCTTTAAGAACAATTGAATACATACGTATACGGGCACAGATTTTTCCTTCAGGATCGATGCCATACACGTAACCGAATGGACTGACCGTCACGTGACTCAAGCGACCTTCGATGTGGTCCTTTTCCATTGTAGCACTGAAAGAATGAAGAACGAATGAATAGAAGAAAGAAAGAATTAAATTAAACAATTGGAGGACGAAATAACTGAAAAAATAACTGAAAAAATAACCAATTTGATGTTGCTTTACAAGATCCACCCCCTCCCTCTCCCTTTCTCTCTCTCTGTATGTGTGTGTGTGTGTGTGTGTGTGTGCGCGCGCGCACGTGTTTGTGTGTCTCAATTTGTCAAAATTATTTATTATTATCTTTCTTCTTTTTTTCCCTAAGAAAACTGCTAGATTTTCAACCAAACTAAATATCCCATTTCTAAGAATTGACCTATGGACTAATACTAGTAAAACTGGATGCTACATAGGCCTAGGCTGTAGATTTAAAAGCAGTCTATCATATTGGGGTTTTTCTTTATGGAATAACTTTCCAGTTCTCTGCACTGCATTCACTAAATACACATCCTTTAGAAAAATTCTTGTACACCACATTACAAATAGTTAATTAGCTACTCAGTTGGAGTTCTAAAGTAATAATATTCGTTTTAAATACGTGTGTATGTGTGTGTGTGCGTGTGTGTGTGTTTGTGTGTGCATGCGTACATGCGTATGTATACATGTACTGTATGTATTCATGTGTGGACATAATAAAAAAAAATTATCTTGATTGTATTGTTTGATGATTTTGTTATAAATTAATTTTGTTATACTAATTGCGATTGTTACAAGCTCACAGGGCAAGATATGAAAAAGCGCATCCAGTGCTTACTCTAGGACCATTGTTACAAAAATGTTATCTTACATTATCTTATCTTATCTTTGATTTGTTTGATTTGTTAATAACTGTATTGTTGGATTTTCGTTATGATTCACGGCACTTTCGTTCTCTGTTCCATGTTTTCATTGTCACTTTGTCATTCATGTGATGTATTTCTTATTTCTTCGGCCTTCCCCTTCCCTTTCCCCTTCCCTCCAAAATCCCTCCCGCTCCCACGAAGATCCTGGAATTATTGTTTTGCCTTGCTTTCCTATCCTATCCTATCCTGAAACTGATCAAAACGTGTGCGCTGATCACTGCACAGGCGCGCCACCTAACTTGAGTCACTTACGCATTTGCACTAAAATGGTGAAGGACTTCAATGCTGTAGTCTTGCTTGAGTAGAAATACGGTGTTTGGTCCGCAAGCAAGGTTAATGTAGGTGCCGTTATCTGAAACAGCACATTGTCAAGTCTTCACGCTTGATACGAATTTTGGCAAAAATCGAGATAGATAATGTTACCTCGAGACACGACCAGTCTTTAGTTGTGTATCAATTATATTTCAGTTGTTGTATCAATTGTGTTTCCAGCTAATATTGCTCCGAATTTTACTTTTCAGTTGTCCTTTTGTGTTTATTTTTACTCTACACAAAACTAAACTATTGCTCAACCTTTTGTACATATTTGCACTCACTCAAAGGTCATGATGGTCAACCCCTTATCTTCATCATCATCATAATTATCCTCATCACCACCATCATTCAGAAACTTGAAACAAATAATTGTTTAAAAAGATGACCGCGGATCCATTGCAAGAACCTGTTGCACTCGTGTCTCTTTTCTATACAATGCATTCTTTACATCATGCCTTATGTCAAAACGTTTAAAGTTGGTAAATGACGAAACAAATTAATTGGTCATTATATTGACACGCCATACGGTTTAAGAGGACTGGAACTCACACATCATCATCCAGGTATCACCAGATTTGGTGGGGTCGTGGAAAGTTTTGTTTCTGTAAAAGAGAGAGCCTTCATCGTTGATGGCAAACACTCCCACCAGCCCTGAACTGATGGCCTTCATTCTGGAATCCTCGTCCACCAGATCCCATTCAAACGTCCCTTCCGCCACCGCGCACACCAACAGCACCAACAACAAACTGAAACAAATCAATTCATGCAGTGTTTATTTTATAGCCGTTATTCATCCTATATAAATCTATAGATAATTACCTGTTATATATAGTCAAACAATCATTTAAACTTCAAGAAGAAGGCTAAGAAGTAAAAACGAAAACAAGAAAAATAAGAAAACGAAGAACATAACAAAGGAAACAGAGAGAGAGAGAAAGTAGAGAGAGAGAGAGAGAGAGAGAGGGAGAGAGGGGGGGGGGGGGTGGAAGAGAGAGAGAGATTCATTTTTAATGTTTTATTACCAGAAAGAAATTATTTTAATTTGGTAATCGTACAATCAGTCCTTCTTTCAGTCACTCACACAGTTTAAACATGTACTGGCACTGATGCATAGACAAACATAGATTTAACATCAAAGGTAAACAAGATGGCAAGCCATTCAAATGTATTTCCAGACACTCACATACATTGGATAAAATTAATAATCATTTTGAAAATCGTTAATGTTGTTGGCAGTGTTGTGACTCGGCTTTATCATAACGAAGCAAATTGAAAACATAGAGTGAAAGACCACTATATGAGATATCAGGAAACCAAAACTTATCAAAATCGGACCAGCCAATTGTTAGATACAGCGCAGACGTGTTAAGAAAATGACGACCTTAACCTTTGGGAAAGTACAAGTAGGAATGATCAAACACGCTTTGCAGTAGTTAAAGTATAGTCACACACACACACAGGTCGTCGCGCTTTGAGCCTTGGGGAAAGGCGCGTACATAGCATCCTGTATTATTATTATTATTATTATATTACACACACACACACACCCACACACACACACACACACACAAACACACACCCACCCACAAACACACACACCCACACACACAAACACACATCTATATATAACTATAAATATTTATATATCTGTATCTATATATCTATATATCGAGAGAGAGAGAGAGAGAGAGAGAGAGAGAGAGAGAGAGAGAGAGAGAGGGGGGGGGGGCGGGGAGAGAGAAGCAGTTCATCGAAAGCAAACAAAACGCAACAAAACTAAGGTAAAATAAACGTACCTGATCAATGACATCTTGAGTGACTATCGTCCTCTGAAACAAAGCAACAGGACAACGTGAGGGCGCCTGCTAATGAAAGCTATTTCGGCACGCTCAATGTACCGAGGCTTCCTTACGGAAGAGCGCCGCGATGGTGAGGGAACTTGAACACAGGGCAGTCAGAAAGATAACGATAGAGACTGCCAATGTAATAGACGCTGAGACAGTGATCTGCCGTGGTCTGCCAAAGTGAAACATTTTGCAACACTTTGAACGTTTACTCAGTGCGATGCGTTTTTAACATTGAGCGCGAAAAACGTTTAACGGTCTCAGGAGTCCATGAGAAGAGTTAGCGGTAGCGAAGTTTTTAAAGGTTGTACATATTACTGGGATAGTAATTAATGCTATTTTTTAATTGAAGGTAAAACGATTTTCGTGGGCCTTGTTTCAAACAGGTAAGAAAGGCAAAACAAAGTCTTGGATGTCGAAAATAAATAAAATAAAATAATATTAAATTACAGTGAACTCCGGATATAATAAAGGCCGGATAAAGTAAATATTCGGTTTTAGTAAAGTCCAGTCTTGGTCCCGACCCAAACTCTTCTTTGTCTCTGTTTTTAAAAATCGGATATAATAAAAAAAATATAGTAAAGTCCGCTTATAATAAAGTGTTTTCTAAGGCCCCTGGCGAGTTTTGCTGCCGCTTATAATAACGTTTCAAGGGAGATTACTGTATTAAAGTTTCATGAGAGTTACTGACATTCATAATGACGCAACATCGTCACGTCACGCTTACCCTGAGGCCTAAAATAGATCTAATTCACGCACTTGAAAATAAAAAGATGAAAAAAAAGAAAAAAAAAGAAATTGCTGAACGATTTGGAATTTCCGCATCAACAGTAACAGTGATTATGAAGGAGAGTGAAAAACTAAAGGAGAGATTTAACTGTTTGGCAGAAAAAGAGTACCTAGCTTAGAAACTTACAAAGCAAATTAGACTTCACTTTCGCTATACATGATGAAATGCGTTTATGACTAAATAAGGGTGTTATAAGTTGAACACATTATAATTATACCTTTTGTACTGAGATGAATCGGAATCAATGGAGAACTGGGAAACCAACGTTTTGACTGGACTGCACTTTCAAATGAGAAGTAAAGAAGAGATTTATTCCTAAGCTGTTGCATGGCATTGCAAGACAAACCATCTTTTTTTTAAATCCACCATATTGTTTAGGTTTTGTTCATGTCTTTGTTTGCTTTAATTTTGTGAGCTTTTTGTTTTTCCACAATGACGATAGTACAATATGTACAATATCTACTTTTATGATTTATCCTTCCGATTAAAGGGTTGGTTTGAAATAATTAGGACACGAAGGCTCACATGTTATCTCTTATCGGTAATGGACTCTCTCTCTCTCTCTTTCTCTTACCCTCTCTCTCTCTCTCTCTCTCTCTCTCTCTCTCTCTCTCTCTCACACACACACACTCACACACACGTGAACTTACACACATGGACATAAACAAATAATACTGTAACATTTCAATCAATATACACAAACTGGGTTATAAGAGAGGTATTCTTGAAGAGTTTATAATACCCGAGATAATAAACAAAAATAATCAATCAACATAATATGTGAGCGTAATGGAATCCACTAAGGGACAATGGACCTACTGCAAGTGTTCATTAAAAAAGTATCTTTTTCAGCTATTTCCCGTGGATTTCTGGTGGCTTCATACGAAAGACTAAAAAGGACCTTTTCACTTTCGTGAAATATCACTTGTTATCATGTGGCTGTGTCCAGAAACAATAGATCTTGACGATGAGTGCATATTCATAATGTTCACTCAAGTAACGTAATTGCTATTTACCTGTAATTACGATAGCAATAGGTAATACCCATTGGGGGATGGGGGGGAGGGAAACACAAAGAAGAAGAAAATCTAAATTTTGAAAAGGCCATGTTCGACAGAGAGAGAGAGAGAGAGAGAGAGAGAGAGAGAGAGAGAGAGAGAGAGAGAGAGAGAGAGAGAGAGAGAGAGAGAGAGAGAAGAGAGAGAGAGAGAGAGAGAGAGAGAGAGAGAGAGAGAGAGAGAGAGAGAGAGAGAGAGAGAGAGAGAGCTTGCTTGTCCAACCACTCAAATAAATACTTTGAATTTTGTTCTTGGCAACTCTGGTAAGACAAACGTCTCCACGACGACTTATAGACGGCTGTCCGGGGGTGTGGGGCTGGAGCTGGGGAGGGTTGGGGTGTTTTTTAAAATGGGAAAACATAGTTTTCGTGTGGAATTCAGCAAGGGACAACAAACCAACACAGAAATATTAATCTAAATTAAAATATGTAATAACGAAAGCGATTCGTTCGATTTGCACTGTCTTATTTTAACTGTTCAACTATGTGAATCTAATCAATTAATGGGATCCAATTCCAATGTACATGTATATAACGCGCCAAATGTCAGCTCAATTTAGAACGATGTTGAGTTACGTGAACACACAGACAAATAGACACACAGACGATTACAGTCTGCAGAAATCCTGGTAAAAGATTCGAGAGGTCATTATTTTGTTCACTGATTTGTTTTGCTTTTCTTCTTCTTTACTTGCACCAGGGCCGGATCCAGGGGGTAGGGAGGGGGGGGGGGTGCTAGGAGTGCTGCAGCATCCCCCACCCCCACCCCCACCCCTTGGCAACAACAAAAAAATAAATAAATAAATAAAATAAAGAAAGTAGAAGATGGAAGTTTTTGTTCAACTGGAAATACGTTATGTAAGGCAGTTAGTTACAGGACAGGACAGGATGCTATGCTATGTACGCGCCTTTCCCCCAAGGCTCAAAGCGCGGCGATCTATACCAACATACACGCTCACCTGTCTCATTTTACCCTCACACACACCAAATACACATACATCACTCAAACAGGTGGTGTACAGGCAGGGAGATCGCTATTAGAAGACGGAAGAAAATCGAATTTTTATTTTTGAAATTTTTATATTGACTGCATCCTGTACCATTATTGAAGGGAGGGAGGAAACCGGAGTGCCCGGAGAAAACCCTCGGTGACCTCAATAGTCTCGTACCTAAGTCACATACGTTCGCCCCTTGCGGCAATCGAACCCGCGACCTTCGGCATAGGAAACCGGCGACTTATCCACTGCGCCACGAGTTTTACTTGTGGTGTTTCACCACTCTGTACCATACATTTTAAAAAGAACTAGACTAGCACCCCACCCCACCCCCTCCCTCGAAAATGGATTGATCCAGCCCTGTGCACCCACATACACTTTAGACCAGCGTTTTCTATCTCTTTATAATGAGAGTGTCGGATTAGTAAACGTTAAATTAAAACAAAAACAAAGTTTCGGTTATGCTAAATTAACCCTCTAAAATCGTTATTATAAACGAAGTCGGTTATAGTCAAGTAAACCTCTAAAACTGTATTATAAACGAAGTTTCGGTTATAGTAAAGTAAACTTTAAAAACTTTACTGTAAACGGATTTTCGGTTATATTAAATATTCGGTTATACTAAAGATTTATTTGGTCCCAGGGCACTTTACTATATCCGAAGTTCACTGTATACACATTTATACTTGATGCAGAAAGATTAATAAGAGATAGAATGAAATAAAACACCTCACATTAAAAGATTCTCTATGCACGTATTTCACTATATCGCCCCACAAGTCAATTCACTAACAAATTATTGTTTTATCGCACCAATGCATAACATAAACATAACCTTGTTAAAAACCAGGAAGGCTGCAACCCTACATTTTAGAACGACTTGTGGCCATGAATTATTTTTGAAAAAGTTAAATTCGTTTCCATTTCAGCTGCCAACCAGCATAAATGTGGATGCTTTTTTTCGCATGAAGAAGTTTTTTTTCCTGAGCACTTCATTTAGGCATCTTCTCACGCTTTGGAAAATAGTCACTTGATTTTCAACGAGCTGAGAATACACAACGAAATGGCCATCTGTATCTATGGTAGGCTACTGTACAAATCCACAAATATACATCATTAGCAGCAGAGAAGTGGAGATAGATCTTTCCTACCATTCCCTCATTCCATGGAGGATAGAATCTAATAAGGATATCCAACAAGCTGTCAATAAACTGCAGGCCCTTCTTTTCAGGCGAGACACCTTTATCACTTGTGTTCTACACACACGTTTTGTCTCCCTTGTTGAAATCTCTTTAACCCGAGGTCATGAATATAAATCAACTAACAAGACTTCATACACCATGAATACCAGCACTTTTTCCCTAACAGAATCCTGAATACATTGAACAGTCTGCCAAGGGGTGTTGTCGTAACTGGTACCACTGATGTCTTTAAAATGGTCTAGGTAGGTTTTTGTCAAACATAATGTACCCCACTGACTTGGGTGGGGATTCCCTCACACCACCTCTTTCTGGTGGGCAAAATTCATCTGATGACAACTGATGCCGGAAAGCAATCACTACTATACTATACTATACTATACTATACTATACTATACTATACTATACTATACTATACTATACTATACTATACTATATGTTACACTCCGTTTGATGGTGGTGTTTTCTATCAGTAGTAGATTCAGCCCCAATGCGTGAATTCTCCTGATGAGTGTAAGTTCGGATTCGATTATCCACGCAACCCGTTCAATCAGCGTACAAGTCACTGAGTCTTCGTATGAAGTTTTCCACTTTTATTCAGCACACATCAACATCTGCATACAATCGCCTTTTCACTTTTACAACAACACAACACAACACAACACACCCTCTCAAAACAGTGCGGCACATATATAGCCTCTCTCTTCTCCCGAACACCCTGGATCAATCGAGTATGACGCAATTTAACCAATTGCTTCTAACTTCGTCATCACTGTCTTACGTCATACATCTTTCCTTTCTGTCCAAGCATGTTCTCAAAATTTCTACGCCTTCTCGCGAAGCTTCTATTGACAGTAAACAGGCAAATCTAGAGAATTCTCCAATAATATCGACCAACTAAAATTATCAACGTTATACAAAGCTTCCTCTAACCACAACGCAAACTCAAATCAAAGGTAAATAAACTCTATTATTGAATACTTTGCAAAACGAAACGATTAGATCTATCGTGCGCGTTTTAGACATACTATCCTTCGCGTTTCAACGTAACACTATACTATACTATACTATACTATACTATACTATACTATACTATACTATACTATACTATACTATACTATACTATACTATACTATACTATGATTATGGTGTTGGTAATGGTCACTTACATAACCCCAATAAACCGTGAAATGATTGCAGGCTCAAGGCACATATACACAAAGGAACAAAATAGTGAAACTTACTCAAAAGCTGAAGAATACCTGTGAGGACGAAGAAGAAGAATGCACAAGACTGGAGCTGGCAAGGGTTTATATAGGTTGAGTATTGCTGGACACATTATTAGAATTTAAAAATATAAGGCTGACTCCACGAATTAAGACGGCCGATCAATGAGTAATTAGCTGTTAATTTGCAGCAAGGCAAGTCAGTGTTGTGTACATCGAGGCTTTAATTAAAGTGCAAGTGTATTGCTGTTGCTCAGTGACTGTTCTAACGTTTTACAGTAAACAAGATGGCAAGCGATTCCAATGTATTTCCAGACACACAGACAAAGGATAGATCAGCATTTTGAAAAGCCGTCATTTTGTTGGCGGTATTGTGACTCGCCTTTATCCTAAGGAAGCCAAAGGAAAACGTAGAATGTCAGGCCACGATCTTAACTATCTGCAAGCCAATAAATTATCACAATCGGATTTGTTAAATACAGTGTATAGCGCAAAACGTGTTTAGAAAATGGTGAAGCAAAATGACATTGACCTTTGAGAAAATACAAATACGAATGCTTAGCAATAGTTAAAATACGCACAAAGTAAAAATTATGAATTTGAGTTCAGTTATTGTAAAATTGGGAGTGACACTCAGCAGAACGTGTTTAGCAACAAAATGTCTCCAATGACCTTGACCTTTGTGGTAAAGCAAATATAAGGCAGGTGACTTACCTAGGTAGTGTTCTTATGAAGTTTTGTGAAAATCAGCTCAATGGTTCTTGACATATGGCTTCCAACCGGGAGAGGAAGGAAATGACAGATTAACGCCATTTAATCTCTATTGACCTTTTTGAGAATTTTACCACACTCTCCTCCATCTCTCCTTACTCACCCTATTAAAAAAAGAAGCTATTTTAAAGCGTCTTAAATCCTGTCTTGAATTAGGCTTTTCATATAGTTTTCACTTTTCTCACCTCATTAAATAAGCTAAATTTTGTATTACAGACAATTTTGTTTCTTATATTACTGGGTAATTTGCACTGATTTTGAGAATTCTGTGTTATATTTGAAACATTAAAAAAAAGGTTATTTACTGATAATATTACTTTTTTTTTTGCAGTCAACCAGCAAACCAGGTTTTAAATGAAACAGACCCCCCCCCCCCCCCCCCTTCGTTGAGGTGCCGTGGGTTTCAGTATAAATAGTATCCCCACTTTCTGGAAATTTAGTGCTTTAAATTCCCACTGTCTCTGTCTTTCTCATTTGTTCTTTCTCATTCCTGCTCTGTTCTATCAATCTGCTATACTACCTTCTTCTTCGCTAGACCAGTCACCTACCTTTTTTCTTGAAAACTCTTCCAAGCCGGGACAAGACTCCTTATTTGTGTGTGAGGTCTGTTGGATCAGCTTGGGAATATTGGACGCTTTCTGCCAGGTGGTCACTAGGGCTTCCTATGATGTTATTATTTAGCAATGTAGGCATTTTATATGTATGTGTTTTGTTGATAATTTATAATGATGTTTGTATTGTATTTTGTTTTTATAAACGGGGGTTCGATAAATTAGAGTATAGCCTCAGCATCCCCTGCGTGGGATGTCTTTATTGTAAAGTGACTGGCTGGTGTAGAGCCTTCAGTTTTACCACTAGGGTTGTTTCAGCAGATCTTTTATGCAGATCAGGGGTTGTCCGGTCCTGATTTGGCTTGGAAGAGTCTGCTGGACCTAAAGTGATAATCATGTAATGTAATGTAATGAACAGGATTTTAAGTCAAAGATTCAATGTGGAGGTCTGGAGGAAGTATTTTTTGCTTAACGAGGTAATTTTTTGTTGCCATATATAATGTTGAAATTCCAACAAGCTTAACAATGTCTGCGAGATCCATTTTCCCTAATTCAACAGGCTTCATTTTAAATAGAGATTTTGCAATCTTTGAGTAGGTTGTATTAAGTACTAGAATACCACTGTGGTAGGCGAGATTCACAATGGTCTGTTCATATGGCATGCTCATTTTTATATATTAAAAACTAATTTAAAAAAAATTACTGCATCGAAAATACATCTAATGATGGCTTTGTTTTTGATAATGGAGGTGATTCAATGGTTTCTTTTTCTATGTGTTTTTGGAGGTTTCTGTTTTTGCTTGTTATATTTGTAATATTTTTACATAATGTAACCAGAAGCTCCCAGACCAGCCCCAGCAACAAAATAATAAACTTGTTTTCTTGAAGAAAATTGGTTTGGTTCTATTAATTCTTCAAGTGTTATTGCTAATGATTGTTGTTGCGTTTTTTTTTAAAACTGTTCTTTGTTTAATATATTTGCTTTTGTTTACCTGTTCCGGTGTAATTTATTACATTCTGCTAATTGTCTTCTAACTGCGATTCGTCCATGACGTTTTCCCTTAGTCACTCTTTGTACTGGGTTCATTAGAACCTCCTATAGCATAGCCTTCTGTGTCTCTGGGTTCTGATTCATCTACGGATTGGAAGAGTCCATTTTATAATGGCAGAGAAATTTACATGTTGAAAAGTAATTATCCCCGCTGAAAATGGTGCCAACAAACCTCCAAATTTATAATACAGTATTCTTGTCACTTCGCTAAGGCAATTATTAATAACATGATCCTGATTCAAATTATGAAATAAATCTTCTTCAGAATCTAAAACAAGGAATGCTGATACCGTTTTTATATAGAACTTTATAATAGACCTCCCCACACTTTTTGATCATTGGACTATTGCAACTTGATTTCATTAATAAAAGAATTAAAGAAGGTCATGCTGATAAAACATTCGAAGACGTTAATGAAACTTTGCACCAATACTATTTATTTACTGGTACAACACTATCTCCATTAAAATAACCAGTGTTCTCTGATTATTATACACATAACATTGAGCCCACACTGTCAGAGACAGGAGGACTAGTCTTAATTGTATTTGGAACGGTAGTAGTTTATTACCTTGTTATACAATCTATTAAATAAAAACAATGTCTGCTTCTTTGACTAAAGTATATTATTCTGAATCAGATTATTGTAAAGGAAAAACAGCAGTCGATAAACTTACATAAAAGACAGGACTGCCAGAAAACACTGTTAAACAACAACTAAATAAGCTTTATGGTAAATATACATTCCTCCCATAAAGAAAATAACAAGACCTAAATGTGAAAACGCTAAGCCAAATGACACTTATCAAATGGACTTGATGTATCTTCCTCACGACACAATACGAAGAAAGAAATTCCAGTACGCCCTAACTTCGAGGTAGAAAGATGCTAAACCTCTTACAACCAAAAGTGCATTAGAGGTTTCTCTTGCATTAGCATTCCAGTCACCTTCCACTATGTCATTAATCATCTTCTTAAATTTATAGTCTGGTCCCATTGATGTGTAAGAGCTTTGACACTTAAATTTAATAAGCCAATCTATTCTATGTCAAGCGGCATTAAAGACCAGATATTTTCTCGTTTGGTGCTAGCATACTTTAAATCAGGATCAATTACGCCAGCAATAAAGTCCTTTAGCTGGTCGATATAAGATTTGGTTTCTTGTATTGTCAATATAATAACCAGTTGGTGTACATTCGAGACCGTAAATATCCCCAACATTTACATCTGCATCAAAGTCAATTGTTTCTGGTAGGTCTTTGAGTTTAATGGTAGTAAAGGTTACTGGAATTGTACGTCCGTGCGACATTGTATTTTTAATTATATTTTTATTTTATTATCTCTAGAATAATTGTAAGACCATCAAAGTCTATAATTTTATTATTTTGGTTTGTTATTTCCAAGCAGATACTGGTATGATGGTCATGACTTAAGTGACGTTTTTGAGGCAAAAATATTCGCAGTAAGATTCTCTTTGAGTTGAAATTATTTATAACAATGTACTAGAAGTTCTGTCTATTAAGTTCTCCGATGTCTTTAGTTGATGGAGGTACACAAATAATCTATTATTAATTAACAAATTCATATATCGGTTTTGTTCCAATAAATTTTAAATTGCTGCTACTAGAGTCAAAAGTGATAATTATTTCAGTAGGAATAAAACCTAGTATTTCTGTCAGCTTTGGTAAAAGAGTAACACTAGTAATGTCTTTATGTTGGGTTTTATTATGAAACCTAAAGTTACTTTCAAGTTAGCAGGGTTCAATTTTGCTTTGATCGAATGAGGTTTAAACAGTTCTTAGTCTATCTGCAGATGTCATAATAACCGTCTTTTATATGCCAGATTTGACAGATTCAAAAGTTACAAACATATTTTAAAAATATTTTAATAAAATATATGCACCTTATAAATATAACAAAGCTGCAAAGTACACTACTGGACTTATTATTATGAGAAGACAGTTGATCTAACTAAACTCACTAGAGCTGTGACCCCTAAAGTTCATTTTGACACTAACACTATTAATATTTTTAATCATTACCTTAACCCAGACCTAACGAATGACTTTTTAGCTAACCAATAGCTAAACAATGGTGGTATGCAGTTCTTTCAGAATCAAGTTAATTTCACCATGTCTTGCACTACAACTGGTTGCGAAGTTTCTTACGTTCATCATCTTAATCATCCAGAACCTATGTTAAGGTCTCTTTACCTTTTAATTTATATTATCAAGTGAGACGGGTATTGTGTGAACTTCAGGTTCTGTTGCCCACAGACAAAAACTTTAATCCCTTTAACAATGGCTTTGACAAAAAAGTGTTTCAAAGGCTTTGCAATGAATTCGGACTTGATCTTAAAATAAACTTTAGACAAAATCTAGACCACAATCATGGAATGGGAGCTTTAATTAGATATGCTGTAGGTAATATATACACAGGGCCTTACCACCGGGATTTACATCATTTAGACACAACAGTTAAATACCCCCTACGTTATATTAGATAAAAACACGCAAATGCATGCAGCACATTTATCTTAAACACGTCTAAGGGATTTACCCAAAGCGGAGTGGAGCGTTTGAATGAATCTATTCACACCTATGCATGGTGTGTTCTTGGGTCACAGGTGCAAACACGTAGTAATATTATAGGAGAGGGAACTAGCTTTGATTATCAGAAAAAGTTTTTAGTGAATGTCGAGAGTTGATTTTCCTGCCAGTACTAAGAGGTATCAAGACACATTAAAGTACGCTAAATCAAAAGTAGATTATGTAATTGGTTTAGGATTGTATATATTGCCCTCTGACCTTCAACTTCAGATAGAAACCATATTGAACTACAAGAACAATATTGACATCACCGACCCACAAGCTTTTTGACAAACTCTCTCAACTCAATGTTCACCCCTCTATCTGTCACTGGATTCTTGACTTTCTTCTAGACCGTCCTCAGGTCGTCAGACTCAACAACTCATACTCTGACTCTGTAACACTGAACATTGGCACTCCACAAGGATGCGTTCTCTCTCCACTACTCTTTACTCTGTTCACAAATGACTGTGTATCTGCAACCCCGTTTGTGAAAATATTGAAATTTTCCGATGACACTACCCTCGAAGGTCTGATCTCTGATACGGACGAAACTGCGTATCGGGACGAGGTTCGGAGAATGGTTGGCTGGTGTTCGAGCAACGACCTGGAACTGAACGTCTCGAAGACAAAGGAGGTCGTGATCGACTTTCGCCGAATAAAGGTCCCGGTATTGCCCCTTGTCATCAATGGGAAAACCGTCAAGCAGGTCGACTCATTCAAATTTCTCGGTTCCGTCATCTCGAGCGACCTGAGTTGGAATAATAACACCACGTCTATTGTGAAAAAGTGCCAACAGCGTCTCTACTTTCTGAGACAGCTGCGAAAGTTTGGTATTTCTAGTGAAATTATGGCACAGTTCTATCGCGCGGTGATAGAGAGCAGTTTGTGCTTCTCTTTCACTGTCTGGTACGGCAGCACAGCCGCGATAGAAAAGAAACAGCTCGACCACATTGTTAAGACTGCCTCCAGAATAGCTGGTTGCGACTTTCCATCTGTCGCCTCCATTTTCACAACGCGAATGAAACGGAAAACGGGAAAGATAGTCTGCGATCCATCACACCCAGCCAACAGTCTCTTCGAGCTTCTGCCCTCTGGCCGTCGGTTCCGTGCTTTGAGAGCCAGAACTTCTCGATTCAGAAACAGTTTCTTCCCAGATGCTGTCCTCAGTACATCACCAACCATGGAATGATCTGTATAAACTGGAAACTCACAACCATAGCTTGATTTGTACCTTTGTACAATAGGAATATGCTATTCATTACATACTGTTGTGTGTGTGTGTGCGTGTGTGTGTGGTGTGCTGTGTTGTGGTGTGTGTAGATTTGGATGTGAAGCTTAACATTCTTAATCATTCTCATCATTTTATTTAATGCTGTTATATTGTTTTACTGCTGTATTTTGTTTTACTTGCAGTGCGTGTGTGACTCCATAATTTGTCATATATGACTGATGTATGTTTAACACGTGTTTCCCTATGCTGTATGCATGTTGAATGCCAATGAAGTGTATGTCACAATGAATGCATGTGTGACTGTGCAAGAAAGGATTATTTCATTGTCGCCATGCCATACCAAAATCCTTGTAACGTTTTTACTTGGTGAATAAATCTTCTTCTTCTTCTTCTTCTTCTTCTTCTTCTTCTTCTTCTTCTTCTTCTTCTTCTTCTTCTTCTTCTTTCATATAGGATAGAATCCTACTTTAAGTGAACTTGGTTTAAGTTCACCACCATCGCCTCTATTAATATTACCTCAACCACAATTACCTCCATTACAATTACCTCCACTACAATTACCCCAACAAACTGATCATGGGGTTTTGCATCTAGCACTTACAGGAGGTTTGCTATTAGTAGGGTTATTTGGGATTTATTAATTTCTCTAACGAGAGCAATAATATTATAAACAAAGACCACAGATGCTCAGATGTCCAGACATTTTTAGAAGCAGTAATAAATAACCATGAAAACACAGAACCCAATATTCCTGGAAGAGCGTCTAAAAAAGTTTGATCAATGCGTTTTAATAAATTAGCTATGCTTCGTAATGTTTTCTTAATCCATTCTTTAGCTGGTATTTTATCTCCACCACCACCACCACCGGTACGGCCACTAATGCCTACGGTTCTAGTCAAAGCTAAGACTAGTGTACTTATAGCCATCCCAACTGCTGTAAGAATGATAATTATTGTAACACCATGTTCTCTAAATTCTTTCTGTAAGTGTGATGTCTTCGTGTAGCATCCTGTGACTCGTTTATTTAATTCTAGCAAAGTTAGTTATTAATTTATCTCTGTTTATGGATAAGGTTTCTAATCTTGCTGAGCGTTCAGTATAAAGGTCAGCGAGCCTCTTTTGAATCATCTGTTTTACATCCAAGTTTAAGTTCAAGTCAACTGCTTCTGCTAGTTTTTTGTTCGTTTGTTTGTTTCTCTATTTCTTTTTCGAGTTCGCCAAATTTGGCTAAATTCAACATTGTCTCCCCTCTCACAGATTGTAATGCTTGATCCAAACCTTGATGCCCTCATAGATTTAAAGGAGAATAGTTTATAGATTCCATAGCTTGATGTACATTAGTTTCGAATAAGGTGTTTACTTCTGTACTTATTTGTAATGCAGAGTCCAACTTGTGAAGACTTATTTCAGTTGATTGTGGAAGAACTGATTTGTTGTAAGGAAGCAACTGCTTGCCTACGTAAGTTAGATTGAGAAAGCTCTAATAATCTTACAACAGTCATTAATTTTCTAGTTTTCAAAGTAGACCATGCATAAAATTTATCTGGACTCTTGGACATGGTTAATTGTATTCTAATGTGTGTTTATAAACCATTGATTATTTTGGTCTAGCTCAAAGACGTTCGGCGAAACATAGTCCGGTAATTGTCGTTTAATATAATTGTAAAACTTGTTCATTTTGTTAGCTTTTTGAGTATGAGTTACTTGATGTAATTTTTCTACCATTCTTTATCGATTGTGATGGCTCGTGTCATCTCCTACAATTGAAAGATGTCTGTTAGTTGTGTCGAGGTCCTCGCGGTCTTCACCTTCAATAGGTTTAAACACTTCATCATTTGTGTGCAACATTGCACTTAGATTTTAAGTACATTTGTCCTTTATTCCGGCATTTTCATTTTGGGTACGTTGTCTTGAGTTGAGGACACTTTGGGTACACATGTTACTTCTTAGTTGGTGTGTTTAAATAAATATACACTAAGGCAATAATGAGCCCTGTGGGTTCTGGCACTGAAAACAAATAGACCCAACCTTTCCCGGCGTGTTGTAAGAGGCGACTAGCAGGGGTGATGTCAGCACAGCATCACTAGGCGAAAGTCTTCTACACAGAAGTCATCGGCGAGGACGGAGGACCCTCACGTTACTATAGGTTCAATGACCACGTGCTCGGAGCCAAGGTGAACCACACTGTACTCGTGGATTTCGGCTGTAGCGAACAACAGCCAAGAAAGCATTGGGCCCTGCCAGGTCTTTCTTGCCCAAAACACCGTATGATGAACAGAACCACTCACTCCATACCGGTCGCCGCCCGGCTCACCAAGGACCGTGACTTCCGTTGGTCACCAGGACGGATGTGATAAGTGTGCTACTGATGGACAACTTAGCAGGATCCGCACGATCATCGTCATAGGAACCGGGAATGTCAGGACCCTAACTGAGAAGAGAAAATTAGAAGAACCGACCCACGAGCTGGACAACTATCTATGGAACATTTTACATATCAGCGAACTGCGCTGGAAAGACCTAGGTGAAACAACGACCGACAAAGGCCACAAGCAATATTTCAGCAGGAGAGATGACAGGCACGAACATGGGCGTTGGATTCTTGGTCCACAAAGACATTCTAGGAACTGTCATGGGTTGCCGACCAGTCTCTAATAGACCTATTTATCATCCGTCTGACAGCAGCCCCTTTTAACATCACCATCATCCAGGCCTATGCCCCAACATCAGACTATGATGACAGCGAAGTGGAGGATTTCTATGAACATCTACAGGCTGTCCAAGACCAAGTGCCGAAGAAGGACATAGTCATAGTGCAAGGCGACTGGAATGCCAAGGTTGGCCAAGATGCGCACCACAACTTGGGAGACACATGTGAATCTCATTGTGGATGACATCGATGGATTGGCTGGAGAGGAACAAGAACTTGAACAGCTGGTACAGAGGCTTGACACCACCTTCAGAGCCTATGGAATGGAAATAAGTGCAGAGAAGACCAAAATGATGACCAACAACACCAACATCAAAGTCCAAGGCCAATCCCTCAACACAGTGCATAGCTTCAAATATTTAGGAGACATTGTATCAGACAATGAGACCCGACAGGAAGCTCTCTTCAGGATCGCACAAACAACTGCGTTCCTGACAAGGTTGAAGTCCATTTGGATAGACAGGACCATCAGTCTACATTCCAAGGTAAGGCTGCTGCGCTCCCTTGTCATCTTCATATTCCTATATGCTGCGAAACATGGACCCTCACAGCAGATCTACAACGAAGAATGCAAAAGCATGGAGATGAGGTGCTACAAAAGACTTCTGGGCATTTCCCAAATCCAGCACATCACCAACAACGCAGTCCGACAGACCATCGCACAAGCCATTGGACAACACGATGGCATATTCACAGTGGTGAAGAAACGGAAACTGCGATGGTATGGCCAAATCACCATAGCATCATGCCTTGCAAAGACCATCATGCAAGGCACGATGCAAGACTGCAGAAGAAGAGGGAGACAGGAAAAGAGGTGGAAGGACAACATTCGAGAATGGACTGGCTTGACACTGAGTGAAGCCATGAGGGTTGCTGAGGACAGAGAAAGAAAGAGTACGCTGGTTAAAGGATAATCTGTGGTCTGCGATCTTCGATTTACAGGATAGGAATAATGGTTTAAAGTCTCATATTTGCTTGTTGCATTTTTCATTAATTGTTATGCATGCAAGGGGGATGAGGAAAGGGATGAGAGGGCATAATTTTTTTTAAAAGTTTCTTGGAGGTCAATAATTATGACCCCATTGATGTGATGAAGGTTGTGTTAAGAATGACATTCGATCCTCTGATCTAGAGAGGTTCGAACTTTGGACCCATGACGTCGTAGAGTGTTGAAGTTATTTATAAGAAAAGTTGACACCAAACACCCGGGGAAGCTCTAACTTTGGATCCATGACGTCATGCTATAGGCAACAGATCAACAATCCAGAGCACTCTACCTTAAAATATACACATGCGCAGTTCTACCGCGCATCCACCGAAGTGGATCGGCAACCTAGTCATTCTACCTTACCGTCATATACGTTACGCGTATTTTAAAATAGGATAGGGTCAGCAAACAGTCAACTGCGCACTTGGCAAAGCTGTTGTATGATGGTCTTAGTATTGAGTCTGCAATCCATTTTGAATGTTTTCAAAATATTTAAACATATTAATACTCTTTATAATCTTTAAGGCTAGCCAAATGTAGGTGATCATCTTGAAGTCTTTAAGCTGATTTATTTAGAATATCAGTTATTTCTTGTTACGATATCGAGCATTCTTGGGATTCATATATCTCTACCCTTTGAACTTGTTCATGAAAAAAGCAATTTCATCCTCAGAAAAATGTTCAGTTTCTAATTCTTAAAACTGTCCTAAAAACATATCTTCTCCTTTACTAGACCCTATCGAGCGAGCCGAGGTGTAAGAAGACGCCATTGTTCACAACAACGCGTTTTTCACAATTCAAAATGGCACACACAAACACAACACATTGCTTCTCCTTCTACAACAGTTTTAGCAATGACGCCAATATTACCTCACCGCCTGGTACATAGAACCATGTGATTAAAATGATTGTCTTAGTCAGGAATGTTTGTGCAAGAGACAGGGATATTATGACTGATCCACCATGTCATACTGATGTCACAAACGTTAGTAAGTGTTATAACTATCTGTTGTTGGTTGGTTGTTTGTGAAGATTAACGTCCCCGGACACTTCTCATATAGGGGACGGAGGTAAGAAGTAAGAGTTCATGATGAGTTGCCACAGGACTGTTCGCAGGATGTCATTCGTTTCAGTGAAGATGTCATTCGTTGCAGTAGGAGGTGCCCGCTCAGATCGGAGGTACAAGTCACGTGGCAGGCGCGCAAAAGGTGTAGGAGATGAGTCGAAGCTTCTCGACGAGGCGTGAGGTGGTGCGGCCGTGGAACAAGGGGCCTACAAGGAGAGTAAGCAGAACGCAGAGAGAAAGTGGCGATGCGAACCACCTGTTGTCCGGAGGACGCCACCCTCCACAGCAATCCCCGCGTCGCCCAGTAGTTGAAAAACAGAACAGGGCAGCCAAGGAAAGGAGCGACGGCACGTCAGTCGCCAATTCGCCACCGCCGCCCAGTCGATGGAGCCCTACCGCTGTTAAAATGTAGTTTGAAGGTTGAGATGGAGTATCGTGTCGGGATCTCGCACACGATGTGTGTCGCAGCTTTGACTTCAGGGCCCAGTATCTCGCCCTCAGGAATGGCATGTGATCGGACTACCCTCCATCTTCGTCGCGTGTGGGTCTGAACGCCTTCTAGAGATCTGTTGTAGCGCTGGCTTAAGCTTATATGACACCCTGACCCTCTCCCACCACCACATTCTCTATCCCCATAATGTAATGACTGATCATTCCCTGTCTTGTCATATTGACGTCACAGGGATTTCCCCATTCTAAAAATAACTTATCTAATGCTTAAGAGGGGTGGGAAGTTGAGAAGGGGGGGGGGGGGGATATAGTTTAAAAGAAATAAGGTGAATAAAAAGAGTGTGAAGAAAGATGTTTAAGATACTCAAAAACCGTATATTTTAGAACAGGGAAGAGATAGAAATAATCTGGGGCTGAGTTGTCACTTATTCTCTCTATAACCGACCAACAAACAGACAGAAGAACCGACAAGACAACCGACCGACATTTGGCTCGGTCTGATTCCCGACTGTTTGAAGGTTGGGAGCAAGTCACTAGTCGATAATTAGGAATGGGGAATACATTACTGGTTGCACTGCTCATGCCATGGTAGCTTGGAGATCTGTCCTTGCCGTAGGCCTACATCACTGTCACTGGAGACTGTTGTAAAATTTAAACGTTTATTACATTTACAATATGTTACAAGGATAGTAATTTTTAAGCTTACAGCTTATTCTTACATATGATCATAAAGCTTTGTTTGGACAAAAACATTGGAGGGGAAAACTGAGAGCCTTTACTCACAATCAAACTAATTTAACGCTCCAGCTTTTCCTGAATACGGAGATTCAATTAGTTTTGATGGGATTTCAATACTACATCTGGGCAACGCAGATGGCTCAGTGGTTAACGCAAAGGCAATACCACGATTGTTAAGTGATAATATTACAGAACGTACAACCAGAAAACCAGTTGACGGCCTGAGTGCCCAAACAAACAAACAAACATGAATATATATGATCCCAGAGCCACCGTTTGCTCATTGTTGTAGTCAAAACGCACACAATTGAAGTACTGAATATCAGGCAATAACATTGCAGCCTTTACGGCGTACGGGGAGTGGTCCCACGACAGTTGATGGCCTGGATTTTATAATATTAACAAAACTTAATAATATTGAAGAACAGCAACAAAAAGACTCATGACACTGAGACACTGCGCCCCTACTTCTTCGGATGAGAGTATAAATCGAGGTTTAATCTGTGCACGCACGTATTGCATCGCACGGACTTTAAAGATCCTGACATTGATGTCCTAGACAGGTGAGGGTCGCCTATGTAAATACAGCCAGCAAGCACTACATGTAGCTCCTTTCTCCCCCATACTCGTTCGCCCAGGATTGTGCTCAGTTGTCTGGACGTCAGGCAACGCGCCTGAAGGCTGCAAGTGGGCGCCTCGGGCATTTTGGGGTAGATACCGCATCGACCAGCGCCTTGAGCAGCTCTTGAGTTGGAAAAACGCTATATAGGAAGGATTTTAAAAAATACATTAACCCATTTGCTACCACGATCCCATATATGGGATCACGTGAATCCAATGTGCTGACATCACAATGTTTGGGTTTTCCTGTTCACAATTGTTTTGACAACTGAAGGGAGACTAGTAGAGAAGTTCTGATGTAAATAGGGAGTGACTGGCTTTCATCACTGGACTTCCTGTCACTTTGAACTGACACCCCCCTCAGATTTCAACAGCAGCATGGCAACACAGAAAAGGTAAGCTAATAGCATGTAACTAGCACCAGCTGGTAATAATGTCATGCGCCTGTGGTTTGATGGAAATCACGTGATCAATCATTATAATTTGGATAGGATACATTTATCGGAATGATATTTAAACTGATCTAATAAATCAATGGTTAATATAAATATATATATTAACATTAGTGATAATAGTAATGATAAAAGAATTGTCAATAACAGTCGAAATAAATAATGATTATTTAGTAAAAGGGAAACGAAATTCTAGTTTTTGTATCGATCAAGTGATCAACTACGCAGCGGCTGGCAGGAATTGCCCAGATTAATCAATTAAAGAAATTAATTTTAATTGGGGAAGTTGTAATGCACTTTTAATTGAGATGTCTACATTGTGATTAATAAAGATTTGTTGACTTGTCATGACTTGACTACATCTGCCATGGAAACGTTGGCGAAGATTGATTTGTGATTGTGAACTGAACTTGCTTACTTAGCATGCTGCTGTCATGCTGTAATGCTACCATCTGTACTTGAATCAATTACAGTTTCCTAAAGATCCACCCTGCCACAAATTAATACCCTCATCCTCATCTCCTCTGACACGTACAGTCACTCAAAACACAAGTATGTGTGTACGGGTATGGTGTCTGGTCACTTCCCCCTCCACCCACCCCCAGCTACCTTCGCCCCACCCCCTGTAACCACTTACTCCCTGTGGTCCCTCCATATATTATTCCCCCCTTGTAATTGTCCACCTCCACCCTCCCCCCCACCCCAGAGAGAGAGAGAGAGAGAGAGAGAGAGAGAGAGAGAGATTGTTCATTATTTATTTATCTTTTTAATTATTTATTATCACCCCCTCCCAGTTTATGATGTTTTAATAAAAGGATGATACATTTCCTTAGTGACTTGTATTGTTGAATGAATGTAATAAATTTATGAAATGTGATGTACTCTTATTTAATGACTTGTATATATATTAGTAACTTAATGTGAATTGATGAAATGTAATTGTGCGTACCTTTACATGCACAGCTGCTTTGCATTTAATGTAGTGATTGTATTGACATTTATATTTCTGTCCGTGTCGTTAGATATTTTCTGTTGGTAGTGGAAAAGGAATCCGCTGTGTTCTTTCATCTTTTTGCCTTTAGAGGAAAACACTAGACCATTCACTGTAGTAGTTGCAGTGGCTTCAACCACCTCAAGAAACTAAAGTATGGTTTTCAGTGCACATTTGTTTAAAGTAAAAGCGGAACAACAGTTCGCATATTTCAAAAACTGATTTCACGATCAATGATCAAACATCGGTAGTCTTAAAAGCCCAGGTTCGAATCCCGTGGTGGACGAAATAAAAGTGGCCATTTTTCATTGTCCATTTTAGCAGTATGATTGCTCTGGCGGTTCAGTATTGATTTAGGTCCATACCCCTCCATAACTACAGTAACGTTCTCAGTAATCGTAATCAAACATCAGTAGAAGCAAGAACATTGAGGTGTAACGTCTACATCCTATCATATCCTATCCCATAACTCGGAGGTCGTAGGGGCACCACAGATGATCGTTTAACCAGCGTACTCCATCTTTCCCTGTCCTCAGCAACCCTGATTGTTTCGTTCAGTGTCAAACCAGTCCATTCTCGAATGTTGTCCTCCCACCTCTTTTTCGGTCTCCCTCTTCTTCTACCCCCTTGCACTGTGCCTTGCAGGATGGTCTTTGCAAGACCTGATGATCTGGTGACGTGGCCATACCATCGGAGTTTCCCCACTGTGAGCAAAGCTAAACTCCGATGGTATGGCCACGGTATTACACGGTCTACATCCACCGTTGATAAAATGGCAGACGGGGTTAACCATCCCAGGGAACAAGGGGTAGGGACCTAAATCAACTCTGAACCACCAGAGCAATCATTCTGCTAAAATGGATTGTGAAAAATGGCCACTTTTTTATTTTATTTTGCCCACCACGGAATTCGGATCTAAGTCATCGGTGTGCCAGTATCAGTAGTAGGCCTAGACTTTTTGCTTCAAGTGTTCTAATACTTGAGTTTGCTGATAGGTATAGTCTTACATACAAAACACAATATTACAAACTAGAAATAAATATTGCAACTGCGCTCTGCCAGGGGGAAGTGACCATGGGGTGGGTGGGTGGGTGGAATAATACGGGGGGAAGTGACCATCGGGGGAAGTGGTCACGGGAAGGGGAGGGGGAGGTAGCCGAGGAGGAAGTAGTGGACTAGGGGGAAAAGAATGGGGAGGAAAAGACTGGGGATTAAGTGACCGGTAATCGTGTGTACGCTCTCTGGAAATAATACGCACAAGAATCGGAACTAAGCTTTCTTTCGATCTGTGCAGACGAACATATAAACAGATGTTTCTCGTAGACCTTGTTTCGGTAATAGGCCTAGTACTTACACACTGTGACTAGACTGAAAACAAACATATTATTATGTCTCTGACAAGAGACAAGTTCACATTAACACAAACACACCCACACACACGACCGGAGTAATCTGGTCTAACAGGTTAACAGGCTGACTGCACGAATTAAGACGGCCGATCAACACATAATTCCCTTGTTAATTTGCGGCATGGCAGGTCAATGTTATTGTACGTCAAGAATGTAATTGACTGCAAGTTTATTGCTGTTGCTCAGTGACTGTTGTCAAACCTTTTACCGTGTAGCCGCCACTCATCCGTCTAGGACATCAGCGTCAAGATCTTTAAACCCCATGCGATGAAATGCGAGTGTACAAACACTAGACCTCGGCTTATACTCTCATCCAAAGGAGTATAGGCGCAGTCCTATCCTATCCTATCCTGTCCCGTAACTCGGAGGTCGTAGGGGCACCACAGATGATCGTTTAACCAGCATACTCCATCTTTCTCTGTCCTCAGCAAACCTGATGGCTTCGCTCAGTGTCAAACCAGTCCATTCTCGAATGTTGTCCTCCCACCTCTTTTTCGGTCTCCCTCTTCTTCTACCTCCTTGCACTGTGCCTTGCAGAATGGTCTTTGCAAGGCCTGATGATCTGGTGACGTGGCCATACCATCGGAGTTTCCGTTTCTTCACCACTGTGAGCAGGTCATTGTGTTGTCCAATGGCTTGTGTGATGGTCTGTCGGACTTCGTCGTTGGTGATGTGTTGGGTATAGGAAATGCCCAGAAGTCTTCCGTAGCACCTCATCTTCATGCTTTGTATTCTTCGTTGTAGATCTGCTGTGAGGGTCCATGCTACACAAGCATATAGGTAGATGGAGATGACAAGGGAGCGTAGCAGTCTTACTTTGGAATGTAGACTGATGGTCCTGTCTTTCCAAATGGGCTTCAACCTTGTCATGGCAGCAGTTGTTTGCGCGATCCTGGAGAGGACTTCCTGTCGGGACCCATTATCTGATACAATGGCTCCTAAATATTTAAAGCTATGCACTGTGTTGAGGGATTGGCCTTGGACTTTGATGTCCGTGTTGATGCCATTAGTGTTGTTGGTCATCATTTTGGTCTTCTCTGCACTTATTTCCATTCCATAAGCTCTGGAGGTGGTGTCAAGCCTCTGTAACAGCTGTTCAAGTTCTTGTTCCTCTCCAGCCAACCCATCAATGTCATCTGCAAAACGAAGATTGGAGATTGCTCTACCCCCTATGCTGACTGTGCCTACGTGATCTGCAAGGTCATCTGACATGATGCGCTCTAGGAAGATGTTGAAGAGTGTTGGAAAGAGTAGGCATCCTTGACGCACACCGATTGTTGTTCTGAACCAGTTCCCGAAGGCGCTGTTATGGAGGACTGCACTGGTAGCCTTGTCATACAGGCTTTTGATGACTTCAATAATTTTAGGGTTGATGTTGTACACTTTCATTGTTGCCCATAGAGCTGCATGCCAGACTCGGTCAAACGCCTTCTTGAAGTCTATGAACACATGATATGAAGTGTTGATGGTGTTGTAGGTATTTATCACAGATTATTCTGAGGTTACAAATCTGTTCAATGGTACTTCGCCCTACCCTGAATCCTGCTTGTTCTTCAGCTATGATTTGTTCAGCTTGGGGTTTCAACCTGTTGAGTGTTATTTTCAGGAGGACCTTGCTGGGATGGCTGATGAGGCTGGTGGTGCGGTAATTTTCACACTCCTGAAGGTTACCTTTTTTGGGAAGAGTGATGACAAGCGACTGGGTCCGTGGTGTAGGCCACTCCCCACTCTGCCAGATCTTGTTACAGATAATGGTGAGGGCATCAATCATCGCTTCTCCTCCTGCTTGAAGCAGTTCCGCGGGTATGTTGTCCATTCCCGCTGACTTCCCTTTCTTCAGCGACAGCACTGCTGCCTCAACTTTTTCCCGGAGAATTGGGAGGGGTGTCTTCTTCTTCTCTGTTCTCGGGACATGCTAGAACTGATGGATCTCCATTTGGTGTATGGTTGTAAAGGTCAGAGCAGTACTCTGTCCATCTGTCCAAGACTTCTTGTTCTTCTGTAAGGCATATGCCAGACTTGCTTTGGATCGTGGAGACTTTGGGCTGTTTAACACTTGTTAGCCGCTTCACAGTCTGGTAGGCCTTCTTGCTGTTGTTCTTGTTCAGACTGTTCTCTATTTCATGGCATTGATCTTCTATGGAAGGAATGATCGCCCGAGGTTTTGTCGCGGTTTGAAATCGCAATCGTCATCATGAGTGTCGCGTCACCCGAGTGGGTTCCGCGACGTTCAGCACAAACAACGAGTGGAAGGAATAGAAACTCAAACAAAAGAACTAACACAAAATCCCAGATGAACAATCACACTCTTTTATTCAACAATGACACACACACTCACAGGATAATTGGGATACTAAACCCCTCTCAACCCCTATCAAGACCCCCAACCCAGTATTTACTAAACAATTACCTCCCTTGTCTAACTGAAAACCCCAGAACTATACACAAACAGAATGCCCACAACAATATGCAACAATAGTAACAATCAATTAAATTTCAGATAGATACAATCCCAAGCTGAATCCACAATAAGAAAATCTTAAAATTCAATTGCATTGAATAAGCTAGCTTTACAGTTCAGAATCACCGTTCGTAACCTAACTATCTATTAACTGAGCTCAGAGTAAACTAAAGCAGTTAATCACACAGATAAAGGTAGTGATTTACACTGGATTATGAAGATATGTTTTTAGGTGTGTGAAGTGCGAATCTGTGTGTGTGTGGGTGCGGTGTAGCTGAGATCCTGTAGCCCGATGGAAAGCTTCGTCCGAAGCAATGGGCAGGTCTAGGCGATGATGGAGGGCCACACCTACATGAACTCTAGTAGCCAGTGCCCTATGAAGACATAACAGCTGCCTAGACTATCAGCGATCGAATTATTTGCATTGACTTATGACTTTTTAAGGTAGATTAGTACTTCGAAGATCTTGTATAGAGTAGAGGAAATAAATGTGTGATTTTAACTGTTATCAAGTGGCTGGACTACATATGATTCATAGCCGTGTGAAAGCTAGTGTGACAGTGATCTTTTACCATTTTTCTATCTATCTCTGTATCCCAGCCTTAACACAGACCGAGCTAAACAAATAAATTTATTAAAGTAATTCACCGGGTGACTAACTAGCGGTTCCCATCGAATAAAGCGTGAGGGTTACAGCATTCCATTGTGCAGAGCCCAACAACCCATAAACCCCACGTAGTAGTAGTAGTAGTAGTAGTAGCAGTAGTAGTAGTAGTAGTAGTAGCAGTAGTGGTAGTAGTAGTAGTAGTAGTAGTAGTAGTAGTAGTAGTAGTAGTAGTAATACACGAGGATCTTAAGTATAAATAGTTCTTATTTTCTATCACTCCAAGTATTTCTGCCGTGAAAACTCTCCCAAAACTCCTCATTTGTGTATGGGGTCTGTTGGGTCAGCTTGTAAATATTTGACGCTTTCTGCCAAATTGACACTATGGTATTTGTGACAGACGGACCAGTTTACCCTGCTTACTTTACTTTTTAGCCTTGTTTAGTCATTGTAATCTTAGAATGTTAATGTTAGGCTGCAGCAGACGATGGAAGTAATCAAGCGTAGCAATGGTATACTGCCGTTTACACACAGTGGTAGTTGACGGTTGAATCGGCAGGCAATGACATCATCGTAGCTACGTTAGGCGAGTCGATTACCAGCCAATGAGAACACAGTTTATAATGGACTCAGCCAGGTCTGGCTGATTCAAATAGAGAGATAGAACGGCAGTCGTTTTTGAAACGAGGAGCAGTAAACAGCTACACAGTTAGCAGTAAGATCTCTCCTGAATAGACCAGGAAGCAAGACTTGAGAATCTTAGAATTCAATCAAGTAGCCACGAGCCTGACTTTGTCAGACAGGTAAATGAACATACTTCTGTTTCATCGTGATATATTTATATTATTGTTGAAATTATGTTTGTGGAATTTGCTATGCATCAAATTGAATTGTTAATCCGAATTTGCCTTACCACGTGGAGAAGCCGAACACGTGTTAAGCACGACCGGTTTGGACGCCATGTTGTATACCTGACGGAACCACTGTTGTTTAACCTATATGTATGTTTGCAGACCAGTGGCTGTACCAGTGAATGTTTATAATATTATTAATTCTGTATGTGTATAGTTAGCCACGATTTATATTTATGTATGTATAGGAAATTAGAGTTGAGATTCCAGTGGACCACGGACGTAGCAGAATGTTCGTCTCTTATGTATAGAGATGTGGAGCTATCACTGAGGGCTACTTTGGCTTTCAGTGAGACGCTCTGCACAGACCTATTATTCAAGGTTGTGCAGAATTTCGTCTCTTGTGTTACAGACGAGCAGGCGAGATATAACGTGCGCCCAACTCCACAGAAAACACGAGTTGGCTGTTTAGCCTCTACAGCACAGGACTGAGAGAGCTCCCCTGGAAAACACTCTCCAAGACACCACAGCGTGTCAAGGAACCAAACTACACGACGACCCAGCGTGTACCAGAAGCTACCTCATCAAAGGGCTTCAAACCCGCTGCACTAAAACTGATAGAAAAAGGACCACAGTAGTCCACTCTTCAGAAACTATAGTAAAACGGACCACAGTAACCTGCTACTACTACTACTACTACTACTACTGCTACTACTACTACTACTACTACTACTACTACTACTACTACTACTACTACTAATAATAATAATAATAATAATAATAATAATAACAACAACAACAACAACAACAACAAAAATATGAACAAATAAATAAATAAATAAATAAATAAAATGTCTTTAAAAAAAAAGAAACAAATACTCTGAGTCACTGCGCCCATACTCCTTCGGATGAGAGTATAAACCGAGTAGAATAGACCCAACGTTTCCCGGCGTGTCGTAAGAGGCGACTAACAGGAGTGATGTTAGCACGGCATCACTGGGCGAAAGTCTTCTACACAGAATTAGTCACCGGCCAGGGCGGAGGAACCTCACGTTACTACAGGTTCAACGACCATGTGCTCAGGGCCAAGGCGAGCTACACTGTATTCGTAGATTTCGGCTGTTACCCATTAATAATTAATAATTATTAAGGTATTAATTAAAATTATTAATAATTATTATTAATAATTATTAATTATTAAGGTATTAATTAAAACAACATCTTGGAGAGGATTGGGCACCGCCAGGTCTTTTTTTGCCCAAGACGAAACATGATGAAACTATCCACTAATTCCATACCGGATCGGTCGTCGCCTGGCTCAACAAGGACCGCGATTTCCGTTGGCCACCAGGACGGAGGTGATAAGTATGCTACTGATGGACAATTTAGCAAGATCCGCACGAGAAACAACATCGTCATAGGAACCTGGAATGTCAGGACCCTAACTGCGGAAAGAAAATTAGAAGAACTGGCCCACGAGCTGGACCATTATCGATGGAACGTTTTAGGTATCAGCGAACTGCGCTGGAAAGGCCTAGGGAAAAAAACAAAAAAGGAAACAACGACCGACAAAGGCCACAAGCTCTATTTCAGCGGTAAAGATGACAGGCACGAACATGGCGTTGGATTCTTGGTCCACAAGAACATTCTAGCCACTGTCATGGGTTGCCGCCCAGTCTCCAGTAGACACATCACCATCCAATTCCAATTCTATTGTATACAATTCTAATATTGTGTTGACTAATACAGGAGCCCCTCAAGGAACTGTTCTAGCACCTTTTTTGTTTTCTTTGTACACCGCAGACCATAGACAAAAGCACGAATCCTGTCCCTTGATAAAATTTGCAGACGACACGGCACTCTCTGGTCTTATTACCAACAACATGGACAACATGTACAGAGATGAAATAGATAGCTTTGTCAACTGGTGTGATTCGAATTTTCTAGATCTAAATGTAAGCAAAACAAAAGAAATGATAATTGATTTTAGGAAGGGAAACAAGTTTGATTTTAATCCTATCTTTATCAAAGGAGAAGAAGTAGAGAGAGTGCATGCATATAAGTATTTAGGTGTGGTTATCGATGATAGATTCACTTGGAAAGATAACACAAACTACATTTACAAGCGACTGCAAAGTAGAATGTTTTGTTTAAGAAAACTGAGATCCTTTAATGTAAAACAGGAAATTTTACAAATGTTTTATACAGCTGTAATAGGAAGCATCATTTCTTTTGGAATCTCATGTTGGGGAGGAAACGTATCACAAACAGAAAAACGAAGATTGGACAAACAGATAAAAAGGGCTAGTGGGGTGATTGGGAGGGAACAGGATGACATGGCGACGATACATAGCAGACAAGTGACAAAAAAGCTGACTGCAATTTTGGCTGACAGTAACCATCCACTTTTCTTGGAATTTGACTCTCGACGGATAGACAGGAGTGGACGTTTTAGGGCACCAGCGGGAACATCAAATAGGTACAGGAACTCATTCATACCACTTGCCATTCAAGCACATAACAAACAAGTCGGTAGGTCTTACTAAACATACTCTACAACTCTCATGCAGCTTAGTTAGTTTATTTTTTTTATTTTTTATTTATTTATTTATTTATTTTTAAAACTGCTTAATTGAAATATCTGCATTATGAAAATATGTCCAAGTGTTTGAAGATCATTAATAATGTATAAATATTTATGTGTGTGTAAAAGAAGAATGAATGGACATGTTTAATTGACAGACAATGTAATTTCCATGCTTTTGGATTATTAAAGTAATATCTTATCTTATCTTATCTTATCTTATCCGTCTGAGAGCAGCCCCTTTCAATATCACCATCATCCACGCCTATGCCCCAACATCAGACTATGACGACAGCGAAGTGGAGGGTTTTTATGAAAATCTACAGGCTGTCCTTGACCAAGTGCCGAAAAAGGACATAGTCATAGTGAAAGGCGACTGGAATGCCAAGGTTGGCCAAGATGCGCACCACAACTGGGGAGATACATGTGGACCCCACTGCAACAACGAGACAAATGACAGGGGTCTGAGACTCTTGGAGTTTGCCAGATACAACAATCTGGTACTGGCAAACACGCTTGGTCTCCACAAAAACTCCAGACGATGGACATGGCACAGTCCCGGCGGGGAGCATCACAAGCATATAGACTACAGATTTGCTTTGCCAGCTCCACACCACACATGTTGGATATCAGTGAAAAAGTATAAACGTTTTTAAACAAGGTGGCCGAAATTTTAACGACGAAAGATTCCAGTTGCCTGTTGACCAAGGCGAAATATTACGACACGATCGAGGAGGTAAAGGTTGCTGCTGCAGCCTGCGGGAAAAAGAACCGGCGACAATTTTACTTGTTAAAGAAGTAATGTCCTTGAATTTGTCTCTCTCTCTCTCTCTCTCTCTCTCTCTCTCTCTCTCTCCCTCTCTCATCAATAATGGTATGGGCGCCCCGATTGCATTCACGAATTATATGTAATTGACAATGAAACAAAAAGACATGATGACATTTTGGGAAACGACAACATTCCTTTGCTTGCACACTCTCTCTTTCTCTCTCTCTCACACACACACACACAAACACACACATTTTTGTAGAAACGACGTTGTGATGACTGTCGTGAAATTCTACATACATTATTTTGACACACTTACCATCATTTTGCCGTTTTTTGAAGCTATCCCTAACTCTAACCCTAACCCAAACCATCACCATCGGTACACTAGGGACCCCTCCCCCAAAAACACCATAACAACGGTATTTGGTCATGATTCTATAGAATTTGAGGAGGGTCATCTCAATCCAACAGTCACCTCTCCCTCAAAGCGTGGTTCGATTCTTTGCATTTTCGGGGACAAAGTGCAGCGGTGGGGGCGTGATTAAAAATGGTAGATATGAACATCATCGGTCCAGTGGTTCTCCAGTTGTTGAATTTAGACCAGGCCAATCGCGCAAACATCAATGAAAGGTGATTGGACTCCTGGGGAAGAAATGACCTCAGCAGCAGTTGTTGCCCTTTCACCCCAAACACGGCCTTTTAGGACCAATGACAGAGGGTTGCATTTCGGAGCTTCATTGGGCGTCGCTGGCCAAGACATCGGGGCTATATATAGTCCTGGTTACACTCCCAAAAACTATCTTATCCTGTCTGCCCTATCGCCAATGGTGCATGGTTGAGTAGACGCTCGATGGGGTGCATGCTATCCGCAAACTAGACTCAAAGCCCAACGCCATCCTATCTATCACCCATCCCATGACTCGGGGAGATCGTGGGGGCTGGTTTGGCGTGGTAATACTACTACCACCACCACATATACCCACAAAAAACGAGGGCTTTTATTTATTTATTTTGTTCAGTCCTATCTTTTGAGAACACGGTGACGGGAGGGAGGGAGAGAGAGAGAAAGAGAGAGAGAGAGAGGTGAGTAGTAGCAGTAGTTGTTAAAAAGTATTGATTTTCAATAGTATGTTCAAACATCTGGCTTTCTGCTTCACCTACAGGGATGGTAAGCCTATTTAGGGTGTACAATCAGCTCATAATGCACCCTATTCCCACATTCAAATCTGTCAAGAATGAGGGGTAGTTTGTTCTGTGTTACATGTATTAGGCACTGCCACCCCATTGCCGCTGTTCAGTCCACGAGTTCTGTCTGGAAGTCGCCATAGCCGACTTCGGGTGTTCTGTTGTTGAAAGCATATAGGAGACGTGATGGTTGAAGTCATAATGATGTTTTTCGAAGCTGCTATGAAGCTGCAGTTGAAGTCATTCGTTGCAAAAGTAGAAGTTGATGCCACCATGTCTGCGCGCATGGTAGGAGGTCTGCCGAAGTCACGGCGTGGAGGAGTGAAGGCAGGCACCGGGAAATACTGGCGTTGTTGAAGGCAACTGTATAGTCCGGAGGACGCCACCCTCCCCACAGTTGTTGTCCCGATGATGTCGCCCAGCCATAGTGACAAGAGTGACACAGCCTGGGAGAGTGCGCGACATTAGCGAGGCTTGAGTGTTTAGTTGAGAAACTTACCCATACTGTGGCAGGGCTAGTAGACACAGTTCACAGCCTGGTCTCCGGGTGCCTGTCTCCTTCCTTTAACATGTCGGACTCCCAGACACCCGTCATGAGCACTGACCCCACGCGGGACGCGATGTCGCAGACACCCCCTGACTTTGAATCTTCCGCGGACCGTATGGCCATCCCCTCCGCAGTAGGCCGTCGTTTAACGGCCTCGGAATTTATTAAAAGAATGGACGGACCCATCTATAAGTTTGTCGCTTCCCAGCCTAGAAGACACTCTAAGCATGTTATGTATGCATTGCGTATGGGACTTAGGTCCATGTTGACTGAACAAGCGCTGGGTTCTATGCGAGTTCTTATCCAGGATTCATCTTGCCCAGACTTGGGCACAAGTTCTACTGAACTCAGTCCTGTGGGTCAGGTGTCCGCCTCTACGGTCCAATCCAAATAGATACAGCCATTTTTTCCCCCATCTGAGAATGTTGGATCTCTCTTTTTCTGAACATGTTTTTATAACTTTTACATAAATTTGTACATATTATTTACAGCCACTTACAGCCACTTAGGCCTTTTAACATTAAATGTAGCATTAGTCAATTTTTAATATTTTTCTATAATGTTGACCCGATCTAGCACTGGCAATAGCTTGGCAGACCTGGTCTGTCTTTATAATAAAAATAAATAAACTTTTCTATTTTAACTTGATAAATATCCATATCATATTATCCATCCAAAGTCCCTTCCCTCCCTCGTTGGCCTTTCACACCCTTTTTGGCTTCCCTCTTCGCCTTGCCTTACCACCCAGCCTCTGCCGCTGTCTCCTTAAGACTCAACAGTATCTCCTACTGGACGTCGTAGCTGCGCTTTGCGCTCCTCTTCATTTGAATTTCCTCTGTCACATCGACTTCTTATTTCATCTGGACTTCTTAAATACAAGTCCCCTATATGCTTATGTGTCTGGGGACGTTAATCTACTTAATCAATCAACCACTGGACCGATGATGTTTCTAGTTAGCCATTTTTAATCACGCCCCACCAGTGCACGTTGTCCCCCGACAATGGAATGAAGGGTGGGGAGAGTTGACTGTTTGATTGAGATGACCATCATAACAATCTCTCTATAATATGACCAAATACACTTTTGGATTCGATTCTTAGCAAAGTCCACATCGATAGGGCGTGAATAGGAAGAGACTTGGGTGCCGTGGCGTAGGTCGAGATGTATGTCATTGGGCTTGTTAGGTTAGAAAACAAGCGATTCAAAAAGAATGTGAGAGAGAGAAAATTATTGCATTTTAATACACATACTCTTACCCTTCTTCCCCTCCCCAACCATCTCCTCCTCCCTCCGCACACACAAGCACAACCACACACGCACACGCACACACACACACACACACACATGTAAATTCACATCTTGTTAGTAACTTAAATTGTGGCAGGGTAGGGAAAGAACAAAGAGGTATACAATCATCTTAAATATTAGAGCAAAGGGAGCTTAAATATTTATGGAGCCTTGTTTTAAAAGATGGTAATGATTTACTTTTCTTGACCTCTTCTGGTAGAGGATTCCACACGCTTGGACCAGAATAGGACAGAGATGTTTTAAATATGTCTAAGCGTGGTCTTGGAAATGTTAAATTATGTTGTGAAGATGAATAACGAGATGATGACTTGCTAAAAAGTGCTTTCAAATAAGCAGGAGCTCTATTGTTAATTATTTTATACATTAAAACGGCTTTATTGTAATTTAGATGTTTGTTAAGGGGGAGCATGCCAGCTATTTTTAGTTTTTAATCAGTTGTGATGGAAGCGTTGGGGATAACTAATTTTGCAGCTCTGCGGTGAATAGAATTAATTTTTTTGAACAAGGCTTCACTGCAGCCGTCCCATATTGTTGATGCATAATCAATGTGAGGTTTGATATGAGCATTATAAAAAAGTTTTTTAGCATCTGCAGTTATGATAGATTGAAGCTTAGACTATATAAATAATTTTGTTGAGAGAGTTTTACAAAGATGTTCAATTTGTGAATGCCAACTGAGTTTGTTATCTATGATTACGCCTAAAAGTTTATGATTTTCAACCTGTTTGATATTTTTTCCATTCACTACTAAATCAAGAGAAAGCGGAGCCCGCTGATGCTTTTTTCTAGTTGTTATTAACATAGCTTTTGATTTAGCTGGATTCAGTGACATATGGTTTAAACTGCACCAGTCAGCAACACTGTTAAGGGCACATTGTAGAGATTGCTGAATTTCAGCTATGTTACTGCCTTGAGTTTGTAATGTTGAATCGTCGGCTAACATATGACACTCAAAAGAATTATCTGCGAGATGTAAAGGTAAGTCGTTAATATAAACACAAAATAAAACAGGACCTAAAACAGATCCTTGAGGAACCCCATGCTTGATTTGGCCTACAAAGGAATTTTTACCATGGACATGTACGAACTGCGTTCGTTGACTAAGATATGAATGAAAAAAATCCAAGGAAACTGAGCCATTGAGATACAGTTCAAGCTTTTGGAGCAGTATGTAGTGATTAATGAGATCAAACGCTTTGGAAAGATCTAGAAAAACAACTCCTGGCAACGTAGAGTTATTCATAGCAGAAAGCCATTTGTTAGTTAAAAGAGCTAATGCAGTGGAGCAAGAATGGTGACTACGGAAACCAGATTGTAAGGAATGAAAAAGATCAAGATCCTCTATATATTTTGTAAGGTGAGTGTGAATGTGATGCTCTAGTATCTTTGAAAGTGTAGACAGCAGAGATATCGGACGATAGTTATTAAGATCAGAACTTACTTTTGACTTAGGAAGGGGAATAACCTTAGCTTGTTTCCATGTGGTTGGAAATGTATTTTTAATAATGCATAAGTTGAAGATGTAAGAAATGGAATTCACAATATAAGGCAAAGAAAGTTTTAATACTTTATTACTAATTTCATCAGGACCTGCCGACTTTGTATTTTTAAGTTTTAATATATATTTTACAACTTCATTTATGGTAATGGGTGGTATTTTAAATGGTGAAGAGGTACTTGTTCTCTGCTTACAAAATGTAATGAGACAATCTGAACAAGTGTATTGTGAATATTTTGAGCAATCCGATTTCAGTACAGAAGTAGTGACTGAAAGAAAATGGTTATTGAAGGCATTAGCAGATAAATTGGATGGAATTTCATGATGATTTGAAGATGAGCCCTTAATAAAAGAATTTAGGGCATGCCATAGGTGAGAAATGTCACTGTTATTTTCTATTAGTTTATTAAAATAATTTCTTTTGGAATCGTGGGGATTTTGATTTTATTACGAGATTTTTTATACTCTTGAAACTGTTTAGCATGTTTAAGTTTGTCTCGCTGTGACATTGCTTCTATAATCTACGGAGTCAGCCATGGTGGGAGCTTAGGATGTTTTACTCTTTTCTTTTTAATTGGTGCATGTCTGTTAAGTATAGATAAATAAATAGAATACCAACGTTCAAGTGCATCATTAGGGTCATTAGAAGTATAAACGTCATCAAATGATGCATCAAAGAGGTCCATAAGAAAGGCTCCACGATCAAAGTGTTTGAAGGACCTGTATGTTATATGAGTGTGACCTTTAGCGTTTGATTTGGCCCGATGCGTGTAAAGGTTATCGTGATAACCCTAACAAATAAAAGGATTAAAATAACTAATACTGGTTGTATAAAACACCGGTATTTGGTCATGATTCTATAGGATTTGAGGATGGTCATCTCAATCCAACAGTCACCTCTCCCTCAAAGCGTGGTTCTGTATGAGGGAGGGAGGGAGGGAGAGAGAGAGAGAGAGAGAGAGAGGGTTAAAAAAAGAAAGAAATGGTTTACCCATGACAGTGCAGTATTATCGAGCTGATATCATTACCTACCCACCCACCACCCAAAACAAAAGAAAAACACACACAGTATGTTGGTCATGATTCTATAGTATAGCCAGTATAGGATTGGAGGAGGGTCACCTCAATCAAACAGTCACCTCTGCCCAACGCGTGGTTGGATTCTTGGCATTGTCGGGGACAAAGTGCACCAGTGGGGCGTGATTAAAAATGAGTCCATAGGAACCTCATCTGTGCAGTGGTTCTCGAGTTGTTGAAATTTAGACGAGGCCAATCGCCCTCGCGCAAACACAAACGACACGGCGAAGTCGTGGCGGTGGTCGCCATCTTGGTTGCTTTCGCTAGGGGCCGCTCCTTCCACTTAGGCCAACTCTCAACTGTGATTGGAGAGATCTACACTGCACTTTGTGGTGCACACACGACACACGACAGAGGGAGGGAAGGTGATGTTTTGTGGGTACAAAATGAGTTCTCTAAAACAAGTGGGATTGGAATTGTACTGTTCTATCCACTAGATGTGAAGGAGGAGACTTGCTTTTTCAACCTTGGCCTGACTACACTACACTACACTACACGAATTGGCGCAGTACTGCTTGCTGTTTGCGGCGAATTTACATGACTGTGGAGTTTGAAGATACGCATTGCAGACTACTTCTTGGTGGGGCAATGACATGCACAGACAGACAGACACACACACACACAGACACACACCCACACCCTAACGCCATCCCATGGTGTAAAGGTTAGCATGAAAGGCCCGAGACGTATAAAGGTTATCGTGATAACCCTAAAGTAAAGGTTATGACACCTTGCAGAATGTAAAGGTTGTCAATCTTAATAGTGCTTACATTAAAATTATATAAAAACTTGAGCGATAAAAGGTGACTTTCTAGGTCGTAAAACAGGTTATCTTTGGTCACACATGAGTATCGTCTGGGCACTGCATCACAGCAGTGCCCCCACTACCGATGTGCGTTCCCATGATGTAAAGGTTAGCATCAAAAGCCCAATACATGTAAAGGTTATCGCTATAACCATAGAGTAAAGGTTATGACGACCTGGCCAAATGTAAAGGTTGTCAAACTATGAATGATTAAAAAACAAACTAAACAAAATCATAGTTCCCATGGTGTAAAGGTTAGCATGAAAGGCCCGAGACGTGTAAAGGTAATCGTGATAACCCTAAAGTAAAGGTTATGACACCTTGCAGAATGTAAAGGTTGTCAATCTTAATAGTGCCATGACAGTGCAGTATTATCGAGCTGATATCATTACCTATCCACCCACCACCCAAAACAAAAGAAAATCACACAGTATGTTGGTCATGATTCTATAGTATAGCCAGTATAGGATTGGAGGAGGGTCACCTCAATCAAACAGTCACCTCTGCCCAACGCGTGGTTGGATTCTTGGCATTGTCGGGGACAAAGTGCACCAGTGGGGCGTGATTAAAAATGGGTCCATAGGAACCTCATCTGTGCAGTGGTTCTCGAGTTGTTGAATTCGAATTTGTAAAGGTTAGCATGAAAGGCCCGAGACGTGTAAAGGTTATCGTGATAACCCTAAAGTAAAGTTATGACACCTTGCAGAATGTAAAGGTTGTCAATCTTACTAGTGCTTACATTAAAATTATATAAAAACTTGAGCGATAAAAGGTGACTTTCTAGGTCATAAAACAGGTTATCTTTGGTGACACATGAGTATCGTCTGGGCACTGCATCCTTAGTTTGTTGTATGTAATTTCCCAAGCGCAATCGTCTTAATGTGAGCGATCTGGCTTGGGATATGAAGAAGCCGGACAGCTAGGATTTCAGTGTGGTTAGTCACTTCTGTGGCATGTGTTGAATTTGCGAAGACATTAAGGCCAAATGTCTGTCCTATTGCAATAATAGACACAGTGAACAAAGTGGCAAGTGGCTTGGATACATGTTGAAAATTGCCATGACAATGGATAAGACTGGAAGGTGCATGCTAACTCTCGATCCCTTCCTACTTAATCCAATTGTCAATCCTCAGGCAACAAGTAAACACATATTGAAAGCAAGAACGAACGGTTGCATGACATTGGGTAAGACTGGAGGAAGCGCGCAAAACCCTTGGGGCCTCCTACTTAATCCAACTGTCCAGCTCGCAGCCAAAGTTCAGTCAGTACACCTCCGTGGGTTTCTCTAATTTCATCTCGTAGAGATTCCCCATTTGGGGTTGGGCTCACTTGGTGGAGTGGGAGAATGCATGCAAAAGGTCGAGGGGTCCGTCCCACTCCACCAAGTTAGGGAGAGAGTCCAAGCAGGAAGTGCTACCACGGTTTTTGTAAAAATTTCCAATTCCAATTGTAAGCCCTTAAAACAGCCATAAATTGCAATAAAAGGCCGCCTTTACTAACTCTTTGAGCGTGGGGGGTCAAGTCCCATAATTGCTATCTCTAGAGGCGGGTGTAGAGGCAGCTGTAGTGGTGGCTGTAGAGGCGGCTGTAGAGGCGGGTGTAGTGGCGGCTGTAGAGGCGGGTGTAGTGACGGCTGTAGAGGCCGCTGTAGAGGCAGATGTAGTGGTGGCTGTATAGGCGGCTGTAGAGGCAGCTGTAAAAACGGGTGTAGTGGCGGCTGTAGAGGCGGGTGTAGTGGCGGCTGTAGAGGCGGCTGTAGAGGCGGCTGTATTGGCGGCTGTAGAGGCAGGTGTAGTGGCGGCTGTAGAGGCAGGTGTAGTGGCGGCTGTAGAGGCCGCTGTAGAGCCGGCTGTAGTGGCGGCTGTAGTGGTGGCTATAGTGGTGGCTCTAGAGGCGGCTGTAGAGGCAGGTGTAGTGGTGGCTGTAGAGGCAGGTGTAGTGGCGGCTGTAGTGGTGGCTGTAGTGGCGGGTGTAGTGGCGGCTGTAGAGGCGGGTGTAGAGGCGGGTGTAGTGGCGGCTGTAGAGGCAGGTGTAGTGGCGGCTGTAGAGGCGGGTGTAGTGGTGGCTGTAGAGGCGGCTGTAGAGGCGGGTGTAGTGGTGGCTGTAGTGGTAGCTGTAGTGGCAGGTGTAGAGGCGGCTGTAGAGGCGGGTGTAGAGGCGGCTGTAGTGGTGGCTGTAGAGGCGGCTGTAGAGGCGGCTGTAGAGGCGGCTGTAGTGGCGGCTGTAGAGGCGGCTGTAGAGGCGGGTGTAGAGGTGGCTGTAGAGGCGGGTGTAGTGGTGGCTGTAGAGGCGGGTGTAGAGGCGGCTGTAGAGGCGGGTGTAGTGGTGGCTGTAGAGGCGGCTGTAGAGGCGGCTGTAGAGGCGGCTGTAGAGGTGGCTGTAGTGGCGGCTGTAGAGGTAGCTGTAGTGGTGGGTGTAGAGGCGGCTGTAGTGGTGGCTGTAGAGGTGGCTGTAGTGGTGGCTGTAGAGGCGGCTGTAGAGGTGGCTGTAGAGGTGGCTGTAGTGGTGGCTGTAGAGGTGGCTGTAGAGGTGGCTGTAGAGGCGGCTGTAGTGGTGGCTGTAGAGGTGGCTGTAGTGGTGGCTGTAGAGGTGGCTGTAGAGGCGGCTGTAGTGGTGGCTGTAGAGGTGGCTGTAGAGGTGGGTGTAGTGGTGGCTGTAGAGGTGGCTGTAGAGGCGGGTGTAGTGGTGGCTGTAGAGGTGGCTGTAGTGGTGGCTGTAGAGGTGGCTGTAGAGGTGGCTGTAGAGGTGGGTGTAGTGGTGGCTGTAGAGGCGGCTGTAGAGGTGGCTGTAGTGGTGGCTGTAGTGGTGGCTGTAGAGGTGGCTGTAGAGGCAGGTGTAGTGGTGGCTGTAGAGGCAGGTGTAGTGGCGGCTGTAGAGGCCGCTGTAGAGCCGGCTGTAGTGGCGGCTGTAGTGGTGGCTATAGTGGTGGCTCTAGAGGCGGCTGTAGAGGCAGGTGTAGTGGTGGCTGTAGAGGCGGCTGTAGAGGCAGGTGTAGTGGTGGCTCTAGAGGCGGCTGTAGAGGCAGGTGTAGTGGTGGCTGTAGAGGCAGGTGTAGTGGCGGCTCTAGAGGCGGCTGTAGTGGTGGCTGTAGTGGTGGCTGTAGAGGTGGCTGTAGAGGCAGGTGTAGTGGTGGCTGTAGAGGCAGGTGTAGTGGCGGCTGTAGAGGCCGCTGTAGAGCCGGCTGTAGTGGTGGCTATAGTGGTGGCTCTAGAGGCGGCTGTAGAGGCAGGTGTAGTGGTGGCTGTAGAGGCAGGTGTAGTGGCGGCTCTAGAGGCGGCTGTAGTGGTGGCTGTAGTGGTGGCTGTAGAGGCAGGTGTAGTGGCGGCTCTAGAGGCGGCTGTAGTGGTGGCTGTAGTGGTGGCTGTAGTGGTGGCTGTAGTGGTGGCTGTAGAGGCAGGTGTAGTGGTGGCTGTAGACGTGGGTGTAGTGGTGGCTGTAGAGGCAGGTGTAGTGGTGGCTGTAGAGGCAGGTGTAGTGGCGGCTCTAGAGGCGGCTGTAGTGGTGGCTGTAGTGGTGGCTGTAGAGGCAGGTGTAGTGGTGGCTGTAGAGGCAGGTGTAGTGGTGGCTGTAGAGGCAGGTGTAGTGGCGGCTCTAGAGGCGGCTGTAGTGGTGGCTGTAGTGGTGGCTGTAGAGGTGGCTGTAGAGGCGGGTGTAGTGGTGGCTGTAGAGGCGGCTGTAGTGGTGGCTGTAGTGGTGGCTGTAGTGGTGGCTGTAGAGGCGGGTGTAGTGGTGGCTGTAGTGGTGGCTGTAGTGGTGGCTGTAGAGGCGGCTGTAGTGGTGGCTGTAGTGGTGGCTGTAGAGGTGGCTGTAGTGGTGGCTGTAGTGGTGGCTGTAGTGGTGGCTGTAGTGGTGGCTGTAGAGGCGGCTGTAGTGGTGGCTGTAGTGGTGGCTGTAGAGGTGGCTGTAGAGGCGGGTGTAGTGGTGGCTGTAGTGGTGGCTGTAGTGGTGGCTGTAGAGGCGGCTGTAGTGGTGGCTGTAGTGGTGGCTGTAGTGGTGGCTGTAGAGGCGGCTGTAGTGGTGGCTGTAGTGGTGGCTGTAGAGGTGGCTGTAGAGGCGGGTGTAGTGGTGGCTGTAGTGGCGGCTGTAGTGGTGGCTGTAGTGGTGGCTGTAGTGGTGGCTGTAGAGGCGGCTGTAGTGGTGGCTGTAGTGGTGGCTGTAGTGGTGGCTGTAGAGGCGGGTGTAGTGGTGGCTGTAGTGGTGGCTGTAGTGGTGGCTGTAGAGGCGGCTGTAGTGGTGGCTGTAGTGGTGGCTGTAGAGGTGGCTGTAGTGGTGGCTGTAGTGGTGGCTGTAGTGGTGGCTGTAGTGGTGGCTGTAGAGGCGGCTGTAGTGGTGGCTGTAGTGGTGGCTGTAGAGGTGGCTGTAGAGGCGGGTGTAGTGGTGGCTGTAGTGGTGGCTGTAGTGGTGGCTGTAGAGGCGGCTGTAGTGGTGGCTGTAGTGGTGGCTGTAGTGGTGGCTGTAGAGGCGGCTGTAGTGGTGGCTGTAGTGGTGGCTGTAGAGGTGGCTGTAGAGGCGGCTGTAGTGGTGGCTGTAGTGGTGGCTGTAGAGGTGGCTGTAGAGGCAGGTGTAGTGGTGGCTGTAGTGGCGGCTGTAGTGGTGGCTGTAGTGGTGGCTGTAGTGGTGGCTGTAGAGGCGGCTGCTAAGGCGGGTGTAGTGGTGGCTGTAGAGGCGGCTGCTAAGGCGGGTGTAGTGGTGGCTGTAGAGGCGGGTGTAGTGGTGGGAGTAGTGGTGGGTGTAGAGGCAGGTGTAGTGGCGGTTGTAGAGGCGGGTGTAGTGGTGGCTGTAGTGGCGGGTGTAGAGGCGGCTGTAGAGGCGGTGCAGTGGCGGCTGTAGTGTTAGCTGTAGAGGCGGGTGTAGTGGCGGCTGTAGTGTTAGCTGTAGAGGCGGGTGTAGTGGCGGGTGCAGTGGCGGCTGTAGAGGCGGGTGCAGTGGCAGCTGTAGAGGCGGGTGTAGAGGTGGGTGTAGTGGCGGCTGTAGTGTTAGCGGGTGCAGTGGCAGCTGTAGAGGCGGGTGTAGAGGCGGGTGTAGTGGCGGGTGCAGTGGCAGCTGTAGTGGCGGCTGTAGAGGTGGCTGTAGTGGTAGCTGTAGTGGCGGCTGTAGAGGTGGCTGTAGTGGTGGCTGTAGAGGCGGCTGTAGTGGTGGCTGTAGAGGCGGGTGTAGAGGCGGGTGTAGAGGCGGGTGTAGTGGTGGCTGTAGAGGCGGCTGTAGAGGCGGGTGTAGAGGCGGGTGTAGTGGTGGCTGTAGAGGCGGCTGTAGAGGCGGGTGTAGAGGCGGGTGTAGTGGTGGCTGTAGAGGCGGGTGTAGTGGTGGCTGTAGAGGCGGGTGTAGTGGTGGCTGTAGTGGTGGGTGTAGAGGCAGGTGTAGTGGTAGCTGTAGTGGCGGCTGTAGAGGCAGGTGTAGTGGCGGCTGTAGTGGCGGGTGTAGAGGCGGCTGTAGAGGCGGCTGTAGTGGTGGCTGTAGAGGCGGGTGTAGAGGCGGGTGTAGAGGCGGCTGTAGAGGCGGGTGTAGTGGCGGGTGTAGAGGCGGGTGCAGTGGCGGCTGTAGAGGCGGCTGTAGTGGTGGCTGTAGAGGCGGGTGTAGTGGTGGCTGTAGAGGCGGGTGTTGTGACGGCTGCTTAGGCGGGTGTAGTGGCGGCTGTAGAGGCGGCTGTAGAGGCGGCTGTAGAGGCGGGTGTAGTGGTGGCTGCTTAGGCGGGTGCAGTGGTGGCTGTAGAGGCGGGTTTAGTGGCGGCTGCTGAGGCAGGTGTAGTGGAAGCTGTAGAGGCGGGTGTAGAGGCGGCTGTAGTGGCAGCTGTAGAGGCGGCTGTAGTGGCAGCTGTAGAGGCGGGTGTAGTGGTGGCTGTAGACGTGGGTGTAGTGGCGGCTGTAGAGGCGGGTGTAGTGGCGGCTGTAGAGGCGGGTGTAGTGGTGGCTGTAGACGTGGGTGTAGTGGCGGCTGTAGAGGCCGGTGTAGTGGCGGCTGTAGAGGCCGGTGTAGTGGCGGCTGTAGAGGCTGGTGTAGAGGCGGGTGTAGAGGCGGCTGTAGAGGCGGCTGTAGAGGCGGGTGTAGAGGCGGCTGTAGAGGCGGGTGTAGTGGCGGCTGTAGAGGCCGGTGTAGTGGCGGCTGTAGAGGCTGGTGTAGAGGCGGGTGTAGAGGCGGCTGTAGAGGCGGCTGTAGAGGCGGGTGTAGAGGCGGCTGTAGAGGCGGGTGTAGTGGCGGCTGTAGAGGCCGGTGTAGTGGCGGCTGTAGAGGCGGGTGTAGTGGCGGCTGCTTAGGCGGGTGTAGTGGCGGCTGTAGAGGCGGCTGTAGAGGCGGGTGTAGTGGCGGCTGCTTAGGCGGGTGTAGTGGCGGCTTTACTGTTATCAAGTGGCTGGACTACATATGATTCATAGCCATGTGAAAGCTAGTGTGACAGTGATCTTTTACCATTTTTCTATCTATCTCTGTACCCCAACCTAAACACAGACCGCGCTAAACAAATAAATGTATTAAGTGAAGTCAACGGGAGATAACTAGCTATCCCCATCGACTAAGACGAGGAGGTAATAGCAGTCCATTGTGCAGAGCCCAGCAGCAATAAAACCCCCGTCACACTTTGGAACTTTGTCCTTTTATTAGCAAAGGGTTAGAGTTTAAAGGGTTAAAGCTTTATCCAAGCCTTGAAGTTCGAGCAGTGGTAATAATGTAAGGGCTGGTTATTTATGGAGAAACATAGTCTGGCTCATGTCGTCTCCTACCATTGAAAGCAGTCTGCTGGTTGTGTCAACGTCAAGGTCTTCATTAGGTTTAAACACTTCATCCGGAGCTTCGCTGCCTTCTGCCATTTTTTATATTTTTTTATCCCATTAAAAATGCAAAGATACTGAAACTTTTTTGAGGACGTCTTTCGGCATCAAAGGCGAAAAAAAACAATAATTATTACAAACAATCTAAGCAGCATAGAGCCTAATCAGCTACTAACCATAAGATTTCCAAATTTAGGTCCTGGTGATGTAATAGTTCCAGGCAATCCTAACTGGTCTTTTAAAATTACTCTGAATTCTACAGATGATCCTAACAGAACCGTAGTGAACAATCTAGGCAGAGCTATAATTAAAAGAATGGTTATTAAACTTGGTGGACAAGAAATCCAAAGTATTGATGACGCTGGTGTTTTGTTTTGTTGCACAGATCTTTGGCTGAGTAAATATGAAAGGGGATTAGGTTGGTCAAGAGAATCAAACCCCCAATGTGGCAAAACTTCTAATCAAAGCTGACGATGCTAGCATTTCAAACTAGGGTGAAAATGCATTAGCTGCTGCATACAAAAACAGGTTTTATTTCCCACTTGATTTTGAACTGTTACACAGTCATCTGCCATTCCATCAAGGTTCATTTAACGACATGCTGTCTTACGAATTATTTTTAATTATTACTCTCAAGTAATCAATAGTTCTGACAATGAAACTAGCTATACAATCTCAGACATCTCGCTTGAATATGAAGTGGTCACTCACGCTGAACTCAGTAGGATGATTAGGGGTCAATATGACAAACTAGCAATTTATTATGACAGGATCGTGTGCTACAGACATTATAACCAGGATTTATTAGACGCATTATGGAACATCAACATAAATTCATCTGCTCAAAGTTTTAAAGGTGTACTGTTGCAGTTTGTAAAAGAGTCTAATTATAATCGTGACAGTGAAGCTTTTATAAATCCTAATATAACAAAAGTGTCTGTTGTGATAGAAGGTAAGCCTAATCAATTATTCGCAAACGGAATGTTGCCTTTTCAACAGTTTGATGAGATTAGAAACATCTTGGGTGGAGGCCGTTTAAGGACTGATGCTGTTGATTTAATGTTTAAGGATCTTCATTTGTATGACACAAGACTGCAAGATTATCCGGTAAATAGGTTTGTATTGTGGATAGACTTTCAAACCATACCCACCAACGAACTTCACGGATCTGGAAGAAGAATTCAAAAACGGCACAGATGGTATAACAATTGATTTGCACAGGAAGCAAATGCTAGATCAGAATCAATTACAGTATACATGTATATAATTATGCACGCTTAGCTAAACATTGTATATATATATATATATATATATATATATATATATATATATATATATATATATATATATATATATATATATATATATATATATATATATATATATATATATATATATATATATATATATATATATATATATATATATATATAACTACTTTTAGTCTAATGGATGAGTGTGTGAGTGTGGCTGTCTGACGCTCAGTATAAAGGTGTGTGTTCTTACTCTGTTTACTCTACTCTTTCATCCACCACCACACACGTGCTTACAGACAAGGACAAAGTCTACACAGTTATTTCTCTTTGCCCTTCTGTTACACTATTTCTCATTCAATCATGAACATACACATTAAATCATTCACAGATACATTAAATCATACAATTCTTTCCAGCATATAAATAAAATCACACAGATAATAATTAAGTGCACACAGTTAACTTAATAAGTACACGCAGTCAATTTGATGAGTGGCATATAGGTTGCTTTCAGAATTCAACACTAGCAGAAGTCGTCCCTTTCCTGAGACCTCACTCGACTCTACTCTTTGCATTAGTATCGACACAGATAAAGATTTCACTTCGATGACTTGAAGGAGATTCTAGAATTCACAGTTTCTATTTACTAACCGTATTCGCGGATCGTTTCCAAGCACTCCAGGCGCGGAATTATTAGCCGACGCTGGGGTCACAGCCACACACCGAAGACGCTGCAGGTGTCTTCGTGGCATAGATCCGGAGGTTCACTTCGGCACCGTTGCTGCACGTCTGCACCACTGATGGTAGTCGAAGGAGAGATAAGGCAATGATGGTGTCCACATCCGGTCAAGTAGGTGATGTTATATGGACAGATCCATCAGCCACACATCAGGGGTTCTCCGCTCCGTACCGGCCCCGCTGTATACAATATGTACACAATCGTAAATTTTCGCTCTTATACTTAAAGAGTCTGTATGTCTTTGACACATCTTTATAATTCATAATGCTTGAAGACCATTTCCTTTGCAGAATGTCTTCTCTATGCCACCACACCCCTACAGTCACTATTGTCACCATTCCCAGGAATGGTAGGGTCCTTCTACAAGGGTTGTGTTTTGTGCTTGGAACCACCCAAGGTCTTGTTGCTTTAGTAAGGGCAATAATGTCCAGTATACTGTCAAAGCTGTTAATAAAGTACTTTTCTACAGTTTGGAGAAATATCACTGCCACCACTTCTTTGTGATAGGTGTATCAAAGGTGTTCCTAAGGGTGTGTTCTTATTTTAAAGACCACCCAAGACCTGTGCACTACGCCAGTGCCAGGGTGTCCTGGGACCAGTAACAGATGAACGAACCATCTACTCTCTACAGACAGTGTTGTGTTGTGTTGTGTTGTGTTGTGGTGTTTATGTGTCTGTAATCTCACAGGCTGAGGACTTGAAGGTGAGTGGGTGCCCAGTATCTAAATTCTTTAGTGGCTATACACTCTGAGCATGCTTACGTGAATGAATGATGAGGGATGAGGGGGAAAGGGGTATTTTGATAAATAGTATTTTTATATGATTTTCTTGATGTAAAATGGAATAATGTTGTTGAAGTTGTTGCCAAAATGAGGTCATGAGTGACAATGTATTATAGCATGCTAGAGGGGTGATGAATATAAGAGGAGTGATGAATATGAGAGAGGGGTGACGATGTATTATAGTATGCCAGAGGGGTGATGAATGTGAGAGAGGGGTGATGAAAATGAGGTCAAGAGTGACGATGTATTATGATATGGAAGAGGGGTGAAGAATATGAGGGAGAGGATGAATCAAGATTGTTGATTACAAATTGAATTATAATATGCATTTGTATTTGTATAAATAGTCATGTTCATGAGAAGGGATCTAAATAATAGAAGAACCATGAATTGTTGTAATGCATAAATAAACAGGTCAAGATGGCGGACGGCGGAAGGAGTTATTTCCCATGTATTGTTACATTATAGAGATAGCCTAGTAAGACAGTTTATTTTGTCGACCAGATTGGGCCTACTACTATCGTTCTTCTACATATCTGTTCCTACGTATTTCTCCGCCCACCTCTACGTGCTTCTACTGCTGCTGTTTGGTGTTGGATGCTGTTGCTCTATCCGCTGGTGTCATTGATGCTGGCCTGAGATGGTGTGAGACCTTTGCTGCCTGGGCGCTACAAGACCCTTGCCACCGGGAGGACTACTGCCTGGTTCCTCCACTCTCAGGATCGTGCTTACTCACAAGCGTACATATCACTTTACATGCACATAAACCTATATATAAACCTGTGACTATTTACTACAATCTGTTATAGATGCAAAGCCTTAGTGCACCTTCAGACAGATTAATCAGTTTGGATTGAAGGGAGTTGTTTCATGGTGTATAAAGTTTGACAATAATTAAATACTTTTCTTAAAGTCTTGGTGACTGAACACTTAAGCCATCAGTTGTGTCATTTCATCTTTATTTTCATATTGTTATATCTTGATTGTGTTGGCATCTTACGTCCAGTGTCAAGGGGGTTTCGGATTAGACAAGAGGAGGTAATTGATTGTTAATTGTTGGGGTTGTGGGTCTGGACAAGGGTTGGGGTAGGGTTAGATTTCCCATTCTTCCTGTGTAATTGTATGTAGAATAAAAGAGTGTAAATGTTCATCTGGCATTTGTGTTAGTTTTTTAGTTTGAGTTTGCATCCCTCCACTCGCTGTCTGAGCTGAAGTCACTGAACCCATTCGGGTGACGTGACACCCATCATCGTCTCAAGTTTTGTGCACTAGGGCTCTGTTGCTTAGTAATCACAGCTGAATGCACAACAGGTACACACTGGTACAACCATTGAGGTACATAGAATAATAAGGTCTTTCTGTATGTATGTTTGTTCTCTATCTGTATTCTAAGTCCTTGAACGTAAATTATTCTGTCAAAAGGGATTGTTTAACTCATTGAAGTCGTGCCAGAGACGGTGTTACGGCACTAGCGGTGCCTCAGAGGAGCGTGCCGCTGTTATAGGTACGGCGGGTGTTTCCTTTTTTTTTATAACAGAAAATGAGTACCAAGGGAACTAAGCGCTACACATACTTGAAAGGGGTCTTTTTAGAGTAGATTGCTTCCCTTTGACCATATTTTTGACAAAGTTTCTCTTGAGTTCTCGCGATTTTTATAAAGCTGGTAACATTCATTGTTTACAAAATGGCTTTCCGTTTTGAACGCCGATTGTTGGGAAAATTTTGTTTTAGTTTTGTTTTAGTTATGTTTTAGTTTTGTTTTAGTTATGTGCCTCTTCAGATTGTGCTTTCATGATTATTTTTGTGTAAAATTCATTTCTACAGTGTTTTTACATAATAAAAACAAGAGAATCAAATATTTTCATATCAAAAACGGGTGCAACATATAGGTATTGTGCTTCTTATAAAAAAAGTTTTTTTTTGCAAAAGTGATGTGTTTTTGGTGCAAAATATTTTTTTCTGGAGGATTATAGCAGATTGGTGGTAAGTGAAATTAAAAATACATACTTTAAGTTTTCATTTGCAATTTATGTTATGTTTCTATGTTGTCTAGTACATTTGGTGTGATTTTTAAAAAAATTGCCTAAAATCCTGCGACTCTGGAATGATGCCGAGTCTGGCACTCTGCAACTTCAATGAGTTAAACCAAACTGGTACAATCACTGAGGTTATGTAGAATAATGTTCGCATAGAAAACAAAAACAAGTTTTACATGTAGCTAAAGTCTAGCAACATGGACTTGTGATTGAAGAGTTTGAATCTGTATTGAGCCATTATTTTTTTATGTTATAAAATTAAATTACTTGCATGTGTGTTTGTATGTGTGTGTGCTCGAGTGTGTTTGTTTGTGTAAATAGTTTATAGGAAAAACACCCGGATTATTTCTAGTGTAGTCTTCACTTCCTGCTTTAGTGCACAGCCTCACAATTGGGACCTATTGTGAGCAAGTGCAGTGAGGATATTTTTTAACCTCACAAAGGACTGGGTTGACCCGTGCAAACATGTCCTCCCAATCAATAGATTCGTGGCATGGTGTGGCGGATGGGACGTCAAGTAGGCTAGGATTGCAATAAATCAATATCACAAACCTGGCTTGTGTGGCCGTGAGTACATGTGTTGTGTAGGGAATGCTGTTTGAAGTGTTTTCAGTCACATGTTGCCTGAAATAATTGAAGAAGGCTTGTATTTTCTGTTTTTGTTTAAAAGGGTATATTTTATTTAAATTCCAACCACCTATGACATCCAACCAAAGGTGCAAGAAATATGCATATTTATTAGCAGGTGACGGAATTTACAGAGTGCTTTTGGAGTGCTTTAAAACGCTCTTAAAACAGCATATATTATAATGAAAGGACCCTTGGAGCAAGTTGGGGTAGAACGCTCATAAATACACTCTCTGCCTGTAGATGATTCCTAGTTTAGAAGCATATGATATGTGCGCGCATGAATATGCCTGTGGGTTTGTGAGTGAATTTGCTACTGCATTTTTGTTGATTCAGCACACAAATGTAGACATGTAAAAAAATCAGATCGAAGAAATTAATCTGTTTATTTGCAAAATAAATGGGTAGGACCAACAAAAAGTAACTTACCATTACAAAAATCATATCAACAAAGTTATGTATTTTTATACTACAACAATAAACCATTAAAAATCAAACAATTTCGTGTATTTTTTAATACTACATAAATAAACCATAACTAAAATTAAGTAGATCTAACACAACAGTTCAGGTATTTCCATTCTACCAAACATCAACATGTATAAAAATTGCATATATATATATATCTATATGTATATCTATATCTAAAGATAGATAGATAGATAGATAGATAGATAGATAGATAGATAGATAGATAGATAGATAGATAGATAGATAGATAGATAGATAGATAGATAGATAGAAAATCACGTATTTTTTACACTACAAAAATAGACCATAACTAAACTCCTGACCAAAAATTGCAGGTGTGTGTGCGTGTCATAGTGTACAAAATATTAATAGCGTACAAATCCTATATAACCAAGCACTAGCAAACATCTCAATTCGTCAAAACTGAAACTCACAACACCCCCTCCATCCCGCCCCCCTGCCCCTCCCCCCCAAAAAATCAGCAAAAGTTTGTATTTATATCATGGAAACTGACATGTACAACTGAAAGACAGCCTATATAAAATAGTTCCAAATAACATTTTCAAATCCGTGTGTAAAAGTAATCGATAGTTACGAACAACATCCGAAATAGGATAAACTAGCTAAGAATACATTTGTGAAATCCGTTGTTAAACATAATTGATAGCTGTGAACAACACAAATATACCATGCACTAGTTAAGAATAAAATGTTGAAATCTGTTGTTAAAAATAATCGACAGCTATGGTAGTTACGAACAACACACAGATGATAGCAATACACGGACATAATAAATACACGATTTTGGCAAGTACACCGACTCGGTCAGAATTTTTTTTTCACTACTACCACTACCACTACTACTACTACTACTACTACTACTACTACTACTACTACTACTACTACTACTACTACCACCACTGCTACTGGTAACTAACTTTAAAATTTAAAAAAATATAAAAATAAATAAATAAATAAATAAATTAATAATAATAATAATAATAATAATAATAATAATTAATAATAATAATAATAATAATAATAATAATAATGAGATTTGTACAGTCAACACAACAGAACTGGTTTTAATATGCAAGAGTCGGCGAGTATTATTAGGTACTGACTAAGTACACAATAATGACAAACACATGGACATCAATGGACTATAATAAATAAATAAATAAATAAATAACATATTTAAAAAAAAAAACTAATCTGTACACAACAATACAATACAATACAAAACCCCAAACATCCGAATGGCGTCAAGTGTGCAGACAGCACAAAAAAGTGGTCTGCGCATCATAGTTTGCCACCCCCCCACCCCCCTCACCTGAAATAATGGATTTACACAAAAGCAGACGTAGGTGTGGAGTGAGTGGTGAACGGCAGGGTGGCCAAATGGAGGAGGAAGTGCAGAAAGGAGGAGGAGCAGGGCTGGCTTGGGTCTTCAGTGAATAACCCACAGCGTAGTCCTACAAAACCACCCTCTAACACATCAGTAATGGTCAACTGTGACAGCTGGACATTGCAGGAGAAGAAGAAGAAGAAGAAGTGAAGTGAGAGGAGGATGATGTGAGTGAGAGAGGGGAGGGAAGGAGGGGTGATGGCGGTGGCAGATACTACGTCAGTAAAAAAGAAACAGATGGATGGTGGATGAGGGTAGGCAAGAGTAGGAGAGGGGACATGGGTGAGGGGGGGGGGGGGGGGGGCTAGAGGGAAGACCGCTCACCTTAGCCTAGACTCAGGACGCCTATACTCTCCCCTCTATTTAGTAGAGATGTACAGTATAAGGAGTAAGCGTAACCCTTGGTCTTGGCTGCGCTGAAGGAATGGTGGGCTGATGATGATGATGATATGATGATAGCTATGCTATAGCAATTTAGAAATCAGTATTTTTACACTGCAGCACAAAGTAGAGGCGGAGGGATGGGGAGAAGGGGAGGGGTGGGAGACATTGAAGTTTAACGTCCACGCCCACCATTGGCGATACGGCAGACGTTTTGTTTTTTTAAAGCCCAAAGTACATCAGACAACACCTAGAAGAAGAAAAACCTCACAGACACAGACACAGGCACACACACACACACACACACACACACACACACACACACACACACACAACACACACCCACACACACACACACACCTTCTCTCTCTCTCTCTCTCTCTCTCTCTCTCTCTCTCTCTCTCTCTCTCTCTCAAACACACACAAACGTACACAGAAAATCATTGGTTTTCCTATAGACATTGTAATACTGTTATAGGTAAGATGAAGAAAAAGAGAGAACCCCCCCCCCCCCCCACACACACACATTAGGGTCCGTTTTCGCAACAAGCACAATCGGAGATTTCGTTTTCAACGTCCATTAGGAGGTTTTGTTTACAACGTGAGACAAACATGTACTATTTGAGAGTTAAAAAGCCACCTTCAATCTGACTTACACGAAGAGTTGTCAGATGTTGTTTGGTTAAATTCGTTCATTCCAGCTAAGGGACACCTCCATGATTGTATGTGTTAAAACAGATTCTTGTTATCAAGGAATTCTTGAAATTCATGAAAATTGTACAGAGATCATTTGTGTGTTTGTGTGTGTGCGTGTGTGTGTGCGTGTGTTTGTGTTTGTACTCAGTGAATTCATGACATTCCTGAAAATGTTAGGATTGTACGTATTTACAGTAGGTTCTTGCAATCAAGAAATTCGCGAAATTCATTTTTAAAAATGCACAGTTAACGCATTTGAGTGTTTGTGTGTGTGTGTGTGTGCGTGTGTGTGTGTGTGTGTGTGTTAAAGTCGGTTCTTGTAATCAGCGAATTCGTGACATTTCTGAACATTTTTCGGGAGGATGTGTGGCATAAATAACATACTTAAAATGTATTGAAATTTTTTTTGAAAATAACAAAACTTTGTAAGGGAGTTACGAAAATACTCCTTCACTCATTACATTACATTACATTACATAATTGTTGCTTTAGGTCCAGCGGACTCTTCCGAGCCAAATCAGGACCGGACAACCCCCAATCCGCATAAAAGATCTGCTGAAACAACCCTAGTGGGAAAACTGAATGCCCTCCACCAGCCAGTCACTTTACAATAAAGACATCCCACGCAGGGGACGGCTGAGGCTTCACCCCAACTTATCGAACCCCTGTTTACAAAAACAAAATAGAATACAAACATCATTATAAATTATCAACAAAACATATACATATAAAATGCCTACATTGCTAAATAATAACATCATAGGAAGCCCTAGTGACCACCTGGCAGAAAGCGTCCAATATTCCCAAGCTGATCCAACAGACCTCACACACACAAGGAGTTTTTGTCCCGGAAGAGTTTTCAAGAAAAAAGGTAGGTGACTGGTCTAGCGAAGAAGAAGATAGTATAGCAGATTGATAGAACAGAGCAGGAATGAGAAAGAGCAAATGAGAAAGACAGCGACAGTGGGAATTTAAAGCACTAAATTTCCAGAAAGTGGGGATACTATTTATACTGAAACCCCCGGCACCCCAACGGGGGTACTCCTTCACTCAAGAGTTAAATTTTGACTACTAGTATTATATTGAAATGTAAATGTCCATTATGCATCACAAACAATGCTAATTTTACGCGCACAACCTTTTTGTAGACGTGTTTTATATTTATTTATTTATTTAATTGCCGTTTGTTTGTGAAGATCCCCTGTCTCCATCAGCTTTTTAATCCCCTGTCTGCATCAGCTTTTTAATCCCACGTCTCCATCAGCTTTTTAATCCCCTGTCTCCATCAGCTTTTTAATCCACCACCACCCCACCCACCCACCCCAAGCAAGGAATGTATCCAATCATGATGACGCTATTGCTCATTTGCGAGTCACATGGCAGCGGTACATCCTCAAAACCACGTCATTCTCGCCGGGCAAGTTTTCCAAACATAATGCGTCACGAAATACATTACGTCATTGTCACATTTTTCACTTGATGTAACACTCATTCTCTATCTCTCGACATTCTCTCTCCAATGACCAAACAACTAACGCGCTGCTTCACCCAAAGTCGGCGAGTCGGTATATAAGCCGCATCCCCTAGATTTAAAAAAAAAATCAGGAATTTAGTCAACACACAAGCTGCAGTGGTTTATAAGCCGCAAAAGTTGCACCAAAGAAACAAAACCCGCGCAAAAGCGTCGAAAAATGAGCCGCAGAAAGTGAGAAACTAGGCAGCCACAGAAACGAATTTCTCACTTTCTGTGGCTCTTTGATGCTTTTGCGAGTTTTGTTTTGTTTTGTTGGGTGTGCATCCTTGCGGTTTACAAATCACTGCAGCTTGTGTGTAACTAAATTCCTGATTTTTTTTCTTCAATTCAGTGGATGCGGCTTATATACCTATGCACTTCTCTCTCTCTCACTCTCTCTCCCTCTCTCTCTCACTCTCTCTCTCTCTCACTCCCTCTCTCTCACACTCTCTCACACTCTCTCTCACACTCTCTCTCTCACTCTCTCTCTCACTCTCTCTCTCTCACACAACTTAAGGGATGCGGATAATATACCGATGCGCTTTTTTCATCTTTTTTTTTTTTTAAATTCAATTTCTCAAATGTTGGAGTCATGCATCCAGTTCTGTGTTCCGAAAACGAACCCTAACTTTTTTCACAAGACAATATCGAGACAACATAGACTACTACTTCTGGCACTCTTCTCTTGCATAGTGCATCCATCGCTCAAAGAGTTGCTCACGGTCACCTCTGTATTTGTCTGTCAGTTTCTCTATGTGTGTGGTTGTTTGTCTATATTTCTATGTGACTGTTGTGACTCTCGCTCCCTCCCGGCACCCCTATTTGTTTCTATATGTCTGTTTGTCTCCGTGTTAGTCTGTCTGCCTCTTGCTTTGTCCAGGATCTTACCAGTCTTGTCTGTCTGTATCTAGGCCAGTCTGCGTTTGCCCATCTCTTTCTGTGCGTGCCTGTATCTCTTCTTTGTCTCTATATTTTGTATCTTCTTGGCTTTCCTTTTCCACAGTCTCTAAATAAATGTTTAGTCCACCATTCTATCTGTCTGTCTGAATCTCTCTGCTCGCCTGTCTGTCTGTGTGTCTGCTTGCCTCTCCGTCTGTGTTTATGTCAACCATCGAGCATGAAGAACTGTACGCATTACACAAATACTGTCGACATCTTTATCAGCCAGTCAGTGTGTCTGTCTGTCTGTCTGTCTCTCTCTCTCGAATCACAAGCACGAAGAATTGTACACGTCTAAAATTCATACATCGACTACTGGAAGAAACAGTTGGAAAAAACAACAACAAAAAAAAGATAAAAGAATTAATAATACTTGTTATTTTTTTTACAGGTGGAAGACGTTTGACTAATGCAGAACAAGAAGGGCAAAATAGCATTGCTCCCTTGTTAGGTTGAAAAGAGAAATGAAAACATTGAATGTACAGTCATCGGTAGTGGAAAAATGTAAACAAACATTACAAGTTTGAAAAAAACGGATAGACTACTACTAATAGCAGAAGGTAGGGCATAGTATCTACTGCTGCTACTGCTACTACTACTAACACACCCACGCGGGACGTTTCACACACACACACACGCATATATGCACCCACACACACAAGCTGAGACGCGCCCTCTCTCTCTCTCTCTCTCTCTCTCTCTCTCTCTCTCTCTCTCTCTCTCTTCTCTCTCTCTCTCTCTCTCTCTCTCTAGAAGCGTATAAATCTCAATCATTTCTTGTAGGAATTTTGTACAGAAATCCGTCGTCTGCATATATGTGGTATGATCATTTTGTTCAAATGATGGACAATGTCAGTGCAACAAATAGAGATATTCTTTTACTCGGTGACTTTAATATTGACTTGCATAAACCACAACATTCCTGGAAATCCACGTTATCCATGTTTGGTCTCCATCAGCTTGTAAAAGAATCAACTCGAATAACACCGAACTCCTCAACTCTTCTGGATCATATTTACACCAATCAGAGGAATAGAGTTGATAAAGTAATGGTGATTCAAAGTGGCATGAGTGACCACTGTCCTACTATTTGCACATGGCTATGTGAGCGTGATAAGTATACTAAAACAGAGCATAATTACATACAATACAGGTCCTTCAAAAACTTCGATAAGAACGCATTTTTGTTCGAGCTTAGTCTAATTTCATTTGCGAATGTTCTGAACAAGACGGATCCAAACGAAGCTCTTGAAGAATTCTATTCACTCTTCCTTCCCGTTATAAATAAACATGCACCTATGTGTAAGAAGAGAGTAAAAAGTCCAACACTTCCAAACTGGCTAACTCCCAAAATAATGGAAGCTATGAAACTGCGAGACAGATACAAAAAGAATAAGCAGTTTAATGAATATAAAATTCTAAGAAACAAAGTCAATACTCTTGTTAGAATGTCCAAGAAAAATTATTTTCAAAAAATAATTCAAAGTGGGGGGGGGGGGGGGGGGATACCGCCTCACTTTGGAAAGCAATGAATGAAATCACACACAAATCACGTAAGCAGAACCATGTGAGTAAAGCTACCTTTTCTGAAGAAGAATCCAATCTTAAGCATAGCCAACATTGGTCTCAAAGGTAAACATGAATACACCACCCCACGTAGACTAGAAGATTTTTGTAATCAAAGAAGATCTTCAAACTCTTTCGCATTCCCCCCGCTGGCCGTAAATGAAGTAGGAAAATATATTATAGATCTACAAAACAAGCGTTCCACGGGTCCAGATAACATCAATTCTTTTATCCTAAAAATATCTCTGCCATACATTGTTCAAATTGTAACTTACGTTCTTAATCTAAGTCTTGAAAAAGGTGTATTTCCGACTTCACTCAAAATTGCCAAAGTCATTCCACTACCAAAAATCAAAAACCCAAATGGTCTCAATGATTATAGACCCATTTCTTTGTTATCAATTTTGTCCAAACCCTTGGAAAAACATATGCATAAACATCTTTTGCAATATATAGAAAACCACAAACTGTTCCATAATTTGCAGTCTGGATTTCGTAAACATCATTCTTGTCACACAGCGCTAACCAGATTATGTGACACATGGTTATCAGCTATCAATCGATCAAAAGTTACCGGAGCAGTTTTTCTTGATTTCAAGAAGGCTTTCGATTTAGTCGACCATAGCATATTATTTAAAAAAAGTAAGCCTTTATGTTAATAGCAATAACACCACTTCGTTCCTCAAATCGTACCTATCAGACAGAACACAATGTGTCCATTTAAATGGTAAATCGTCAAGTTATAAAACTTTAACATGTGGCGTTCCTCAAGGCTCAATTATGGGTCCACTTCTCTTTTGTTTATTTATCAATGATTTACCCTTATCGCTTGAAAACTCAAACATATCATGCGAATTATTTGCTGATGACAATACTCTACATACTTCTGACAAAGATCTGTCCAAAGTCCAGCTTTCACTTCAGCAAGGTCTGTTGGATGTGCAAAACTGGTGCAAAGAAAACAAAATGTTGCTCAACCCCATAAAACAAAATCAATGGTATAACAACAAGACAGAAGCATCAAATACAGCCTCTCAATTTAAACCTTGACATTGACTCTAAACCAATTACTCAAGTCCGTGAACATAAACTACTTGGTGTAGCTATTGATTACGAATTAAACTGGCAGTGCCATGTAAATAAGGTGAGCAAAACTTTATCTAGAAATTTGTTTCTACTTAAGCAACTAAAGCAATATGTTGGACTCGAAGCTAGAAAAATATTTTTCTACGCACATTGTTTGTCTCATATAAATTATGCATCATCGATCTGGTGTATGGCGAGTGATAACACTTTAAAAAGTTTGAACTCTCTTCACAGACGAGCAGTTAAGCTTATTCACACTGACCCAACTTTGACTACTATACAAAAAATGAAAACTTTACAAATATTACCTTTGGATAAGCAATTTATTTACAACAAAGCAATGCTTATGTACAAAGTCCACACAAATCAATCACCTGAATACCTAAAGGTCCTTCTCTCTGCAGCCCCAAACAGTCGATCCATCAGATCTAAAAGATATTTATTGCCCTTACCACACACTGATAAATTTAAATCCAGCTTTTCCTTTTCTGGACCTTCAATCTGGAACCTCCTCTCAACACAAATCCAACAACAGACAACAGTTGGCAGTTTCAAAACAAAATTACGCTACCATGTATTCAATCAGATAAAATAAAACTAATATTATTAATGCTAAGTTGGTAATTATGTCACAGCCTTAATTTTCATAACGTATATTTTAAGTGTTATTTTTAAAAAAAAAATTAGTTAATGTACAATTCATGTTATAATGTATATCATAAATGTGCATGTAAAAATCAAATGTATTGCTTCATATTGATTAATTTGTTTCCTAAATATGTAAATGTTTTGTTGTTGTGTACTTTGCTTTTAACTAATTGAACCTCTTAAGATTGTTTCATTGTTATTGTCTCCTAATAAGATTTGCTTTTAATGTTTCTAGCCGTGTATCATAGTAGTAGTGGTGGTATATATAGTTGTAGCAGTAATGGTGGTTGGGCTTTTGTCTTTTTGTATTTGTTGTAATAAACGTGTTTTTTAATTTTTTTTAAATTTTTTTAAATTTTATTTTATAATGGTATAGTACATTTTGATGCTATCTTTATCTTATTATAAAAGGTCTGATTGTAAGAATAGGCTCATGCCTAAAATCTTAACCTTTTAAAATAAAGTTCTGAAGTCTGAAGTCTCTCTTCTTTCTTTCTCGCTCTCTAGCTCTCCCCTCTCCCGCTATCATCTCCCTCTCTCTCACTCCCCTCCCCACTCCACACCACACACACACAAAGCAAACTATAGCAAAGCCTTACAAATATTAGTCCGGGAAATGTGTATGATGATAAGTCAAAACATGTGTACGACATGTACTACTAATCTACAATAGTAACTTAGCACTATGTACAATCGATGATTCACACTGGAAAGCAGCAGCGTCAACCTGTATTACAAACAAGTGGCTCGTTTTCCCACCATAAACCTAGGGATGCAGAGGTCAGCTTTTTCCTCAGGGTTAAGCTTTGGGAGGGCAGAGCGAGTGATTGAGCGAGAGAGAGAGAGAGAGAGAGAGAGAGAGAGAGAGAGAGAGAGAGAGAGACAGACAGACAGACAGACAGACAGATAGGCAGAGACAGATAGAGTGGAAAATAATAGTGGATAACGAATGGTAACAACCACGAGACCAAGGTAAGTATTAGGAAGAGGAAAAAAAAAGAGAAGGTGAATGATGAAGGAGGAGGACGAGGAAGAGGAGGAGAAGAAGAAGAAGAAGAAGAAGAAGAAGAAGAAGAAGAAGAAGATGATGATGATGATGATGATGATGATGATGATGATGACGATGGAGAAGAAGATGATGATGATAATGATGATGGAGAAGAAAAAGAAGATGATGATGATAATGAAGATGGAGAAGAATATTAAGAATAAGAAGAAGATAATGATGATGATAATGATTGTTATGATGATGATGGAGAAGAAGAAGAAGAAGAAGAAGAAGAAGATAAAGAAGAAGAAGAAGAGAAGAAGAAGAAGAAGAAGAAGAAGAAGAAGAAGAAGAAGAGAAGAAGAAGAAGAAGAAGAAGAAGATGATGATGATGATGATGATGATGATGATGATGATGATGATGATGATGATGATAATGATGATGATGGAGAAAAAGAAGAAGAAGATGATGATGATGATGATGATACTGATGGTGATGATGATGATCATGACAACGACGATGACGACGACGATGATGATGATGAGAATGAGAATGAATGAATGATTATGATAATGATTTTTTTTTTTAAATTACTGATGATGATGATGATGATGAAGGTCATGAACATGGTGATGATCATTATGATGATCATGTAGAAGATCAAGATGATGATGATCGTGAAGAAGAAGTGGAAGAAGAAGAAGAATGGGGAATCAAACGAGATTTAAGAACTGTTGTGGAGGTCAAAATGAATGGTAGGTGTGGATGGTGGGGAGGCGGGGGGAAAGTTGCGGTGGTTGAGAGTGGAGAGCAGGCGCAAACAGCTTAAGGCATCAACAAATATAATTATACCATGCAAAAGTTACACAATTACATTACAACTACACTACATTCTACACACAGTTTAGGCACTTTTGACGGTATGTTTGCTTGTATCATAAATGACAGCTAAAATGTGTATACACATATACAAAGATAGTTAGAAACGTCGTGTCTTAAAATAATACATTTGATGATAATGACTAGACAATAGCGGGAAAACCTATTGCCACCAATACTGATTCTTGAAATACACATTATATAACAAATCACACCATGATAATACGAATAAACATAAATATATATCATCATACAATACATAATTATCTATCATCATTAAAATACATGATCTTGCAAAGTCCAAGACGAGTTTGCATTGGTTACACTGGACTAAGCATAGGATCAAAACTTTACAATAAAAGGCATACAAGACTTGAACATATATAGAAAACAACAAAAATTTTAAAGATTAATTCCGTCAATACTGATTATGAACATCACACCCACCGCCACGCAGAGTGTCTTCCTCCGCACAAGCCGTACACCGAGTCAAAGGACAACAACATAGGCCTACCCTAGTCCGCGAGGCACTACTCGATGAGCCAGTCAGCGCCTGATCCTTTTTTGAAAAGGTTCCAAACTCCTCACAATTCAGCGTCACGGGTCTTTTGAAAACTTACACAGGGAGTGTTTCTTAACCCAAAAATATAAGACAACCTCTAATCCCCCCCCCCCCTCCTCCCCAACACCCCCCCCCCCTCAAAAAATAAAAATAAATTAATTAATTAAATAAAAGAAACTAAATAAATAACTAAATAAATAAATACAAATAACATTTAAAACTTAATGAATTCTTGTAAGAGAACAATTTTGATTTATAAAGCGATAAATTCAGCTGTTCCTGTGATAAGCCTCAAGGTTGGCTCTAAACACAGCACTGCAGAGGAAGTGTGTATAGTTAAGTAGACATGATTGTTTGATCCCACAAATAAAAGAAGAAACGCCTAAAACTCAAAGGTTAGCTGTCGGGTTGAGCAACGTTTACCCATTATATTATCTTTTTACTGTGCCAACAATGCAGTTTTTGGAGTAAACTAACACCGATGATACCCACACACTTTCACCTTTCTGTTTAACAGAGAGATAACAGTGGAGTGGGAAAGAGGAGGTTAAGAGTAGGGATTGGGGGGGGGGGGGGGGGGGGCAGATCGCGCCACTAAATCAGAAGTTCAGGCAAAATCTACATTGTTAAATGTTCCACAGTGTCAGTGTCAGCCGAGACTGTGTACACGTATGCCTTAGCCGATCCAGCAACGCTGTGCGCGACCCAAAGGCATTATTGTATAAAGGAAGCCAGATGCAATTCACAAATGTATGTTACAAACAAACATTCAAATATCCCAAAAACATTTTCTTCAACAATTTATAATACAGTTCCTAAAAAAAAACCAGCTCACAGCAATCATAATAGTTGGCACAAGGTGATTTTGATGGTGATGGTTGTAGTAGTAGTAGTAGTGGTGGTGGTGGTAGTAGTAGTAGTAGTAGTAGTAGTAGTAGCAGTAGTAGTAGTAGTAGTAGTAGTAGTAGTAGTAGTAATAGTAACAGTAGTAGTAGTAGTAGAAATGTGTACACAAAATTATGAAACATACACAAACAATGAGTACAACAAAATGTAACATATATTTTTTTTTAAATCAAAATCCAACGATTGAGAGAGCATATAATAGAAGTTGCTTAAAGCGTACGTGAAGATAAAAATAAAATAAAAAATAAAAAAAACTTCCCCACGGAGGCGCGGTCGCCGTGTGGTTAGAGCGTTGCCTTGCAGATCTGAAAGTCCCCAGTTCGAGCCCAGGCCGGGGCATTGTGTTGTGTCCTTGGGAATGACACTTTACTCCCGTTTCCTACTCCTTCGGATGAGAGTATAAACCGAGGTCTAGTCTGTGTCGCATGCATTCCATCATAACGGACTTTAAAGATCCTGACGCTCATGTCCTAGACGGGAGAGTGCCGGTGACAAGAGCACACCCAGCATGTACCTTGGATAAAGCGCTTCACTTGGGGCTGCTGTACTTTCGAAAAACGAAAGTGCCCGAATTTCACCTTGGTGATAATAAAGTTATTAAAATAAAAAATAAATAAATAAATAAAAAAGACCGGGCGTAGTTCATACAGCGTAGCGGATGCGCGTAGGTCTGTGCGTAGTATGTCGATTTGAAAGATCTCTGACACTAAGCACGTAGCATATAGTGTCGCCGCAGCCTCACGTTAACGAAAAGGGTCCCCTTTATGTCACAAAGAACAGGTGAGAGCTTTAAACTTAACATCGATGGTTGATAAAGGAGAAATGCCGAAATGGCCCTAGGTGTTAATGGCATTACTCCACAAACTCAAAGCAATGGCAGCTAGAGAAGTGGACAAAGATCTTTTCCTATTTTTGCCTTAGTCCCCGATTATATGTCCAAGATAATGTCATCAAACTCCTGTCCCGTTTGTTTAGGTGACCGCTACCTAAACACTTATTTGTCTGCCTTGATCAAAGTGTTTCACCCCATTTTAAACCTAGATCTAGATCTATATCCGGAATCACACTTTTTTTCCTCTTCTACTGAATAAAATAAAATGTTGCTTCTTTGAGTGTTTTGAGTCAATCTAAACATACAGGCAAATTCTCAAAGTATCTCTTTCTGTTAGCTACGATCTCCGCACAGACGCAACGCTCTCTCAGGGGCACGACAACGTGACACACCTGTAGTTAGTATATAGGCACAGAACTATACAACTTGATATGAAAGTTGACATAGAAAAACAAACAAATAAATAACAACAACCAGTGAGGCACATTTGCAACTGTGAATCATAAAGTGTAGTATTCACATAAACTATACACATTTACTCCGCACCAATGTACCTATGGTCTTCGAGCAAAGGAAACAGTTTTATACGTGTAAATTGAATCCCTCTCTTCTCTGTGACGTATGTGAGCTTAATAAATCCAGGTATCATCATCATCATCATGATCATCATCATCATCATGATCATCATCATCATCATGATCATCATCATCATCATGATCATCATCATCATCATCATCATCATCATCACCATTCATTATATATATATATATATATATATATATATATATATATATATATATATATATATATATATATATATATATATATATATATATATATATATATATATTTTTTTTTTTTTTTTTTTTTTTTTTTTTTTTTTGCTTGTAAACGTACCATTAGTCGTTTAGAGACTTTCACACAAGAAAAGGTTAACAATAAGTAAACTTTTTAAAAATGTTTTAAAGAAAAATAAATTATATTTTGAAATTCTTAGATAAACAAATCCACAATAGTTAGATATTACAGATTCCTTCACGGTAAAAAAAAATTGTAAAAACTATATAATTTTTTTAAGTTTAGAAAAATAATAAATTGAATTGAAAAAAATCAAACTCAACTAGGAAAATATTTTGGCGTCCTCAAAGAACAATATGTGGCATCGTTGTATTCGTCATTTTATGACGTAGGGAACACATTTTGTAAGCTTTGGTAAAATGTTGAGCATGTAAACAAAAAATGTTGCTTTTTTTCATAACTGTCATCATCTGTTGTGTGCTCATGAAAGTCAAAAAGTGCACAAACTTTTGGCGAAATCGAAACAAAATTTTGGCACTTTCGACATTGGTACTGACGTTATACACACCTATCACGTCATTTGTGGCGTTATTAGCATTTTTGATTCTGCACTCTGAGGTAACTTAAAGAGTCATTAGTGTGTTCACTATCTCCAAGCAAAACTTACCAAGAAAAAAAATTGCTTAGGTATGTCCTGAGCAGCAAAATTTTTATATATGTATATGTCCATACATTTTTTTGCCATAAAAAGCTGCACAGGAAGGGGAAAAAAGTCCAAGCAATGACATCACTGTGATATCATCGTTTAAAATTCGTACATCGTGATGACGTCAACGGTAAAAAAACAAACAAACAAACAAAACAACAAAAACAACAACAAAACGTAATAAGCCATGATGACGTCAGCCGTACACTTGGTACGTAATGATGACGTCAGCCGTAAATTGTGACGTTATTTACAGTTCCCAAAAAGGCAACATTCCTGAGAACAGTTCAAGATGCAAAGAGCAACTGGCAGGAAGCTATGATGGCAACACAATGAGCGTGATGCATGGACAAAGTCCTAAAACAAATTAATTGTCCAAGACAGTAACATCTGTCCAAGCTCTACACACATTGTACGAGTTTGGTCTGTGGAGTAGTCCCAGACTTCTAGTTGCTGGTCTCAGTCTACGCATCGCAGTACTGTAGAACAATTATCGGCACAGTGGAGCTCAATCCTCCCACCCAATCCTTGACCCAATCCATTTGGATCCAACCGACTTCAGTGCAAATCCAACCTAAAGAAAACTGTGCATAGCGCACTATTCCATGTTGTGAGGACAGGCTCAGGGCTCACCCCAAGAAAAATCCAAAAACCACCACGCTTTGATTGACAGAAGCTTCCATTTGTCCAAGGTTTTCTCGCTCTTTCTCTCTCTTCTCTCTCTCTCTCTTCCCTCACAGCTCAAGATCAAAGCTGAAACAAATAAACAAACCATGCACTGTGAACGTCCAATGTAAATTTACATTCAAGACAATAAACACGTAAACTGTAGTACGTAGTCTGAGTATAAATTAAGCCCTATATACGAATAAGACTCGAGACTCATTCATTCAAAGATTCAAAGACACAAAAGACTCCAATTTTATTATTGTTTTAAATACTTTAAATAAACATTCCAAGGTGCTGTGGTGTCTGAACTAAAACAGTTTACTATACCAGGCCTCGGCTGTGAATGTGTACCTAGCACAATTCAGAACTAAAAAAGTTTGCTATATCAGGCCTCGGCTGTGAATGTGTACCTAGCACAATTCAGAACCGCTAAACCCGGGAAGATACGGAAGGGGAGGCGTGCAGCAACACTGGCCCCGAGAAATAATGCCTCTCTCCCACACAATTTACAAGTTAAGTTACTTATGCCTCACTCAAAGCAATATGTTGAAGGACTGATTGACAATGATTATTCACTTACCTAGCAATGGGTGCAGACGGCATCGTCGCCCTTGCTTGCACGGCTCTGCAGCTTTGACCTTGACTTTGACCTCGAAATTCGTTCGTCCATCCTTCCGACCTTGACCTGAGGTGGGAGGTCAAGGTGGCGTAAGACAGGAGAACGGGCAGCGGGTTGGCGGGATGCAGGGTGATGGCGGAAGGAGGGATGTGACGTCTTGGAACAGCCGGCGACGATGACGCGAGCGGTCTGGTGTTTTCATGGGCTGACAGCGCCGGAAGTGCGCGCGACAAGGTGGGATGCGAGGCGGCCGACGGGACAGTCGATGACGTAATCAGGAGGTTGTTACGAGGAGGAAGGCACTGAGCTGAGGCGGTTGAGTGGACAGACGAAGGAATAGCCGATGCCGTCTCCATTCCACCTGGGTTTCGGGTAAACGTGGAAACAGAGGCAGAGGGCTGTGAAAACCCAGGAACCGCCGATGACGTCTGAGGGTGGTTGCGAGACGGGAGAGCGGGGCTCTGAGCAGGAGACAGGACTGTGGGCGTCGGGACGGCCAATGGGGCTCTGCCAGGGTTGGGGGAAGGATTATTTCCTGCACCCACGATAGCCCTCCTCGATTCTCCACTATTTCTTCTTGATTCTCGCAGCGGCGCAGAGCCTCTCGGGCCTCCCATGGCGCGCACGACGCCGCAGTTTCCGGAGACGGACGAGTATGGCGGCGGCGGAATTTCCTCCCAGTAGCATGACGGATACTCGAACGCGTAGCGGGGTGGGGGAGTCGCTCTGCCTGTATTACCAGCTTCGCCAATTCCTTCCCTTCCGCTTGCTCCAGCATTTGGTTGCTCTTGACTTCGCTGTTGCCCTTGACCCTGGCCTTGCAGTTGGCCTTGATTTTGGCGCTGAAGTTGCTGGTGAACTCTTAAGTTTGACCTCACTGGCACAGTAGGTACTCGGCCAGATATGACTTCTTCGTAGGTGGGCAGGCGCGTTGGAGGTGCTGATTTAAAAGAGAAGTACAAAACAACATCATAATAGCACTAAGAAATTATTTTTGTTATAGGATCTTTAAGAGCAAACTCGAAATCATCGTCAACGTCGTTAATTTTATCATCGTTATGATGATGATGATGAAGATGATAATATGATGATGATGATGATGATGATGATCATCATCATCAGCAGCAGCAGCAGCACCATACAAAGAATGTGCATACTACTATACCAGCTAATGTCCTTGATGGAGTCTAGTAAAACGATAGAACTATGCTACCATGATTTGGTAGAATCAATCCCAACATTTTCATGTATTTGTTGATACAGGACACTCAGTGTGAAGAGCAGAAACTCTCTGTCTGGCATTGTCTGTGTGTGCAGCAAGATCGTTGGCAAGAAGCATGTGCCTCTGGAACAGTTGTTCAATGACAGAGCCCTCAGCAAGGCAGTTAGTATTCAATGTGACCCAACCCATCCCCTCTCCTGTCTGAACTTCTTCCTTCTAAACGAAGATTCCGCAATAATATGTAATGTAAAACGAAGATTCTGCTGTGCTCGCTCCAGAACACAGAGGTACAAAAACACCTTCATTCCTATCGCCATCTCCTTGTTGAATGATAACCATGCCAGCCGAGAATTTGTTCCTTGTGCTTGTGTATTTAACTGCCTTGCTGCACATTTCATTTCATACATCCCATCTGACCATGTTGTTATAATTGATAGTATTATTATAGTGTTACATGTACTAGTATTATGTTATGACGACCATTGCTTCCCTTGACTATGATAACTGCTTTCCATCATGAAAACAGCTTGATGTGATTGCTCGTAGTATATACTATTAAATTACTGAGAGGAGAAGCTACGACCACTACGAGCAATCACATCATAGGCCAGCTGTTTTCATCTTGGAAAGCAGTTATCATAGTCAAGGGAAGCAACAAACTATCGTTATGAAATGAAAGTTATCTCAGTTATATGTTCCTGATATGACTTGTCCTGTAAACCAAATGAAATGAACTGTAAATGTATTAGGTGGGGGTATATGCATTAGTAGTAAGAAAGAACTGGAAGAGATTGTGTGTGATCATGATTTTATGTCTTATCCCAGTTGTTTGAACAGTTTTTTTCTGTTCTTTTCTTATTCGCTGAGACGCAGTGTGCTGTATGAATTCTCCATTGTGGGTAATACAAATTTGTTGACGACTTAACTTCTTCATCATCATCATCATCATCATCATCATCATCATCATCATCATCATCATCATCATAATCATCATCATCATCATCATCATCATCATCATCAACAACAACAACAACAACAACAACAGCAGCAGAAACAGCACCAGCAGCAGCAGCCTTTACGTCGTCCTCTTTGAGAACGTGAATGTTTGTCGTCGTCGCTATCGCTTGGTCGACAACGTCATCAATATTATCGTCGCTGCAGTCATTATCATCATCATCATCATCATCATCATCATCATCATCACACCGACAATATCAAACTACACCGTACCAGGACGCACAGCAGTTCTTGAGGAAGGGAGACCACCACTGCCTTCCTCTGCTCTGCAAAAGGCTGGATTATCTCCCCCACGACTAGGGCGGTTTTGTCCAACCACATAGATAGGAGCTTGTCTAAAAATGAAATAAACAAATAGAACACATTTATTTAAACGCACATCAATTGAAATAAAGTCAAATAGCAATAAAATTAATAAAATAAAATAATAAAATAAATTAAAATACCAATAAAGAAAATAAACATAAACATAAGACTGTACACATTTTGAATTAAAAATGATACAGCGTGAAAAGTTGGGCTCTGTCGGCCATTTCAGACACAGAAATCAAATGAGCATAGATGGAATGAAAGAAAAAAACAACTGAATAACTAAACTGACTGAATGAAAGAATTACTGTACACGCATTCGCGGTTCTGGGTGAAAAGCCGATCTTAATCCCCAAGCTGGTGTTACAACGAGATGACCATGGAAGTCACAAAAAGAAGTACCGTAAAAATTCGAACGCATCGGTATATAAGCCGCATCGCCTACATTTTAAAAAAATTTAAAAAATCTGGAATTCAGTCACACGCAAGCCAACGTGTATCTATTAATAACCCCAATTGTACATAAAGATGATGTATGATGACAACGACGACCACGATGATGATGATAATGATGATGATGATGATGATGATGATGATGATGATGATGATGATGATGATGATGATGATGATGATGATGATCATTCATCATGAACACGATCAAACTGTTGATAATCAACATATTAACACATCAGCGCCATAACACCACAACGGTCAACAAAGTAAGCCCTACTGAATCAACTGATCATTACTAAACAATCTCCACCATCACCGCAACAAAAACAACAACAACAACAAAAGAACACGCAAAGTAAAACACATCCAACATTTAACACACAAACTGGCACCACCATCAACCCCATCTCCGTCAAAAACACCCTCACAACCACCACCTTAAAAAAAAAACACCGCCTCAGCATGTCTAACCTGGAAAATCTCCCTCTGGGTGGGGTGTTGCTTGCAAACAGTTTCTTCCGGGATTTGAGGAGGACGATGATGATGATAAGGCCGATGACGAAGACGACGCCGCCGAAAGCGATGAGGATGATATGCAAGATGGAGAACTCGCCTGCTTGACGTGCTGTCACTGTGTCGCCGAATGTTCCGGATGATGTCGCTGTGGTCGTTGTCCGATCCATGGTGGAGTTATCTGTAAAAAATATATAAATAAATAATAATAATAATTTTAAAATAACATTAATTTTAAGCATTTCTCCAGGATTAGCAAGACAGCAAACCATTCAATCCAATAGTCCACACACTCACACATACAACTGAAAATGGAAATTTTCTAAAAGTGTTGATGAATCTGCTTTATTTTAAAGAAGCGAAATGACGACGACGACGATGATGATGATGATGATGATGTGGTGGTGGAGGAGGAGGAGGAAGAAGAAGAAGAAGAACGTTCAAACCGGCGATCATGCTGTTAGTTAACCACTGTCGCGTTCATTACATTAGTTTGTCACGGTTGAGTGATTTTCTGATGGAAAGCGAGAGAGAGAGAGAGAGAGAGAGAGATAACATTACATGATTATTGCTTTAGGTCCAGCGGACTCTTCCGAGCCAAATCAGGATCAGTATAGCTGAATCAGGACCACAAAATCAAGACCACAACTTCACTGAAAGAGGATTCGCCCCTGATCCGCATAAAAGATCTGCCAAAACAACCCTAGTGGTAACACTCAATGCACTCCACCAGCCGGTCACTTTACAATAAAGACATCCCACGCAGGGGACGCTGAGGCTATACTCTAATTTATCGAACCCCCGTTTACAAAAACAAAATAGAATATAAACATCATTATAAAATATCAACTAAACACATACGTATAAAATGCCTACATTGCTAAATAATAACATCATAGGAAGCCCCAGTGACCAACTGGCAGAAAGCGTCCATTATTTCCAAGCTGATCCAACAGACCTCACACACAAATGAGGAGTTTTATCCCGGAAGAGTTTTCAAGAAAAAAGGTAGGTGACTGGTCTATCGAAGAAGAAGATAGTAGGCCTACAGTAGATTGATAGAACAGAGTAGGAATGAGAAAGAACAAAGGAGAAAGACAGCGACAGTGGGAATTTAAAGCACTAAATTTCCAGTTAGTCATATAGATTAACGTCACCGGACACATAAGCGTATAGGGGACGATGACATAACAGCGGCTAAATTTTCAGAAAGTGGGGATACTATTTATACTGAAACCCCCGGCACCCAAGCGGGGGTAGAGAGAGAACGAGAGAGAGAGAGAGAGAGAGAGAGAGAGAGAGAGAGAGAGAGAGAGAGAGAGAGTAACAAGATGGAAGAGGAGGAGGAGGAGGAACGAATTTAACGTGAGTGATTATTAGATAATTTGTACCATTAATCAACAAGACCATCTGTCCCACTTCACTCTCCCACTCAAAACGTAGTCTAAACGATGTGTAGAGCTGTCTCATGCCAGGAATAGTACCATGCTTCATGAGTGTGGTCCCGCTCTAAAGCAACGCGGCACAGCTTTAAAGAAAGAGGGGTAAGACTATGGTAGAGGTTCTAGGCGAAAGGAGGGGAAAATATTGACTTTATGATTTATATTGCAAACCCGCGACTTTGTCGGTAGTCGTCAACCACCGTGCCGCGTTCATTACAGTAGTCTGTCGCGGTTGAGTGATTTTCTGATGTGGAGACTCAGACCTTTTATTTATAACAAGGATACAGATTTTAGGCGGGAGCCTAATCGATCTTACAATCGTTCCTCGGACACTCACCCACACACTGACGGAAAGAAAGAAAGCAAGAGAGAGAGAGAGAGAGAAAGAGAGAGAGAGAGAGAGAGAGAGAGAAGAAGAAGAAGAAGAAGAAGAAGAACAACAACAACAACAACAACAACAACAACAACAACAACAACAACAACAACAACCACAACAAGAGAAAGAAGAATAAGAAGAAGGAAAAGAAGAAGAAGTAGAAGAAGAAAAAAGAAGACCCCCCCCCATTCCCCCACAAAAAAAAGATAAAAAAAGAAGAACAACAACAGCAATAATAACAAGAGAAAGATTAAGAATGAACTAATGTAATATGACTGAACATTAGCTCTAAGGAGAGCGAGAGAGAGATAGAGAGAGAGAGAGAGAGAGAGAGAGAGAGAGAGAGAGAGAGAGAGAGAGAGAGAGAGAGAGATCTAAATACATTTAGGACAAAATGATTAACTGATTACAAATTTCCATGGCTTGCAATGCAGACCAACCTCTCTTCAATTTTTGATATTCATACTGGCATACTCACTCTCAGACAGCAATTTCTACACACATAGCATAGGAATTTGGCATAAATGCATGGGTCATTTCTAACAAGTGCCAACCAAATACACATAGAAACAAGATGACAAGCCATATAAAGTGGTTTTTAGACTAAAACATTAATGTGGAATTGTGGTCTGTTTTGTTCGCTCACTCGCACACACATTAACAGCGACTCCCAACCAATTCAAATTCTAAATAATATTCATACAATCCTGAACTTTTCTTCGTCAAATACTTAAAACACAGTCATAGTCGTTGTGTGTGTGTGTGTGTGTGTGTGTGTGTGTGCGCGCGCGTGTGTGTGTGTGTGTGTGTGTGTGTGTGTGTGTGTGTGTGTGTGTTTGTGTTTATGTTGTGATTTGGAATTTCATGTTTTGCTTTTGCTTCGTTTAATAATAAATACATATATAATTATTTATTTATTTTTCTTCTGTAAAGCGCTATGGGCTCTAGTCAGAAAGGGCGCTGTACAAATGTTAATTTTTATTTGTTTTCAAAAATGTTAATTATTACATATTCTTTATCAGCAATTCAGAGAGAGAGTCGGGAGGGAGAGAAGGAGGGAGGGAGGGAGGGAGGAAGAGAGCAAGAAATAAAAAAGAAGACGGGACAATTGTAATATAACTTAATATTAGATATTCTTTATCAGCAATTAAGAGAAAAAGAGAGAGAAAGAGAGGCAGAAGAAGAAGAAGAAGAAGAAGAAGAAGAAGAAGAAGAAGAAGAAGAAGAAGAAGAAGAAGAAGAAGAAGAAGAAATGTAATATGACTAAATATTATATATTCCGTATCAGCAATTAATGGATAGAGAGCGAGAGCTAGAGACAGACAAACCGAGAGAGAGAGAGAGAGAGAGAGAGAGAGAGAGAGAGAGAGAGAGAGAGAGAGAGAGAGAGAGAGAGAGAGAGAGAGAGAGAGAGAGAGAGAGAGAGAGAGAGAGAGAGGATGTTATAGTGAAAGAAATGTTCACAAACCTTTTGTTCAACACCACGCTCACCCAAAAACACACATTGACCACACAAACAAACATGTGGTGGGTACAGGCAAGTCTCTATTACAGAAGACAGAAAGAAAATATATTTTAAAGTTTAAATTGTAGATAGACTGCACCCAGCACCTCGTTTAAAAAACACTAGCGCATTTGCAAATATAATTATGTAACATTACAATAAGTATATGAACAATAAAAAATGTTGCTATTTTTGGCCAAATACCGATCAACACACTACTTGGAGTTCGACTGAAGAAAAAGCGCGTGAAAACATCCCAAATTATTATTATTATTATTATTATTATTATTATTATTATTATTATTATTATTATTATTATTATTATTATTATTATTATTATTATTATTATTTGGTCCTGATTTGGCTCGGAAGAGTCCGCTGGACCTAAAGCAATAATCTTGTATTATTATTATTATTATTATTATTATTATTATTATTATTATTATTATTAAAATTAATTGTACAATTAAAGAGTTACTCACTTTAAAAAAGGTAATGATTTAACACGCAATATTTAATAAATAGGATGACATCAATACTATACTCAACATTCCTTTACAAACACAGATACACTGACTATATATATTCAATCACACTCAGCACAGATCAGTCAATAAAGCAACATCAAGTTCAGAAATGTAGTGTATGGAATCATAGTCTGACACGCATGAAAATACTACTAATCCCACTATATTGCCCCTCCTAACACAACTACTACAACTAACTTTAACTAACTACTACTTCTACTGCTGCTACTGCTGCTGCTGCTGCTGCTACTACTACTACTACTACTACTACTACTACTACTACTACTACTACTACTACTACTACTACTACTACTACTACTACTAGCACACCAATGCACAGATAGAAGAGTTCAACACTAATACATACTGGAATGATCCTAAGCACTGACAGCATTGGATGGGCACAGCTGACAGACAGCTGGCGTGGCCGTGGGACCGTCTTGGGCGGTTGCTGCAGTCGAACTGATGCGGCGGCTGCCAGTGAATCATCTTTTACTACCCTTCTGGCACTGTCGCAGTGTCCCCCCTTTTTGCTTTTCCCAATTATCCCGCCTTCTCTGGCTCCCCCTCCGCCTACCCCCTCCCACACCCTTACCCCACCCTTTGTAACTCTCTCTCTCTCTCTCTCTCTCTCTCTCTAAATTACTGTTCTACTATTCTGCCTCATGCTTTGCCATAATATCTTTGTCGCGTTCTCTTCTTCAATTTATTCTCCTCTCATCTCCTCTCCTCAAATTCCTCCTCTCCAACACTGCTCTTGTTCCTCCACGGCGCCCTTAGCATTGCACAAAGGATCGGGCGCGCTATAGAGAAGTCGTCATCATCATCATCGTCATCATCATCATCATCAGCATCAGCATCAGCATCACATCGCACTCGCCAATTCGTTTTTCCTTTCCTTTTAAACACCATCTCTTCACTCCACCTAACGCTGCTGTTGCCGATTGTTGTTATGACAGATAGTGTGATCGTCCCTTTCTTCACAATAAGGCTTCTAGCTAGCACTACTAGTGCCTCGTGTATGGAATATATTAATTGTCACCACTTTCATCTAAATAATCTTTATTTAGAAGCATATTTTCTATATAATTATTTGTTTACAAACAATGTAACAGTTCTCTGAATAATACATTTTGTCGGTAATCCTATCCTATCCTATCCGTAACTCGAAAGTCGTTGGGGCACAACAGATGATCGTTTAACCAGCGTAATCCATCTTTCTTTGTCCTCAGCAACACTCATGGCTTCGCTCAGTGTCAAATCAGTCCATTCTCGAATGTTGTCCTTCCACCTCTTTTTCGGTCTCCCTCTTCTTCTGCCTGCTTGCACCGTGCCTTGAAGAATGGTCGTTGCAAGGCCTGATGCCTTGTGACGTGGCCATACCATCGAAGATTCCGTTTCTTCACCACTGTAAGCATGTTATCGTGTTGCCCAATGGCTTGTGTCGGACTTCGTCGTTGGTGATGTGCTGGGTATAGAAAATGCCCAAAAGTCTTCTGTAGCACCTCATCTCCATGCTTTGTATTCTTTGTTGGAGATTGCTGTGAGGGTCAATGTTTCACAAGCGTTTAGGAAGATGGAGATGACAAGGGAGCGCAGCAGCCTTACCTTGGAATGTAGACTGATGGTCGTGTCTTTCCAAATGGGCTTCAACCTTGTTAGGGCAGCAGTTGTTGGTGCGATCCTAGAGAGGACTTCCTGTCGGGACCCTATGTCTAATGCAATGGCTCCTAAATATTTGAAGCTATGCACTGTGTTGAGGGATCGGCCTTGGACTTTGATGTCTGTGTTGATGCCATTGGTGTTGTTGGTCAACAATTTGGTCTTTTCTGCACTTATTTCCATTTCAAAGGATCTGGAGGTAGTGTCAAATATCAGTACAGCTGCTCAAGTTCTTATTCCTCTCCAACCAATCCATCAATGCCATCCGCAAAACGGAAGTTGGAGATGGCTCTACCTCCTATGCTGACTGTGCCTTCGTGATATGCAAGGGCACCTAACATGATGCCTTCTAGGAAGATGTTGAAGAGTGTTGGAGAGGGTAGGCATCCTTGACGCACACCGATTGTTGTTCTGAACCAGTTCCCGATGACGCTGTTATGGAGGACTGCACTGGTAGCCTTGTCATACAGGCTTTTGATGACTTCAATAATATGAGGGCTGATGTTGTACACTCTCATGGTTGCCCACAGGGCTGCATGTCAGACTCGATCATACGCTTTCTTGAAGTCTACAAAAATATGATATAGATGTTGTTGGTGCTGTAGGTATTTCTCGCAGATTATTCTGAGGTTAAAAATCGTTTCAGTGGTACTTTGTCCTGCCCTGAATCTTGCTTGTTCTTCATCTATGATTTGTTCACCTTGGGGTTTCAGCCTGTTGAGTATTATTTTCCGGAGGACATTGCTGGGACGGTTGATGAGGCTGATGGTGCGATAATTTTTACACTCCTGAACGTTATCCTTTTTGTGAAGAGTGATGGCAAGCGACGGGGTCCATGGTGTTGGCCACTTGCCACTCTGCCAGATCTTGTTACAGATAATGGTGAGTGCGTCAATCATCGCTTCACCTCCTACTTGGAGCAGTTCCGCGGGTATGTTGTCCACTCCCGCTGACTTCCCTTTCTTCAGCGATTGCACCGCTGCCTCAACTTCTTCTAGGAGACATGGGAGGATTTCGGCTTCTCTGTTCTCTGGACATGCTAGAACTGATGGGTCTCCGTTTGGTGTGTACGTTGTAAAGGTCAGAGCAGTACTCTGTCCATTTATCCAAGACTTCTTGTTCTTCTGTAAGGCATATGCCAGACTTGCTTTGGATCGTAGAGATCTTGGGCTGTTTAACACTTGTCAGCCGTTTCACAGTCTTGTAGGCCTTCTTGCTGTTGTTCTTGTTCAGAGTGCTCTCTATTTCCTGGCATTGATATTCTATCCAGTTCTCCTTTACTGTGCGCATACCTTTTCGGATGTCATTGTTGATTTTTTGGTAGGCATAAGCTCCCTGTGAGATGTTCTTTTTATTTTTCATCTCTCTTCGTTTGTCACAGAGGTCCACGGTTTTTTCTTTGGGCGGTGCTTGCCAAGGATCTCAGTGGCGGCATCTGTCACAGCTGAGTTGAAGGTGGTGGTCATGGTTTTGAAATCTACTTCACCAGCTCCCAAATTGAGCAGTGGTACAAATTTCCCTCCAACTGTGGCTTCGAATATTACTGCTACCTCCGGGTATTGCAGTTTGTCCAGGTAGAACTTCAGTCTGGTGCACTTTGCTGTGTTTACTCTCTTCAAGTGGAGCCGGAAAGACATCATCACGAAATCGTGGTTACTTCCTATGTCTGCTCCTGGTAAAGTGTGTTTCCTTCCAATGTTGACGCTTGATCTGAAGCGTCTCTTGACCATGTAGTCAATCTGGTTGTGATGCTCACCGCTGGAACTGTGAAGCTTGTGGCGTTTGACGGTCGTTGTTTCACCTAGGCCTTTCCAGGGCAGTTCGCTGAAACCTAAAATGTTCCATCGATAGTAGTCCAGCTCGTGAGCCAGTTCTACTAATTTTTCCTCCGCAGTTAGTTAGGGTCCTGACATTCCAGGTTCCTGTGACGATGTTGTCTCTCGTGCGGATCTTGCTAAGTTGTCCATCAGTAGCACACTTATCACCTCCATCCTGGTGCCCAATGGAAGGAGCGGCCCTTGGTGACCCGGGCGACGACCGATCTGGTATGGAGTGAGTGGTTCTTTCCACCATACGGTGTGTCTTGGCAAGAAAGACCTGGCGGGGCCCAATCCTCTCCAGGCTGTTGGCCACAGCCAAAATCCGAGCACGTGGCCGTTGAACCTATAGTAACGTGATATTCCTCCGTCCTGGCCGGTGACTTCTGTGTAGAAGACCGTGCTGACATCACCCCTGTTAGTCGCCTCTTACGACACGCCTGGAAACGTTCGGTCTATTCTGTTCAGTGCTCCAACCCACAGGATATTTTGTCGGTAAATATCTTATTATTTCCTATCCTATCCTATCCCGTAACCATCTTTCCCTGTCCTCAGCAACCCTGATGGTTTCGCTCAATGTCAAGCCAGTCCATTCTCGAATGTTGTCCTCCCACCTCTTTTTCGGTCTCCCTCTTCTTCTACCTCCTTGCACTGTGCCTTGCAGGATGGTCTTTGCAAGACCTGATGATCTGGTGACGTGGCCATATCATCGGAGTTTCCGTTTCTTTACCACTGTGAGCAAGTCATCGAGTCGTCCAATGGCTTGTGTGATGGTCTGTCGGACTTCGTCATTGGTGATGTGCTGGGTATAGGAAGTGCCCAGAAGTTTTCTGTAGTACCTCATCTCCATGCAGCTCTGTGAGCAACCATGAGAGTGTAAAACATTAGCCCTAAAATTATTGAAGTCATCAAAAGCCTGTATGACAATGCTACCAGTGCAGTCCTCCACAACAGCGCCATCGGAAACTGGTTCAGAACAACAATTGTTGTGCGTCAGGGATGCCTACTCTCTCCAACACTCTTCAACATCTTTTTAGAGCGCATCATGTCAGATGCCCTTGCAGATCACGAAGGCACAAGTCAGCATAAGGTGTAGAGCAATCTCCAACCTTCGTTTTGCGGATGACATTGATGGCTTGGTTGGAGAGGAACAGCTGGTACAGAGGCTTGACACCACCTCCAGAGCCTATGGAATGGAAGTAAATGCAGAGAAGACCAAAGTGATGACCAACAACACCAATGGCATCAGCACGGACAGCAAAGTCCAAGGCCAATCCCTATACACAGTTCATAGCTTATTATTTACCTAAACAATATATTGTTTAAGTAAATAAATCATAATATAAGCTAATATGGCATTGTTGCTAAATATGAACTTATTTAACTGTGTAATACATTATTTAGCAACAATAATGTGCTATTTAGAAATGTTTACAAATAATGATTTGTATACCTATATAATGCATTATATAGCCGAATTTGTTAAATAATGTATTATTTAGAAGATGTTGCTAAATAATGCATTATTTAGGTAAACAGTTCATTTTTTATTTTCGTTACTTAGGAGATTGGCAGATACAAGTCGTATTACTGTGAGGTTGTGTGTATGATAAAGACATTGGGAAAATCGTGATTTTACGCAGTTTTGCAATTTAAAATGAAGCAACTGTTTTCTTTCACTCTTTTTTTAAAAAAAAATATTTTGGCAACAGTATCAATATACGAAACTGCAAGGGTAACGGATCTGGAAAAGAGGGATTTATTATTTGTGTATTGTCGGGATTTCCTTCACAGTAAATACACATGGGAAGCTCCAAAGTTAACGGCGATCTTGTGAAAAAGAAAAAGCAGAAGCGCTGATTCCAGTTTTTCTGCACATCAGTACTCCTGCTACTGCCACTATCTTCTACACCTATCTCTGCGTGTTGGGGATAAATAAATGCCAAAAGAAAGCACTTTTTTTTTCTACTGACAGAGAGAACACTGAACACATCCGCTTAAAACTGACCTTAACCTTTCGTTTGTGTTTGGGACGTTACATACGTTTTATC
>CM072522.1:6665877-6725877 GCA_036898135.1 Oncomelania hupensis
TAGGGCAGACGGGAATAACCATCCCAAGGAGGATGGGATAGGGACCTAAATCAACACTGAACCGCCAGAGCAATCATACTGCTAAGGTAAACAGTGAAAATGGCTTCTTTACCTTGCCCACAACTGAATTCTAACCAATAGAATCATTTGATTTCTGTGTGTATTTATACTAGTCTCTAAAAGTAACGTCTTGCAGCGTTGGAGAAACATGTATAGCTTGCCGGTTGGTTTCTCATGGGCAATAAAGTGTCTGGCCTGAGAGAGACTTGTTTCTCGCAGTCCCTACTGGTCCGGTCACTGGGCAGCCATACGACCGCCACATGCGGGTGCTTGCCGGACATACAAGTGGACACGACCCACCATTCAACAGCACGGCCAGGAACCGTAAATCTATCGATCGCTACCATTACGCAGTCGCAAGAGTGGCTTCCCTGGTTATCACCCGCCCTCGATTCGCAATCTCCCTATCTCTAAGTCTCAACATCTCTTAATCGCGATCCACTTCCCACTATCTCTCTTCTTCAATGTCCACTGTTTTGTTACTTCTCTGTCTGTGCGTGTGACTGTCTGTCTGGCTGGCTGGCTCTCTCTCACTTTCATATGACCACCCAAAACCAACATTATTGAAACCTAATTTTAATTTATAAGGGTCTTTAAAATCCTTTGGGTTGCCCAGCTGCTTTTTTGAGACGTAAAACAAGGCCGTGATTAAAATGACAGTTGCTTTTTTTTCATCAGTACATCAGCTGCAGGGGCAGACAAATCCATTTGAGAGGATGGGGAAGGGGATGAGGGGGGTATAGGAGAGTCAAACAGTATTTACAACAACGTACCGTACTTCAACCTTAGGGGTATTACTCAAGTTGGGTGCCTCTAGGTGCATACTATATAGCAACAGCAGAAGATACAGCACACAAGTTCTCACAGTCCGATAGAGAAAAAAAAAACAACAGAGACGAGAGAAGACAGCTAGAGAGTTAGAAGACGGCGATGAGAATTGTGAGAAAGAATGAACTCTAGAAAGAGAAGATTATTGAGTTGAGTCGAAAGAGGACAGGAGATGGAAGCGAGGAGAAAGAGAGCTAAGTACAGCGTTCACCCAATTTGTCTGTTGTGTTTGTTGTATTTGTGTGGATAGTTATCGTTTTGGGGTTATCTTTGGTTAACTTGCAGAATACTGAAAATGAACGGATTTAAGGACTTTATTTCCTCAGTAAAAGTGTATACATGTTAATTGAACTGGATTCGGTGTATGTAAACTGAATGTTGCGTGAGAGTCTGACGGCTGTTCATTTTTTCTTGTCCGTCAACTGTTTAGTGTATTGCCTTGTGTGTCTATTGTTTGTTTATCTCTGTCTGTAGTTACTTCTTCACTTCTCTACACATGTCTTGAAAGAATATACGCCTGAGGAAACATAAACATGGAGGAACATAGACCTAGATTTGGGGGATCACGTAGGCCTGGCGGACCACGGGGCTGACCCTGTCGGGCGTGAAAATACTGCTGTGCGATAAAGCTAGGCTGAGCACGCTCGATCACATGCCGCTGTCAGAGAGTGCCCGCAGATGTAAGGCTTTGCTGGGATGACGATAATTGTAGCATCTGTAATTACTTTTACACTTTTCTGTCCATCTCTCGCACTTTTTCCCGCCTCCCCCCCCCCCCCCCCCGCTCTCCTCTCCTTCGTCTCTCCCTCCATCTCTCTCTCTCTCTGTCTTTCTCTGTTTCACTTTCTCTCTCTCTTCTTCTTCTTCTTCATTATAACCACCACCACCACCACCACCACCACCACCAACAGCAACAACAACCAACAGCAACCACTAACAACATAAACTGGTCGTAATATATACATCAGTAGAGCTCAAAGCGCGACGGTCGGTATACACAATCGCTGAGATTATATCATAGCCATCATACAAGTAAGCCTACACACACTATTAGAGAAGGGAAATAAAATCGAATTTTCATATTTGAATTTCTAAAATTTACTTTGATTGCATCCAATAATTATATTTAAAAGAAACAGTGGGTAACATGAACAGCTTTGTAACTAAATCACATACGTTTTCTGCGAGGTTCGCACCCGCGACCTTCGAAGATGAAACTAGCGCCTAACCAATTGCGTAAACATGCTATCCCATCGTCGTCGTTGTCATCATTATAATCATTATCATCGTCATCGTCATCAGCACCACCACCACCACCACCATCAGCAGTAACAGAAGCAGCACTCTCGGAGCAAACGAAAGATCTCTATTCCAATAGTGGTTTTGATTTCCCCGTTGTTCAGTCGCTCTTGTATGATACCCCACCATACAAAGGATTCTGACAGTCAAGCCGAAAGTTCTACCTTTATTATGAAACAGCAAGAGGGTACCAAACATTTTCTTCGCTCATTTCACGGTCCAGAGACCTCTTATGTCCTCAAGCATCCCTGCCTCACGTGCACGCCTCACGCTGTGACGGCGTTCGTGCTTGTGTCGCCAAATGAGATATCATACCATCGTCGTGACGTAATTCAAACTCTGTGACGTCCGTGTCAGAATATCTTACACGGATGGGGTGTTGCTGGTACCAGAGTTAATAAAAGGTAGACCTACTGTGTGTCTGTTGTTGTACTAAACGTTAGTACTTCTTAAGCCTCGTTCTTCCTCTTCTTAGTCTTACCACGTTCTCGGCTCCCACTTGTACAACCATTGTCAATGTGGGGGTAGTAAGGGGTGGGGATGGTTTTGGGTTGGGGTGGGGGTAGAACCTGGAACGACCCCCGCGAACTCTAATACGAACTCGGCGCTCTCTTTTGAGTGTAGTATATAGATACGTAAGATAAATAAATAATAAATACCTAAATACGTGAAAGACCTGCTTGATGGAATAAGATGATCATGAGTGTGTCTAGACTGCTGAAACGACAGGAGATCACCAGATAATAATCTTGACAACTCCCCAGACAAACCTCCCCACGCCTGAGTGGCTTCCCCTGACAGCTTCCTGTCAGCTGCTGATTGAAGTTCGGATGTGCTCCTTTTGAGCTGCCGAGACCTAGAAAATTCTATATCCCATCATATACTTGTGTATCGACTCATGTAATAGGATCGGACACGCTACGGAGTGTTTGTAGAGCCTATGACGTGAAATTAACCTGACACCAATTTGAGAAGGGTTAATTATTGGCCTAATTGTTGTGGCTGCCTTCCAAGGAGGGTTAGGCGTGTCTTTCTGGCCACCCGATGTGATAGGATAGGGCAGTGAGGAATAATTATGGTCGGTTAATTTAAGAGTCAAGTCCTCGGTTTATACTCTTATCCCCAAGGATGCAGCATTAATAAGATGAGGAGGGGTATGGGAGGGGAGTAAAAGAGTAATGGCGCGCGCGCGCACACACACACGCATATAGGTCTACACACATATAGCCTACATACAGGGAAATACAAAACACACACACACACACGCACGTGTGTGTGTGCGCGCGCGCGCCCTTATTCTGTGTGTGTGTTTGTATTTCTCTGTATGTAGGCTATATGTCTGTAGACCTGTGTGTGTGTGTGTGTGTGTGCGTGTGTGTGTGTTTGTATTTCTCTGTATGTAGGCATCTTATTCTATCCTATCTTGTCCCGTAACTCGGAGGTCATAGGGGCACCATATATAGATGATCGTTTAACCAGCATACTCCATCTTGTTCTGTCCTCAGCAACCCTAATGGCTTCGCTCAGTGTCAAACCAGTCCATTCTCGGATGTTGTCCTCTCACCTCTTTTTCGGTCTCCTTCTTCTTCTACCTCCTTGCACTGTGCTTTGCAGAATGGTCTTTGCAAGGCCTGATGATCTGGTGACGTGGCCATACCATCGGAGTTTCCGTTTCTTCACCACTGTGAGCAAGTCATCGTGTTGTCCAATGGCTTGTGTGATGGTCTGTCGGACTTCGTCGTTGGTGATGTGTTGGGTATAGGAAATGCCCAGAAGTCTTCTGTAGCACCTCATCTCCATGCTTTGTATTCTTCGTTGTAGATCTGCTGTAAGGGTCCATGCTTCGCAAGCATACAGAAAGATGGAGATGACAAGGGAGCGCAGCAGTCTTACTTAATGCCTGTTTGTAGGCAATATGTCTGTAAACAAGTGTGTGTGTGCGTGTGTTTGTCACAGAATAATGGCGCGCGCGCATACACACACACACACACACACACACATAGGTCTACAGACATATAGCCTACATACAGAGAAATAAAAAAAACATACACACACACATATAGGTCTACAGACATATAGCCTACATACAGAGAAATAAACACACACACACACACACACACATTTAGGTCTACAGACATATAGCCTGTCATGAACTGGCTAGTTTTAACTCTGCCTATTGACTATTCAGCCTTGTGTAGTCTTTGTAACATTAGAGAGTTAGTATATTACACAGCAGCAATTAAAGTACACACTGCGAGCCGGCCACCCACAGCGCAGTGACTCAGCACTTGAGCTTTGAATCTGACCGTTTTAACCAATCAGAAGCAGGCTAAGCGGTTGGAGCCAGTTTGACTGGGTCCAAACCTCGCACATTTTGGTCAGTTGGGAGTAATACACCGAAGTGTTAACAGCTAGAAAGCTGGCAGAGAAATCTCTCCACACATAGACCAGGAAGCAGGACTTAAGAATTGTAGAATTCTATTAAGTCGCCAACGGGCCTGAACTTGTCAGACAGGTAAATGAACACCCTTCTGTTTCATCATGATATATTTATATTATTGTTGAAATTATGTTTGAAGAATTTGCTATGCATAAATGTGAATTGTTAATCCGAATTTGCGTGACCACGTGGAAGAGCCTACCACGAGGCGAAACACGACCGGTAACGCCGCCATGTTGTATACCATACGGAACCACTGTTGGTTAACTTATATGTATGTTTGCAGACCAGTGGCTGTACCCGTGAATGTTTATATTATTATTAATTCTGTATGTGTATAGTTAGACACGATTGATATTTATGTATGTATAGGAATTTAGAGTTGAGATTCCAGTGGACCCCGGAAGTAGCAGAATGTTCGTCGCTTATGTATAGAGATGTGGGGCTATCACTGAGGGCTACTTTGGCTTTTAGTGAGACGCTCTGCACAAACCGATTATTCAGGGTTGTGCAGAATTTCGTCTCTTATATTACAGACGAGCAGGCGAGCTATCCCGTGCGCCCAACTCCACAGAAACGACGAGTTGTCTGCGTAACCTCTACCGCACAGGTCGGAGAGAGTTACCCTGGATCACACCCTACAAGACCCCACAGCGTGGCAAGGGAACCCAACTACACAACTACACAGGTGCACCTGAAGCTACCTCACAGAAGGACTTCGAACGCACCATCCGCAAGTTACGTGTATACTCAAAAGTGCACTTAAACTGATCGAAAACGGACCACAGTAGTCCACTCTTCAGAAACTGTAAAACGGACCACAGTAGTCCAATCTACATGCGATATAATAGCAAGTGCCCGAGGAAGAAAAACAGCTGCCTAGACTATCAGCGATCGAACTATTAGCATTGACTGAGACTTTTTAAGTTAGATTAGTACTTAGAGAATCTTGTATAGAGTAGAAGAAATAAATGTGTGATTTTAACTGTTATCAAGTGGCTGGACTACATAGGATTCATAGCCGTGTGAAAGCTAGTGTGACAGTAATCTCTTACCATTTTTCTATCTATCTCTGTACCCCAACCTTAACACAGAACGAGCTAAACAAATAAATTTATTAAAGTAATTCATAGGGTGACTTACTAGCAGTTCCCACCGAATAAACGTGAGGGTCCATAATTCCATTGTGCAGAGCCCATAAACCCCACATGACACTTTAATTGGCGAGCCTGCCAGGATCTGTGTATACTAGGAATTGGGTATAACCGGATCTAAGTACAATAAAATTAGATAACAGCAGTAGTAGAATAACTTAGGATAGTTGAAACAAGGACTGATCAGTTTTGGTGCACTATTCTTTAGTTAAAAACTTTTTTGCTTCAAATATTTTTGTGCCTGTATGTTGCATTGTTCTTTTGCAGGTTTTGCTTAAATAACTGTTGTATGCCATTTGACTCTTGGTTTATTCTATTATTGATTGCGAATTTTATGGTCTTTGCATTGTTTTTATTGAATTGCAATATTGCTAGTGTTTTGGTATTCCACGTGATTCAGAGGTTGTTCATAGACACTTTTGACAATGTCGGACCCAGTGGCCTTGAGATTGCGCTTCAAGGAATTGGGAGAAGCTTTACACTTAGCAGGGGGAGACCTAATTGCGTATATCAATGCAGAGGTAGAGAAACAGGAGGCTAAGGCAGAGAGAGCAGCAGAGAGAGAGGCAAAGAAGTTAGAAGCAGAGAGAGAGGCGAAGAAATTAGAAGCAGAGCAAAGGAAATTAGAACTAGAAGCAGAGCAAAAGAAAGCAGAGTTAGAAGCAGCTAGAGAGCAGAGGAAATTAGAGCTAGAGGCAGAAAGAGAACAGAAGAAGGCAGCATTAGCAGCAGAAAGAGAAGCAGAAAGTAGGAGATGGGAGTATGAGAGGGCAGAAAAGGAAAAAGACAGACAGCATGAGTTAGAATTGAAAAGATTGGGATCAGGAGCTTCAAGTTCTTCCTCAACCCCTTCCCACGCAGATCAGCTAGAGGTAGCACCCAACCCCATACAAGGAATGTCATTCCCACTGGGGACATTCAACGAAAGAGAAGAAGGTCTAGATCTCTATCTGACTAGGTTTGAGCGTCTAGCAACAGAGTATAAACTAGATCCCACTCATTGGTCTTTCAAGCTTAGTCAAGGGCTTAGAAGAAAGGCTTATGACATCTACAGTAAGCTACCGACTGACAGAGTGACTGACTATCACAAGGTAAAAGAGGCACTCCTAACGGGATTCGAACTAACAGGAGGATGCTACCGGCAAAAATTCCGCACCAATCGGAGAGTGAAAGGAGAGAGCTATGCGCAGTTCGCGGATCGGTTGTCCACAATGCTGGATAAGTGGATTAGCCAGTCAGCCACGGCTAAGACGTATGATGGACTGACAGAACTGTTAGTATGGGAACAGCTACGGGAAACCATGACCCCCGAGCTGAGGACATTCTCAGTAGAGCAGGGCGCGGAAAGACTGGAAGATCTGGTCAAGGTCGCAGATAGGTACGTGGCCGCCCACGGAGAAGCCAAGAGCTTCAGGCGAGACCTAAAGCCTAACGGGAAAGAGGCACAGAAACGAAGCCCTAACCGGGAAGAGCGCACCGCGAATAAGCCGAATAACCCCAGACCTGGGCAAAATAAAGGACCCAACACGGAATTCGGGAAAAGAGGTCCCGCAGAACAGAGACGGTATTGTTCGTTCTGCAACAGAAACAATCACTCCACCGCAGAATGTTTCAAGTTGGCCGCACAACGTAGGGAAGAGCGCGAAAGCCGGCCAGTGCACAGAGTTCTAACTCAAAGCAGCGGTAACAAGCCACACACAATCGGAGATCACCCATCGGTGACAGACACGGTCAAGGTCAACGGTAAAGAAGCGAACTGTCTGTATGACACAGGTCTATCATACGACGCGATAGTTAGCGAATCTCTGGTATCGCGCGCGGACTTGACAGACAAGACAGTCGACTTACAAGGAGCAGACTTGACGAAACCGACGACTACTTGCCCAATAGCTTGGATCGAAGTAGAGAGTAGGTACGTCACAGGACGAATCCAAGCAGCTGTTTTACAGAAACCCCTGTATGATCTAGTGCTAGGTTGTAGGTATGTGTTCTTAGGCACGCCCCCTAAAACTGTAGAGATAGCTGCAGTGCAAACCAGGGCCCAAGCTAAAACCCAACCACCCCAGCCCGAGTTCGCTCCGAATCCAGGACTCGAAGAGATCAAAACAGCACAGAAAGAAGACACCTCGATAGCGAAGTGCTTCCAGAAGCTACCCAAGGCGCACACACCCCCGCACAAGGGAGACTTCTACATGGAAGAGGGAGTTCTACATCGACAAGGAGATGGAGATCACACCCAACTAGTACTACCAGCCACCCTTCGAGCCCAAGTACTAGAATTAGGCCACAGCATGCCACTCAGCGGACACATGGGAATTGGAGCCACAGTGCAGAGAATCAGCGCACACTACTATTGGCCAGGAATCACGGAGGATGTCAAGCGCTACGTGAAATCTTGCCACCAATGTCAACGATATTCCCCGCGACATCACACCGTACCAGTTACCTTAGGACCATCAGTAGTAGTCGGCGTGCCATTCCAGCAAGTCTCAGTAGACATAGTAGGACCACTGCCCATGACCAAGAAGCGGAACAGATTTCTACTTACACTCGTCGACGCATGTACGATGTGGTGCGAAGCAGTCCCGTTGCCAGCGATCGACACCAAGAAGATTGCAGATGCACTCATCGCCATCTTTACCAGAGTCGGATTCCCGGACAGCATTAGAACGGACAACGGATCTCAGTTCACCGGCCGCCTGATGCAAGACGTGTTCGAGTTGATACAAGTTCATCACATTCGCACACCACCATACCACCCAGCCAGCAACGGACAAGTAGAAAGACTGAATGGAACCCTTCTCACCATACTCAGGAAAGTCGCCGACGACAATCCAGAAGCGTGGGACACCTACGTGAATGCGGCACTGTTCGCATACCGAGAAACACCCCATGCAGCCACAGGCTACAACCCGTCAACATTGCTATTCGGCAGACCTCTAGCAGGACCGCTAGAAGCCCTACGCAGAAGTTGGACGGAAGCCAAGATAGACGACACACCAAGAGGTGCCACCAAGTACGTCGCAGACCTGCAGGAAACCCTCAAAGCAACGTGGAAGAAAGCTGGTGAAGCACTGAAGAAGGCAAGAGCCCGTCAGGCGAAGTACTACAACCGCCACGCGAAGGACAGAGAACTGCAAGTCGGCGATCAAGTGCTACTCTTACTTCCAAGTGGAACCAACAAGCTGGACATCGCTTGGAGAGGACCGTACCGGGTGACTGCCAAGAAATCCAAGACAGTCTACCAAGTAGAGGTGAACGGGAGAGACCGATACCACCACATCAATCTCCTCAAGAAATACACGGACCGACCAGCGACCCCCAGCACGCACAACTTGCTAGCCATCGCCATCGCGGAAGAAGGAGAAAGCATGGAGACCAATGCAGTAGAGTATCCCCTGCACTCCAAAGAAACCTACAAAGACGTGATACTCAACGGAGACCTAGCCGCTAAACAGCAACAGCAAGTACTACAGGTCATTCGACAACATCAGACTGTGCTAACAGACCGACCAGGAGGACAGACCTCGTCGAAGTAACCTTAACGGTGACCGACCCAACACCCGTCCGCCAGAAGCTCTACCCGATGCCACTGTCTCAGCAGCGAGCCATCAAGGAAGAGATAGACACCTTACTGGCAGCCGGAATCATCTCAGAGTCTACTTCACCCTACAGCGCAGGCACGGTATTGGTGCGAAAACCCAACGGAGAGCATCGACTGTGCATCGACTTCAGACTCCTGAATGCGGTAACGCAGTTCCAGCCAGAGCCACTCCCGGACCAGACAGACCTATTTGCCAAGCTACAGCGAGCGAAGTACTTCTCACGCATCGACCTCAGCAAAGGATACTATCAGATACCAGTACAACCACAAGTCCGAAAGTACCTAGCTTTCAGCACTATGGAAGGACACTTCGAATTCAACGTGCTTCCATTCGGACTCCACAACGCACCCAGCATCTTCAGCGCCATGATGCGAAAACTCCTGGCACCCCTGAGCAGCGAGCACCTACATTCGTTTATGGACGACATCCTCATCGCAACACCTACGTGGGAGGAACATGTCACGCTCCTACAACAACTACTCGCCCGCCTCAGAGACACGGGATTGACGGCAAGACCCACCAAATGTCAGATTAGATTCACAGAACTAGAATTTCTGGGACACACCATCAGTCAAGGAAGCCTGCGACCGGTAGAAAAGACAGTGAAACGCCTACTCGACGCTCCTAGGCCCAAGACCAAAAAGGAAGTACAGTCGTTTCTAGGACTCTGCGGCTTCTACCAGAAGTTCATCCCCAACTACAACAGCATCGCCGTACCACTGACAAATGGAACCCGGAAAATCGCCCCGGACAAAGTAGTATGGACAGCCGAATGCGAGACAGCATTCCAAACACTCAAGGACAGAATGACATCGGCGCCAGTACTCCACCTACCCGATTTGACTCAGCCATTCGTTCTTCGCACCGACGCAAGCGACTTAGGCCTCGGAGCAGTACTGCTACAGCGCGACCCCAAGAATGCAGAGACGCTATTCCCTGTCGCCTACGCCAGCAGAAAATTGAGACCCGCCGAGACCCACTACGCCACGTCGGAGAAAGAATGTCTTGGACTAGTCTGGGCCATACAGAAGTTTCAACTCTACCTGTATGGGACCCACTTCACAGTTCAGGTGGACCACCAACCACTATCGTTCCTGGCAGCCTCCAAGTCTTTGAACTCTCGCCTGATGCGATGGGCACTCACCCTTCAGGCGTACTCATTCCAGATCGAGTACATCCCCGGCAAAGAGAACCACGGAGCCGACTACCTCAGTCGCCATCTCGTGGAGGACACAGCAGCTGTCGCCCACCCATCACAACTAAGGGCCACAGCACCAGAATTCGTCCCCGCCCAGTAATACCCTGTCACTAGTGTCCATAGCTACCTGGCACAGCATTGCAGCTCAGGTAGAGCAACTTAATTAGTTTGTAAATAGGACCCTAGGATAGTGCAGTGTTAAACTAGGCTCTGTAGTAGAAAAAGGTCGAATCCAGTAGTCATCGCCTTTTTTCAGTTGAGGGAGCCTGTCATGAACTGGCTAGTTTTAACTCTGCCTATTGACTATTCAGCCTTGTGTAGTCTTTGTAACATTAGAGAGTTAGTATATTACACAGCAGCAATTAAAGTACACACTGCGAGCCGGCCACCCACAGCGCAGTGACTCAGCACTTGAGCTTTGAATCTGACCGTTTTAACCAATCAGAAGCAGGCTAAGCGGTTGGAGCCAGTTTGACTGGGTCCAAACCTCGCACATTTTGGTCAGTTGGGAGTAATACACCGAAGTGTTAACAGCTAGAAAGCTGGCAGAGAAATCTCTCCACACATAGACCAGGAAGCAGGACTTAAGAATCGTAGAATTCTATTAAGTCGCCAACGGGCCTGAACTTGTCAGACAGGTAAATGAACACCCTTCTGTTTCATCGTGATATATTTATATTATTGTTGAAATTATGTTTGAAGAATTTGCTATGCATAAATGTGAATTGTTAATCCGAATTTGCGTGACCTCGTGGAAGAGCCTACCACGAGGCGAAACACGACCGGTAACGCCGCCATGTTGTATACCATACGGAACCACTGTTGGTTAACTTATATGTATGTTTGCAGACCAGTGGCTGTACCCGTGAATGTTTATATTATTATTAATTCTGTATGTGTATAGTTAGACACGATTGATATTTATGTATGTATAGGAATTTAGAGTTGAGATTCCAGTGGACCCCGGAAGTAGCAGAATGTTCGTCGCTTATGTATAGAGATGTGGGGCTATCACTGAGGGCTACTTTGGCTTTCAGTGAGACGCTCTGCACAAACCGATTATTCAGGGTTGTGCAGAATTTCGTCTCTTATATTACAGACGAGCAGGCGAGCTATCCCGTGCGCCCAACTCCACAGAAACGACGAGTTGTCTGCGTAACCTCTACCGCACAGGTCGGAGAGAGTTACCCTGGATCACACCCTACAAGACCCCACAGCGTGGCAAGGGAACCCAACTACACAACTACACAGGTGCACCTGAAGCTACCTCACAGAAGGACTTCGAACGCACCATCCGCAAGTTACGTGTATACTCAAAAGTGCACTTAAACTGATCGAAAACGGACCACAGTAGTCCACTCTTCAGAAACTGTAAAACGGACCACAGTAGTCCAATCTACATGCGATATAATAGCAAGTGCCCGAGGAAGAAAAACAGCTGCCTAGACTATCAGCGATCGAACTATTAGCATTGACTGAGACTTTTTAAGTTAGATTAGTACTTAGAGAATCTTGTATAGAGTAGAAGAAATAAATGTGTGATTTTAACTGTTATCAAGTGGCTGGACTACATAGGATTCATAGCCGTGTGAAAGCTAGTGTGACAGTAATCTCTTACCATTTTTCTATCTATCTCTGTACCCCAACCTTAACACAGAACGAGCTAAACAAATAAATTTATTAAAGTAATTCATAGGGTGACTTACTAGCAGTTCCCACCGAATAAACGTGAGGGTCCATAATTCCATTGTGCAGAGCCCATAAACCCCACGTGACATAGCCTACATACAAATACAAACACACACACACACATATGTCTACAGACATATAGCCTACATACAGAGAAATACAAACACACACACACAGGTCTACAGACAGATAGCCTACATACAGAGAAATACAAACACAAACACACACCCACACACACACACGCACACAGGTCCACAGACATATAGCCTACATACAGAGAAATACAAACACAAACACACACCCACACACGCACACACACACACAGGTCCACAGACATATAGCCTACATACAGAGAAATACAAACACACACACACACTCACACCCACACGTTTTCTTAATATTACCAGTAATTTTCTAATTTCCTTCTAACCTAAATATGCTGTCGTTTGATGAAAGAGAAAGTACCATCTTTGTATCCTTCCTTTGTGTTTTCCTTTCTAGGTGTCTTTGTTTTGGAGAGAGAGAGAGAGAGAGAGAGAGAGAGAGAGAGAGGGGGGGGGAGCTAAATTATCGAAAGTGCTCCTTGCGCCTAACTTATCAGGCCAGACACATTTTCTTGAATATTTTTTTAAGTGCCAGGGTATTAAAGATGTCTGTTTATTATTTTTGTGACCGTGAGTTGACTTGGGTAATGGCAGTTGACTTGGGTAATGGCAGTTGACTTGGGTAATGGCATCGTTGTCACATTAAAAGATGGTACAATGAGTAATCAATCGTTGATCAATCACACCGTTAAGATGTGAAATTTATTCTTCTTTTCCTTTGCATGTTAAAAAAAATCCAAAACCGCAACAAACGAACAAATCACAAAACAAACAAACAACAAGATGGCTAGCCATTCAAATGTACTGCCAATTACCTTTGGGGTAGAGCACACAAACATGACGGCACTGGAGGCAGGCCACTAACCTAGGTAATGTTCCTATGAAGTTTGCTCAAATTCATTCAGTGGTTCTTGAGATATGGCTTCCGACCGACCAATAGTTTTGCTCGTTTTGATTCCCGACTATTTACAAAAACCACTGTGCCTACTATACACCCTTGAATTCGCGGCAATGTTATGTTTAGAACCAACGTTGATGCTATTAATACGCGCATAAACGCATATTCCTTGCGTTTTATCTTGGCAATAAAATTATTTGACTTGTCTTGACTTGAGTGTATCGATTTATATCAAAACCATACTTTTTGAAATTAGGTGGGTTTTTTGTCTCTTAAACTGATTTTTTTCTGTTGGGATGCAACACTCACTGTGAATCTGACGATCATCTGTGACGCTGAAATGTTTCATCTTAGGGTCCTTTAAAAGTACGTCCCAAATACAGAGACCGCTACAGTATAGAGAGATCCGGCTGGGTCGGGGTCAATATTAACTAATTAGATAGTTCTTATATAGTGCGGGCTTGAGGTCACAGAGCTGCTCAAGGAAAAAAAAGCGACGCAGTACATAGAAGATGGCAAATGGTTCCGGTTACCTCATGTCCCGCATCGACTACAAACTGTCCACTCTCTGCCACATTTTCTTCTCTGACTCCTGCCCTTCCTATCTTACTGATCTTCTAACTGTCTACTCACCCTATCGACCGCTTCGCTCCTCTGCAGATGCGCGCATTCTTTCTGTTCTCACTACACGCACTAAGACATACGGTGAACGATCTTTCTCTTTTTGCGCTCCAAAGCAATGGAATTCTCTCCCATCACACATCCGCAACATACCGACCACCCAGGCCTTCAAAAACACACCCAAGACCCATCTCTTCAAACTGTGTTACCCTGATTGACTCTTACCCTCCGACCGATGACGGATACCGGTGGGATTTCCGTCCGTGGCTTGACATGTAAATAGTCTGTACATTTAGATCTGAGTATCTAATTATTTTTATATAATTTTTTTGCATTAGTTTCTACATTATGTTATTGATAATATTTTATTTCTGTAATAGTGAGGAGGCGGGTCTTGTCTTTTTTTTTTAAAATCCGATCATTGTATTAATTAACCATTGTGAGATGTAACAAATTTTTACTTATATTTTAAAACTGTATGGTAAATTTTATTATTATGTAATATGCCATTGTAATAATATAATTTTTTTTGTTTTATTATGCATGTGTAGTGGTATTGCATATGTTGTTGTTCCCTTGTATGCCTTTGCGAGTACGGTTGGTGTGAATGCTTGCATACCTTGTTTTATTGTTTGTGTTTGTTCTCAAGATACAGGTATGTCCTATGTTAAGAGTGGTGAGCCCAGCCCTGAGCTGGGGTATCGCGCCATATAAGCCTACTTTATTATTATTATTAGTAGTAGTAGTAGTAGTAGTAGTAGTAGTAGTAGTAGTAGTAGTAGTAGTAGTAGTAGTAGTAGTAGTAGTAGTAGTAGTAGTAGTAGTAGTAGTAGTAGTTATAGCGTGCGTGCTTGCTGCGTCATAGAGTTGCTGAAGGTAGAAGCCTCATACTACTACTACTACTACTACTACTACTACTACTACTACTACTACTACTATTTTGAGGGGCCGGGTAGCTCAGTTGGTAAGAGCGTCTTGCTAGTAACCGAAAGGTCGCTGGTTCGAATCCCGGATTGGTCAACGTGTGATCATATTATTTTCCCCTTTACCAACAACTGGCCCGCTGGTGTCAGTATAAATCGGTCCAGTAGTCACCTATATGCGAAAGTGTCGTGTGACTATAATCTACAAACAACAACTACTACTACTACTACTACTACTACTACTAATGGATAAGCGTCTTATTCCTAATGTAGACTCCAAAGTACTGCGATATGTAACCAACATACACGCTTACATGACAAGGGAGCGTCATCATAGTGACGTCATTAATTGGTGTTTTTATCTAATCCTATTTTCTCCCAAACTAATGAAGGGATTTGGTTCAGGTTTGGTTTATATTTAGACTTTACGTAAAACCAAACTTAAACAAATCGAGTGAAGTAATCATGATGATGTCACCTTTCATGATTTTTATTTTTAAATTGCCATTGAAATTTGTATGTACTGAGAGTGTACAGATGCGTTGAGCCTTATTTAAAACATACATATATCGAGTTTTTTTCATCGTGGTGACATAATATATATTAAGAAATAATTATTTGTTTTCCGCACTTTTCTCTCAAACGAATCACGGATTTTTTTGAAACTTTGTATTAAGTTAGTGTGTGTGTGGGGGGGGGGGGGGTGCGTGTGTGTGTATGTGTGTGACAGAGAGAGAAAGAGAGAGATCACGCGAGGGAATTCTGCACCTGTTAAGGTCCAGCACTTGTTTTATTTTGGATACCTCTGTGTCCAGCCTTTTGAAGATACCTTCACTAATGGACTGTGATTAAATTCTTTGTATTCCATTTCCTATTGTAATTTCCTCTGAGCCTTTTCACCGAAATCATATCTCATCATATTTTCCCCCTTCTTTCCCCTTACTGTTCCTTTTCTCTGATATCTTTTTAAAGAAAACTCTCTTGTCATCATAGTTTACTCTTTTCTTTTTCATCCCCAATCTTACTTCGCTTTCCTCTCTGTCCCTTTTCACAGAAATCTCGTCTCCCCATATTCTCGCGCCCCACGAGATTGTCGCGCTCTTTGATGTGGAAACCACAAAAGATGACAAGGGCCGGAAGCCAGGTAGCAGGGGAGAGAATTACGTGAACATTTTCCTGATGACAGTTCTGCGGGCTTTTTGACATCTTGAATCAGAAAAGGATGAGAGCAAAATACAAAGAACATACATAATGGGACTAAGGGAATGGAGAGAGAGAGAGAGAGAGAGAGAGAGAGAGAGAGAGAGAGAGAGAGAGAGAGAGAGAGAGAGAGAGAAGATGGGTGGAAAGATAAAGAGAAGTGTTGGGCTCCGGAGTATGACGGCCTACTAGCGCCAAAACCGAGAGTTACCATTATCACGAGATAATTGAAATTATCACGTGTTCTGTGTAATTTACAGAGATATCGGTAATCCGCAGTGTTAATTAATAATTATCAGTATTTGCCATGCTTTCCTTGCGCCCAAACCTGATAATTACTAATATCATGAGATAATTACAATTATCAAGAGATAATTACAATTACCAAGAGATAATTACAATTATCAAGCGATAATTCGTGGGTTTCAAGGCGACTCGGTCACGTGGTACGCAAGCCTACGTCGGCCATGTTGCTTCCCCACACTCCGTTGCCGACATGTATTTGTTCAGCGATTGTTGGAATTTAGATTCAGTTGTTGCTACAGTTTAGATACGCTTGCAGTCCCCAAAATGGCTCAATCAAAGTCCGGAAAGGTCGTGGAACCTGAATCATACAGATTATCGCTTCCAAGTGATGTGAGGATAAGATATGATGTAAAAATAGCGGCGATCGATGGCGTTGATCCCTACACTATTCAACCCAGCGAGTTTGGTCGTGATAGAATGGCATGGCCAGACGTTTCATACTTGGATGTTTACACCTATCTAGTATGCAGGTAAGGGTCGTTATCAGGTTATGTTGAGTTTTGTGTGTTTTTAACACGACTGTATGTGTTTGTTATTTCATTAGGCTAAGTGCTTTGCTACTTGATTGTCCCGTCTATGACTACGTAGGCCTGTATTTCATTTACTGATTTAGTTCGTTGATGTTCATGTTGATAGTTAGTTAGTTACTCATTGCTTATAGGGTCCAGCGGACTGCTAGGAGCCGAATCAGGACCTCGTTCATGTTGATGGTTAGGCCTACTTCAATACTTGGTAGGCCTAGACTGTCTGCTTATATTGATTTATCACAACAAAAGATCTATGAATAGATGATTTTTAAAAACGCTACTTTATTGATGATAGTTGATGCTGTTTTTTTTTTTCCTGTTCTGAGTCACTGTTCTGGAAGTGAAAATATTGATTTTTAAAGTTAAACAAACGCAGAAACCAATTAAGCTTTTGATCTGGAATAGATCTACCTGAGAGACAAGTTGATAAAGTAAAAATTATTGTGCAAAAAGGTTTCTTCACTCAGCTGTCTTGTTTGTTCTCCTTGGCTTATTACTGTGGTCGGAAAACTGAAAAACCTCAGTTTGTCGCCGCTAAACACATTCTTTTTGCTACCTGGCCTATTGCTACATCCGCTGACAGCACAGATAGGCATATTTTACTCAAAGAGAAACAACACTTTGACACTAGCAACAAGCCGCGTGGGGAGGGAAAATGGCCGCGGGTACAAAACCCCGTAATTGATGACGTCACGAGAATCCCAGCATCGTGGGTTTCAAGGCGACTCGGTCACGTGGTACGCAAGCCTACGTCGGCCATGTTGCTTCCCCACACTCCGTTGCCGACATGTATTTGTTCAGCGATTGTTGGAATTTAGATTCAGTTGTTGCTACAGTTTAGATACGCTTGCAGTCCCCAAAATGGCTCAATCAAAGTCCGGAAAGGTCGTGGAACCTGAATCATACAGATTATCGCTTCCAAGTGATGTGAGGATAAGATATGATGTAAAAATAGCGGCGATCGATGGCGTTGATCCCTACACTATTCAACCCAGCGAGTTTGGTCGTGATAGAATGGCATGGCCAGACGTTTCATACTTGGATGTTTACACCTATCTAGTATGCAGGTAAGGGTCGTTATCAGGTTATGTTGAGTTTTGTGTGTTTTTAACACGACTGTATGTGTTTGTTATTTCATTAGGCTAAGTGCTTTGCTACTTGATTGTCCCGTCTATGACTACGTAGGCCTGTATTTCATTTACTGATTTAGTTCGTTGATGTTCATGTTGATAGTTAGTTAGTTACTCATTGCTTATAGGGTCCAGCGGACTGCTAGGAGCCGAATCAGGACCTCGTTCATGTTGATGGTTAGGCCTACTTCAATACTTGGTAGGCCTAGACTGTCTGCTTATATTGATTTATCACAACAAAAGATCTATGAATAGATGATTTTTAAAAACGCTACTTTATTGATGATAGTTGATGCTGTTTTTTTTTTCCTGTTCTGAGTCACTGTTCTGGAAGTGAAAATATTGATTTTTAAAGTTAAACAAACGCAGAAACCAATTAAGCTTTTGATCTGGAATAGATCTACCTGAGAGACAAGTTGATAAAGTAAAAATTATTGTGCAAAAAGGTTTCTTCACTCAGCTGTCTTGTTTGTTCTCCTTGGCTTATTACTGTGGTCGGAAAACTGAAAAACCTCAGTTTGTCGCCGCTAAACACATTCTTTTTGCTACCTGGCCTATTGCTACATCCGCTGACAGCACAGATAGGCATATTTTACTCAAAGAGAAACAACACTTTGACACTAGCAACAAGCCGCGTGGGGAGGGAAAATGGCCGCGGGTACAAAACCCCGTAATTGATGACGTCACGAGAATCCCAGCATCGTGGGTTTCAAGGCGACTCGGTCACGTGGTACGCAAGCCTACGTCGGCCATGTTGCTTCCCCACACTCCGTTGCCGACATGTATTTGTTCAGCGATTGTTGGAATTTAGATTCAGTTGTTGCTACAGTTTAGATACGCTTGCAGTCCCCAAAATGGCTCAATCAAAGTCCGGAAAGGTCGTGGAACCTGAATCATACAGATTATCGCTTCCAAGTGATGTGAGGATAAGATATGATGTAAAAATAGCGGCGATCGATGGCGTTGATCCCTACACTATTCAACCCAGCGAGTTTGGTCGTGATAGAATGGCATGGCCAGACGTTTCATACTTGGATGTTTACACCTATCTAGTATGCAGGTAAGGGTCGTTATCAGGTTATGTTGAGTTTTGTGTGTTTTTAACACGACTGTATGTGTTTGTTATTTCATTAGGCTAAGTGCTTTGCTACTTGATTGTCCCGTCTATGACTACGTAGGCCTGTATTTCATTTACTGATTTAGTTCGTTGATGTTCATGTTGATAGTTAGTTAGTTACTCATTGCTTATAGGGTCCAGCGGACTGCTAGGAGCCGAATCAGGACCTCGTTCATGTTGATGGTTAGGCCTACTTCAATACTTGGTAGGCCTAGACTGTCTGCTTATATTGATTTATCACAACAAAAGATCTATGAATAGATGATTTTTAAAAACGCTACTTTATTGATGATAGTTGATGCTGTTTTTTTTTTCCTGTTCTGAGTCACTGTTCTGGAAGTGAAAATATTGATTTTTAAAGTTAAACAAACGCAGAAACCAATTAAGCTTTTGATCTGGAATAGATCTACCTGAGAGACAAGTTGATAAAGTAAAAATTATTGTGCAAAAAGGTTTCTTCACTCAGCTGTCTTGTTTGTTCTCCTTGGCTTATTACTGTGGTCGGAAAACTGAAAAACCTCAGTTTGTCGCCGCTAAACACATTCTTTTTGCTACCTGGCCTATTGCTACATCCGCTGACAGCACAGATAGGCATATTTTACTCAAAGAGAAACAACACTTTGACACTAGCAACAAGCCGCGTGGGGAGGGAAAATGGCCGCGGGTACAAAACCCCGTAATTGATGACGTCACGAGAATCCCAGCAATTACAATTATCACTGAAAATTATAAATATCAAGCTGAACATGCACGGCCCGATGCGCGATGCGCATGCCCGGCAGCGGCACTGTTCCCAGCACGCCTTGGGTTTTGGCCCTAGTAAAGCGTGGCCAAAACTGAAAATTAGTAATTTACACTGTGAATTACCGGTATCTCTATGAATTACACAGAACACGTGTTAATTACAATTATCACTGATACATATAAGTTTTGCAGGTTTTGACGCTAGTAAGCTGCCTTACCAGAATTAAGCATGATCACGTGAAAATTATAATTATCAAGTGAAAATTTTAATTATTACGTGATAATTACAATTTTCAGTTTTGGCGCATTTCCAGGCGGATTGATAGAGCCAAAACTGAAAATTAAACATGATCACACGAACATATTTGTAATTTTCAATGATAATTGTAATTATCTCTTGATAATTGTAATTATCCCATGATATTTGTAATTATCACATGATAATTGTAATTATCAGGTTTTGGCGCTAGTAGGCCGCCATACCGGAGAGAGGAGATGGAATGGGGAAGCGAGGGAGGAAGAAACAGACAGGGGGGATAATCATGACTCCGAACACCACAAATAACATCAAATCCAGAAAGGCAACAAACACTAATGGTCCCAGACAGTGACCGACTCATCTTCACTGGTTAGCCCTCTCTGAAACCAAAGCTGCAAAAATTAAATCCAATCCCTTAAAAGCAGTAAAGACAATCCATCTCTGCGGTAACGAGAAAATGATCTCTAGCGTGTTTGGGTTCTTAAGCCCACAATCGCAGCACTCAGATCACACTTCATGCCAACAGAAGCTGAAACAGTCAACACGACATGGCTGACAAGGAGGGAAAGTGGAGAGAGGGAGGGAGAGACAGACAAACAGACAGACAGACAGACAGACAGACAGACAGATAGTATCGCTGCATTTCTAAGATAAACAACGGCGTGAATGTGGTTTGAAGTAAGTGGTTGTGATGACGACGATGATGATGACAACGACGATGATAAAAAGGAAGGTAATGACATCGATAGCAGAAGTCTTGTATAGCGCAAACTTCCGTGAATGACACATTCAGATCTGACATCAAACAAAAAGAAAGCACCCATGTTGAAAAACATTCAGAGTTGGGTTTCTAAATCCTCAACTGTGCAGACGGAAGACCGCTTAGTTGCAACAATACAAATGACGCGATGGGCCGGCCGGGCCATTCCAAACGCCATTTTCATGACACGTGGAGTGTATGCCCTGTAGATGAACCCCTGAAACCAATCTGGCGTAAATTAATTTTTTTAAATGATGTTATTTTCTTATTCGTCGTGGTGCTGTAGTGTCTAGCAATACAGAATTTGAGTTTTGTTGCCGGAGTGTCGGCAAGAAGAAAAAGAAGAAGGCACTACTTTTTTTTTGCCTTTGTGGCATCCCCTCTCTCTCTCTCTCTCTCTCTCTCTCTCTCTCTCTCTCTCTTTCTTTCTTTTTTTCGTCTTCTTCTTCTTCTTCTTCTCTCTCTCTCTCTCTCTCTCTCTCTCTCTCTCTCTCTCTCTCTCTCTCTCTCTTTCTTCTTCTGTCTCTTTTTATCTCTCTCTAATTCACCCGCCCTACACACACACACACACACACACACCCACACACACAAACCCAACAGCCTGAATGAAATTCTATAGAAAAGCCACCTTCCAATCCCACATTCAAATACGAGTAAGCACCACCCTTCTCTCCCTAACACTCCCTCTTCTCCCCTCCTCTCCTCCAATCTATCCTTCTCCCCCTCCACTCCCATCTCATAGCAGGCAAAATCGTGGAAGCCTGTCTTTCCAGACAAAAGCACTATATTGTTATTCTGATCGATTTTCTCCCGTTGGGGTGCCGGGGGTTTCAGTATAAATAGTATCCCCACTTTCTGGAAATTTATTGTCTCCTATACGCACTGTGTCCGGGGACGTTAATCTAACCACTGAAACTAAACTGGAAATTTAGTGCTTTAAATTCCCACTGTCGCTGTCTTTCTCATTTGCTCTTTCTCATTCCTGCTCTGTTCTATCAATCTGCTATACTATCTTCTTCTTCGCTAGACCAGTCATCTACCTTTTTTCTTGAAAAACCTTCCGGGACAAGACTCCTTATTTGTGTATGAGGTCTGTTGGATCAGCTTGGGGATATTGGACGCTTTCTGGCAGGTGGTCACTAGGGCTTCCTATGATGTTATTATTTAGCAATGTAGGCATTTTATCATTTTATATGTATGTGTTTTGTTGATATAATGATGTTTGCATTCTATTTTGTTTTTGTAAACGGGGGTTCGATAAATTAGAGTACAGCCTCAGCGTCCCCTGCGTGGGATGTCTTTATTGTAAAGTGACTGGCTGGTGGAGAGCTTTCAATTTTACCACTAGGGTTGTTTCAGCAGATCTTTTATGCGGATCAGGGGTTGTCCGGTCCTGATTTGACTCGGAAGAGTCCGCTGGACCTAAAGCAATAATGATGTAATGTAATGTAATGTAATGTAATGATCGATTCCATTGAAAACTCACCTCTCGTTTTGCAAGTACGTGCACGCCCTCCCCCCCTCTTTCTCTCCCCCTCACAGCATGCACAATCGTGAACGTCTGTCTTGTCAGACAAAAGTAATTTATTAATATTCTGAGTGATACCAATGAAAATCACCCCCCTTGCTCTCTCCCCTCCCCCCAACACACACACACTCCACGCAAACCTACCTCCCCCCACCCCCCACCCCCACACCTAACTGTACATCATGCAAATACGTGTAAATCAGCCTATGTTGTTGACTAAAGGAGAGCAAGATGGCAGCAGATGCACAGATGTATATAATACTGGAAAACCAGCTCTTCGAGCGAAGACCCGAACTTCTCTAACTGATGTTGTTTTGCCTTGCGTTTCCGGTAATCTACATAGCCTGCGTGCATCTAGAAGATGGGATAACAGAAGATACAGAAGATAAAAACTCAGCAGATTAAAACTGTTGTCAATACATGCACGTCACTAAATGCTTCATCATGCATGCATGTATTTCCCACAAAGCTTCATCGTGTATTTCGCCAACAGCCTAATTACGTACAACAGGACAAAAGCTTCCTAGTATAGTGTAGTTCGCGAAAAGCTTCAACTTGTATTTTGCGAAAAATTGCATCATGCATTTCAATAAAAGCTTCTTCAAGTATTTTGCTAAAAGCTTCATCCCTGCGGTATAAAATCTAACATCCCAATTATTGAGCCATAGGACTTTCCTAACACAGCTCAAGGCTTAAATATGCCTACGCTACATAGTAATTAACATACCGTTTAAAAATAATATGGTCACAGGTTAGCCAATCCGGGATTCGAAAGTCCCTCGTTGGAATCCCGGATTGGCCAACGTGTGACCATTATTATTTTCCCCTTACCATCAACTGGTTCGCTGGTGTCAGGATAATGTGAGCAGTAGTCGCCTATACGCTCCGGTGTCGTGTGACAATAATCTACAAGTAATCTTTGTTAAACGGAAGCATTGAGCTGAACACTTAGTATTTAAAGGAAAACTTCACTCCGTCCCCTATACGCTACTGTGTCCGGGGACGTTAATCTAACCAACGAAACGAACGTAGAAAGCTAGTTGTAGGGTAGTATTTCTAGTTCCATGAACAGATGTAAGCGATAGCAGCAGTGCCATTCATTAGTCAATTGCCAGCCATTTGATCACATTACCTCCCAACTTGCACTATATTAAAGTATCCCCCTTTTTCTTTTCATTGCCACTGTAGGCTGTTGCCACCGCGGATTACCTTTCCTTTATTACACAGAGCGTGTGCGATGTCATTTACAACAAAGCGCGAGCAAATGTTCATGGTAGCGAAAAGGCAAAATGACGGTAAAGCATTGACGGCTAAAACAATTCCCGAACGGGTTTGGTACCGTGTAGTGTACAGATAGCGTGACCCTGATGTTCAGGTAGCGCAGTGTCACCATCCAATCGCGGAAGTGAGAGTCTAAACCAAGGTTTAGTCTGTGCACGCATACCTTTAAAATCCAAATGACTTTAAAGATCCTGAATCTCATGTCCTCGAAGGGTGAGCTGCAAGATAGCATAAATAAACCCAGCACACACTATGGCGCCTATTTTCCCTCGTCTTCATCACCATCATCATCATCATCATCATCATCATCATCATCATCATCATCATCATCATCATCATCATCATCATCATCATCATCACAACAACGTCATCAATACCACCCCCATCATCATCCTAATAATTATCATCATCATCCTAATAATTATTATCATCATCACAACAACATTATCAACACCACCATCATCATCATCACAACAACATCATCAACAACAACAACAACATCATCATCATCCTCATAATCACCATCCCCCTCATCATCATTCTTAACACCATCACCAACTCCAACATATCATCATCCACCAACAAAATCCTCCTTCTTCCTCTCCTTATCATCATCTAAAAAATGTATCATCACCCTCTTCCTCCTCTTCATCATCATCATATCATCATCATCATCATCATCATCATCATCATCATCATCATCATCATCATCATCATCATCATCATCATCATCATCATCATCATTCATTCATTCATTGTTTCACCATATTCAAGATGCTTTGTCTCGGATTCTGGTTTGTTCATTGTGTGGTCAATTACAAGTGATGAAAAACAAAGAGTGGACAGCGGTCATTGTCTGTGATATATATGACCAAACAGATGGGGGTACCACGCGTCACTGAACTCGTCAGCCTTGACCTGCCACCCGACCACGTGATCTTCGACCTTTTGGTAATGAAGACTGGTATTGTATTTTTCACTCATTAGTGTTCGTCTGAACTCTCCCTCTTCGCCCCTCTCCCTCCTTCCCTCTCTCTCTCTCTCTCTCACTGAAACATACACACAAACACACGCATGCACGCACACACACACACACACAGACACACTGTTTTTCTCTCTTTCTTTCTCTCTGTCTGTCATCTCTACCTCTGCAAGTGGGTATTTTCATTTCTGCTATTAAGAAAAAAAAATTTAAAAATCATATTGTGCGTAATTTCAGTGTGAAATGTTTGTGTGCGTGTGTGTGGGTGTGTGTGTGTGTCTCTCTCTATCTCTCTCTCTGTGCTGGCACGTGCGTGTATGCGTGTGTGTGCCTGTGTGGGTGTGTGTGGGTGTGTGGGTGTGTGTGTGTGTACACGTCTATCTCATACCAGCCCAATCACCTAATATCATACGAAATCTGGCTAACATTACGGACAAGACACATCGGTAGCTGCATGGGACTCGACAAGAACCTCCAACACAAGCGCAGAGGCGAACGAATAATCCTCGGTAAGTCAGCTGCGCTGAGTTCCAGACGATAACCACACCATGTCCATCGCCCTTACCTCTCTGCGTAATGAAATCATGATCTGACAACGCATAGCAATGGTTGAAATTAAAGCCGCCACACAGGACACAATTCGTCGGTAATGATGACAGTGTTCTCTTAATCCACAGGAAATCAACACGACACATGAGTATGCATGACAATGAGGAGCCGTATCAACAACCAGCCCGTACTGTAATTATAACACGTGTATCGAGCGTCCCGAGAAACCCCAACAACCAAAATGTTAACACGATATTTAGTCTCATTTCCCCGTGCCTTTTCTTTGAGAATTAAAGTGACTTCGAAGCCTTTTTCAAGATGTCAAGCATGTACTCTAGATAGTATAATCACAGAAGGGGTTCTTTTATCTACATTACAGAACTACCAGCGAAATTTGGTTCGTAGTGATCCCTTTCGTTTCCGGTTATGCAATCCGGAAACCCTTAAGAAACTTTCCTCGTGCTACGGTTCTGAAGCGGCAGCGCCTTTAGTTGCAGACGAAATTTTGTTCGTCGTTATCCAGGAAAGGTAAATGCCATCGTAACTTTCTAATTTGCAGAGGTTGTTTTCCTCGAAAACGCACGAGTTTAGATTTGGTTCCTATCCTATCCTATCCCATCCGGTAACTCGGAGGTCATAAGGGCACCACAAATTTTCGTTTAACCAGCGTACTCCATCATTTTCCTGTCCTCAGCAACCCTGATTGTTTCGCTCAGTGTCAAACCAGTCCATTCTCGAATGTTGTCTTCCCACCTCTTTTTCGGTCTCCCTCTTTTTCTACCTCCTTGCCCTGTGCCTTGCAGGATGGACTTTGCATGACCTGATGATCTGGTGACGTGGCCATACCATCGGAGTTTCCGTTTTTTCACCACTGTGAGCAGCTCATCGTGTTGTCCAATGGCTAGTGTGATGGTCTGTCGGACTTCGTCATTGGTGATGTGTTGGGTATTATATAGGAAATGCCCAGAAGTCTTCTGTGGCACCTCATCTCCATGCTTTGTATTCTTCGTTGGAGATCTGCTGTGAGGGTCCATGTTTTGCAAGCATACAGGAAGATGGAGATGACAAGGGAGCGCAGCAGCCTTACCTTGGAATGTAGACTGATGGTCCTGTCTTTCCAAATTGGCTTCAACCTCGACAGGGCAGCAGTTGTTTGTGCGATCCTGGAGAGGACTTCCTGTCGGGACCCATTGTCTGATACAATGGCTCCTAAATATTTGAAGCTATGCACTGTGTTGAGGAATTGGCTTGGACTTTGATGTCCGTGTTGATGCCATTGATGTTGTTGGTCATCATTTTGGTCTTCTCTGCACTTATTTCCATTCCACAGGCCCTGGAGGTGGCGTCAAGCCTCTGTACCAGCTGTTCAAGTTCTTGTTCCTCTCCAGCCAATCCATCAATGTCATCCGCAAAACGAAGGTTGGAGATTGCTCTTCCCCCTATGCTGACTGTGCCTTCGTGATCTGCAAGTGCATCTGACATGATCTGCTCTAGGAAGATGTTGAAGTGTGTTGGAGAGAGTAGGCATCCCTGACGCACACCGATTGTTGTTCTGAACCAGTTTCCGATGGCACTGTTGTGGAGGACTGAACTTGTAGCCTTGTCATACAGGCTTTTGATGACTTCAATAATTTTAGGGCTAATGTTGTACACTCTCATGGTTGCCCACAGAGCTGCATGCCAGACTCGGTCAAACGCCTTTTTGAAGTCTACGAACACATGATATAGATATTGCTGGTGCTGTAGGTATTTATAGGTAGATTTGGTTCATCACGGGCTAAAACAGACATTTTCCCCAACAAAAGTTTAGCTGAAGTTTAGGACAAAGCAATGGTATTTTTTTCCTTCTACTTAAAAAAAAACAAACAATCAAACAAACAAAAAAAACCCCACAAATTAGAGAGATTCTATAGCCCCAACTGGTGTACATTGCCTATGCTAGCCTTCTAACAAGCCCGTTTAGGCCTACGAATCTAGTAGTATATAGGGCTCATCTAAACCAAGGGCTGTTCGTGTTCATTCATAATTAATTAGGTATTCATTGTTTATAGGGTGTACACATTCACAAGAATACGCTAGAAAAGTGATTTTACATCTTTAACATGCTCACTTGAAACCTAGACATAATGCAAAACTTATGTTGAAAATCTCAATCGGAACCACAAACTCCTCCGCCATTTTACATCTGAAAGCAAAAGCAGCCCAAAAACAGCACCTTTTTTCGGAACAAAGTACGCCTATTTTAATGAATCAACAACAATAGATAGTGAGAGAATAAAGTCAGAGCATTTATTCAAGCTTACGTTTATAGCAATTGACCCGATAAATGCAAAAAATACCAGAAACGTAAATGGGAATCGCGATTCGTCAAAATGATTTAAATTCCGCATTTTCACTCAACAATGCTTTCTGCGTAATACACACGATAAGGTCGTGACCTTCCGGAAAAATTAAGACGTAGACGAGGGTGGGGGAGGGGGGGGGGTCCTATGAAAAAGAAATACGAACCAAGTTTCTTTGCTTCAAAAAGCTCTCTACTATTGAGTTAAAAGTTGTCCTATGATCAGCAGCATAAAACGACATCGGTTCTTCGAAAACGTTTCCTCGCGAATCTAGCAAAGGTTGATACAGTCATCAAGCGTCAACTGATGCACCGCCATACCCTAACTTGGTTTTATTCACCACAACGCTTTTGGAGTATGTTGGTTACACTCCACCGCGTGTTATTCTGTGTTCGATAGCGTGTGCATTGTAAGAGAGACAAGTAAGTTACTAGTATAGCAGACGACCAATCTTTTGAACGGCCAGACACGACGTTTAGATACAAACTTTGCCAATATAGTAGTCAAACAAAACATTATGAATAGCGTAATGAACTTGTGTGTGTCGTTCATTGTTTGTTTTTGTTTTTTAATTAATGTGTATTTTGTAATTCCATTCCCCCAAACACCCCCTTTTTTTGCCTTTAATCTTCCCCCTCCACCCCCCACTCCCATCCAATTCCCAGCTCCTCCCCCACCCTTGGATTACGAGCCGTAATATTTATTGAAATTGGATTCGTTTTTAGCTGAATAAAAGGACCAAGTTGAAACTTTAAATTCATGTGGCTTAGTATTACGAATAGGTGCCAGATGTTATTTGCCAGTCGTTTGTGTGTTTGTTCGTTCGTTCGTTGGTTTATATGGGACAAAACGAAACCTCCTTACTAATGGAATGCGGGTACTACGCTATTACTTGCTATGCACGCAGTGACTTCGCATCTGATAGCGCCAACCACTGTATCAAAAAATCGAATGCACTGCATGACAGTGCATAGAAGATTTCCATTTGCCAGTTGTACTGCACAACTACTGCCATAACCTTAGGGTGTGGGGTGATGTCAATGTTTGAGTTAAAAGATAACATGATGATGATGATGATGATGATGATGGTGGTGATGATGATGATGATGATGATGATGATGATGATGATGATGATGATGATGATGATGATGATGATGATGATGATGATGATGATGATGATGATGAGAAGAAGAAGGAGGAGGAGAGAAGGAGAGAGAAGGAGAGAGAATTTTAAATTTTTTTACATTTTGTAATGTATTCATTAATGTTTATGAAGCTGGTTTAACATTTCTATATCTATTATAATGGACAGAAATATTTCATTTCTATATCTATCTATTATAATGGACAGAAATATTTGAAACACCAAAAATGTGTCGTTATAAATTTTAAATGCCTGTCCATTCCCATGGTCAGATGAGTTTTTAAACAGTGATTAATACCACCTATTAAACAACATACCCTATGTCAATCACTGTTTTGTAAATGATAACTCCAGTCCAGTCCTACCATCTACAATCCACAAGTCTTTGTTTAAAATCTCTCACAAATCTTTTTTTATATCTTGCACACCTTGATTCATCCACACAAATCCATATCCATACTGAAAAAGACACTTCCGCACATTAGATACCCACGTAATTTTCCCCCTATCGTCTAAATGACGTAACATTACATATGGCTTTCTAGGAAGTCTATGAGCGTCCATATGTGTCAACTTAGCCAGTACCGGATACAATTAACAGCATTAATCTAAATAGGGTAACGATTTAAATCACCATGCCCTAAATCATTTAAAGTACAAATATCAACACCTAGGAACTTTATCAGTGCAAATAGATGAACCTTTTCACAATGTATTGCAGCCTTGTCCAAACCCCATATTTCTGACCCATACAATGCGATTGGTTGTATTTGAGAGTCAAACAACTTCAAAAATAAATCAACAGAGAACACACTCAAACTGTACAGTTTGTTTAAGAGAAATAACAAGGCATCTTTAGCTTTACTGCTTTACAAGTGCCAGAACAGCTCAGTCTTGTAGACAACTAAATCTCTAAGTCTTTGCACATATTCACTACTAACATAGATTGTCCATCAAAACACCAGAGAGAGAGAGAGAGAGAGTGAGAGAGAGAGAGAGAGAGAGAGAGAGAGAGAGAGAGAGAGAGAGAGAGAGAGAGAGAGAGAGAGAGAGAGAGAGACTTGTTCTTAAAGCTAAAAAACGAGACCATGCCACCCCTCTACTCCGATCTCTTCATTGGCTCCCTGTTCGAGCTCGCATCTTGTACAAGCTCTCAACTATTGTTTTCAAATTCTTCACTGGTTCTGCCCCTTCATACTTTACTGACCTTCTCTCTGTATACTCTCCTGCAAGACAACTCCGCTCTTCTTCTGATACAAGATTGCTTTCTATCCCCCGTGTTCACTCAAAGACCTATGGTGAACGATCTTTCTCTTTCTCTGCTGCAACTGCCTGGAACTCACTACCGATGCAACTCCGACATGCTCCATCACTTTCTTCCTTCAAGCGCCAATTAAAGATCCACCTTTTTAACACGCAAACTCAATAATTTTCACTCCCCCTCCCTTCCATCCCCATATGTAATCTTTTACCAAGTCACGTCATCTGTTCATGGATGGTGGCGGCACCGGCTCGGTTCTTGGTATTCATATTATCTGTTGTTTTGCATGGCCATGTTTTACTGTAATTATTTAACCATTTGATAAGTGTATACGTGTTCTGTGTGTGTGTGTGTGTGTGTGTTTGTGTGTGTGTGTGATTGCACGTGTGTTGTCAAGCGCGGCGAGCTCGCTTTCCTTACCGTTTGCGAGGTACCGCGCGATACAAATGTACTGTATTATTATTATTATTATTATTATTATTATTATTATTATTATTATTATTATTATTATTAGAGAGAGAGAGAGAGGAGAGAGAGAGAGAGAGAGAGAGAGAGAGAGAGAGAGAGAGAGAGAGAGAGAGCGAAGGTGCGTACGTAACAGGGAAGAGACACCTAATTAAAATTCAAAGATTAGCGATCGATTTTGAGCAAAGACTGTCCCTTCATATCTTTTAGTTTTCAATGAACAACAATGTTATTTACCCAGAAAACTTTTGTCACAGAAAATTTAACCAACATCCATAGTAGTATGTTAGTGGGCAAGATGCGAAGCGTGCACCTGCACCTAAAAAGTGGGTCACGTGACAGGGGGATGACGTCATAGGTGCACATGTACTCTTAGGTCATGATGCCCCACAACGTGAGGGTCTTTGTGACCTGTCAAAAGTGATGGATGACGTATGGCCCGGGGGGATATAATTTTATTGATGGTGCGATTGCAAGTGCGCATCTCGGTGAATGGATATATGACTCAGTGGTCTGTGCGTGAGATCAAGCACCCCAAAGACAGCAAGTGCGCATCTTGATGAATATAGAATGACTCATTGGTCTGGGCGTGAGATCAAACATCCAAAGACAGCAAGTGCGCGTCTCAGTCAAAGACAGCAAGTGTGCATCTTGATGAATAGAGAATGACTTAGTGGTATGAGCGTGAGATCAAACATCTAAAGGCAGCAAGTGCGCGTCTTTTTTGTATTTATCAATTTTTTATTTTTTTTTATTTTTTATTTAGACCAAGCACCCCAAAGACAGCAAGTGCACATCTTTTTGTGTTTGTATACCTAGACACATTGAGCAGTAAAATATCAAAATGATGAATGATATATGCCTCGATGGTGTATGGATAATTATGGAAAAGTATGGAAAGACCTGCTTAGCAATATCCGATGTAAGCATTTGAATATAGATAGGGAGAATGGTTAAAAGCATGGGTTAATGGGTGTGAGATCTAATTTTTATCAGGCCCAACAAATTTTAGTACCACTGATAAATATCAAAATAAAGTATTATATATACCATGAAGGCATAGTTAGGATTAACGAAAGGATGGATCAAAAGCCGATAGCAGCCAGCCAAATGTTAGTACCACTGATAAATATCAAAATAAAGTATTATATATACCCCGAAGGCATAGTTAGGATTAACGAAAGGATGGATCAAAAGCCGATAGCAGCCAGCCAAATGTTAGTACCGCTGATAAATATCAAAATAAAGTATTATATATACCCCGAAGGCATAGTTAGGATTAACGAAAGGATGGATCAAAAGCCGATAGCAGCCAGCCAAATGTTAGTACCGCTGATAAATATCAAAATAAAGTATTATATATACCCCGAAGGCATAGTTAGGATTAACGAAAGGATGGATCAAAAGCCGATAGCAGCCAGCCAAATGTTAGTACCACTGATAAATATCAAAATAAAGTATTATATATATCCCGAAGGCATAGTTAGGATTAACGAAAGGGACGGATCAAAAAGCCGATAGCAGCCAACACAATTTTAGTACCTCGCATAAATGTCAAAATGATGTATTATATATATCTAGAAGGCAAATTGAGGATTAATGAAAGGGGCGGCTCAAGAAGAAGCCGACACAAGCACAGGGTATATAAAGAGCGGTTGTATCCAAGAAAAAGTAAAGGCAAGTTTTGTGGTGGCATATTTTGTGAAAAGAATTTTGAAATGGCAAGCCTTTTAAAATGGATGATTTTGAAGATAGCGACTTGGATCAAGTGCTTGTAAATAATAGTTCAGACGCCGTTATTAATAGGGATGATTTTGAAGACAACGACTTGGATCAAGTGCTTGTAAATAATAGTTCAGACGCTGTTATTAACAGTCTTTTAGAAGAAGTAAATTTTATTGGAGATCACGACCCAATTCTTCAGTGCTATGTGAATAATAGCCGATATATAAACAATTATATTTACCGTGGACCTGTGCTAGAACGTTATAATTTTGGTTTTGAAAACGGTTTGTTGACCCATGAACAATTAAATAATACAATTTACCAGAACCAAACATTTTGTTTTAAAATTAATGCCAGCTTAGGAGTGATTTTGAAAAATCAACGATCAGGAGAAATAAAGTACCACTATGCATGTGTGAACAATGCCGCACTCTTTGAAAATCCCATTTCTATAAACAATCGTGAAGACTGGGAACAGTTCCTAAGTGACCTTGACAACATCGACTACCAGAACCTCGCTACCATACAAAGAGAAAACACGTAAGTAAACCATTAAATATTTATGACAGGAAAATTTTTTTTGTTTGTTTGTTTGTTTGTTTGTTTGTTTGCTTTGTTTGTTTGAGATAAAGAAAAAAGTACTTATAGTTTTTTATTTTATTTTTGCAGAGAATGGACTCTGGAGTGGATCACCAATATTGAATTTTTTGTATTTAAACGTCAACATCGTCTTTTGGGAGCTCCACCCGCCGATTTTCCATTATTTTTAGCAGAAAATCGAGGACTTATTTCTCTTGTGAACTGTGATCCTCGCTATCCTATCAAAGATAATTTGTGTTTATTTCGCTGCTTAGCGCTAAAAAGAGGAGCCCATCGACAATATTGTGAACGAAGTGCAAAGACATTATTTAAAAGTTTTCTACCTCAGGGTGATCCCAAAACATTTGAAGGTGTAAAACTAGAAGATCTAGACCGATTTGAGAAACATTTTGAAGTCAATGTGACTATCTTTAGTCTGCAAAAAGACGAAGAATCCGAGTTACCTACAGCACAATTAGTGCGACGCTCATTAACCAGATACTCCGAGACACTATATATTAACCAGTTTCAAAATCATTTTTCATATATTAAAAACTTGAATGTATATGCAAAGACTTATAGCTGCAGCAAATGCGATCGCCATTTTAGGGCATCCAATAGATTATGTAATCATTTTGTGAAATGTAAAGGGGCTCAAACCCGTGAAAAATTTCCAGGAGGAATCTATAAACTGCCACCCACACTAAGACAGAGATTAGATGATGAAAACATAAAATTGCCACTACAACTGCAGTTTCATCCCTATAGAATTGTATATGATATAGAGACGTATTTTCCCAATACATCAAATATCCAGGATAACCCTACACAATTAACATTTTTAGAACAGCATGTACCGCTTTCCATCAGTATATGTAGCAATGTACCCGGATTTACAGAACCACAATGTTTCATCACCACAGGAAACCCGGAAGAGTTGGTGCGTGAAACCATAGAGGCACTATACACCATCCAAAAAGCCTCACATTCCATTCTAAAAGAGGTAGCCAAACCTGTCTTTAAAAAAATCAAGAAGCGTTTAGAAGCGATTGCCGAAACTGATGAACATGTTGAATTTCACCCACTCAATGATCTTAAAGATCGATTATCCACATTTATTGAAAGCATCCCTGTGATTGGGTTTTCGAGCGGGAAATACGACTTAAATGTTTTGAAACCGTATTTGGCTAAATATTTTTGTGAAACTGAGCCCGACCCTGGCGTGAACCTAAATAAGGAGAAAGAAGATGATGCTGAAGATGAGGATGAAGATGAGGATGAGGAGGAAACAGAAGAAGAGGATGATGAAGAAGAAGAAGAAGAAATAACACCAGACGGAAGAAAGAGAAAAAAGGCGTCTTTGTGGAAAAAACAAAAGAAGAAAACAAAACCAACCTCCAAAAATCGGATGATCAAAAAAGGGAAACAGTTTTTGGTTCTTTCAAATGCTAAATTAAGATTTCTAGACATCACCAATTATTTGGCGCCTGGTTTTTCTTATCGCCAATATTTAGCAGCCTACAAGTGCTCACTACAGAAATCATTTTTTCCTTATCAATATATCACATCACTGGACAAATTGGATGAGCCACAGCTACCTCCCAGAGAGGCCTTTTTTAGCGATCTAACCAAAAGTACAATCACGGAAGAGGAGTATCAAAGCTGTCAAGTGGAATGGGATGCCCAAAAGATGAGCACATTACGAGACTGGCTCATACATTACAATAACATGGACTGTGTGCCATTTTTAGAAGCTATTGAAAAGCAGACACATTTTTTTCAAGACTTGGGTTTAGACATGTTCTATGACGGCGTGACACTACCAGGGCTAACAGACCGCTTTTTGCACTCAAGTTGCCACAATTTTTTTGCGCTTTGTGATGAGCAGGATAAAGATATGTATTATACAATGCGGGATTCGGTGTGTGGTGGTCCAGCCATTGTTTTTCATAGATACCATGAAAAAGATGTCACCTACATCAGATCGGCGGACCCCAACATCGTTTCTCCAAAACTCTGCAAAACCATTGAGGGGTATGATGCCAATAGCCTATATCTAAAATGTATGTCAGAACCTATGCCGGTAGGGTTTTATTTGAGAAGAAAGGCAGAAGATGGATTTTATTTAGATTGGAAGAAAAATCGACAGAGTAAGATTTGTTTAGAATGGCTAGAATATATAGCAGCTAAAGAAAAGAGAGACATCCAACATCAATATAATAGGGGAGTAGAAAAAAGGCTAGGAGGAAGAAAGCTTCCCGTGGATGGTTGGGACCAGAAATCAAACACGGCATTTCAATTTCACGGCTGTTATTGGCATGGACATGATTGCCGCCTAACACAAAATTTGGACCCCGACCTAAAAAAGAAGAGAGCCGACGACACACAAGAAAAAGATGCGTATCTACAAAAAATCGGCATCAATCTACGCATCATGCGAGAGTGCCAATGGCAAGATTACAGAAAGAAAAACAAGAAAGAAGTGGCACATTGGGCGCCTCGAGTTGAGTCTGGACCCGCCTTCTATAGTGGGGGCATGACCGAAACGGAGATCTTGGAGCATGTGAGGACTGGGGCCATGTTTGGATTCGTGGAAGTTGATATTGAGGTTCCAGATCAACTCAAACCTCGATTTGGAGAATTTCCACCAATCTTCAAAAACACCAACATCGGCCGAAATGACATCGGTCCTCACATGAAGGCGTTTGCGGAAGCGCACGGCTTCTTGAAACAACCACAACGCTCCCTCATTTCTAGTTTTCGTGGAGAAAAAATATTGCTTATCACCCCCCTACTCCAGTGGTATTTGCAACAAGGGCTACGAGTCACCAAAATCCATCAGGTGATTCAATACAACAAACAGCCCTGCTTCCAAAAATTCACAGACAAGGTGACCAGCGCCCGACGAGAAGCAGACTTGGATGATGACAAGGCCATCATTGCAGCAGCTTACAAACTCGTGGTGAGTCTTTTTTTTATCATGTGTAAGCATTTTTAATACACTGCACGCCCATTTTTAATACACTGCACGAGCAAATTTTTAAAAGTGCACGGCAAAATACAATAAAATGCATTGAAAACAAAAACACGCAACCCATGCAACCAAGATACCATGTCCGTGCAACGATAATATCATACGCATGCACGTGTGCGCGCATGTGTGAACGACTAAACATGCTCATTTTTAATACTATACATGCCTATTTTTAATATACTGCACGATCAAATTTTTAAAAGTGCACGGCAAAATACAATAAAATGCATTGAAAACAAAAACACGCAACCCATGCAACCAAGATACCATGTCCGTGCAACGATAATATCATACGCATGCACGTGTGCGCGCATGTGTGAACGACTAAACATGCTCGTTTTTAATACTATGCACGCCCATTTTTAATACACTGCACGAGCAAATTTTTAAAAGTGCACGGCAAAATACAATAAAATGCATTGAAAACAAAAACACGCAACCCATGCAACCAAGAGACCATGTCCGTGCATTGCTAGAAATGTCTACACACGTGCACGCGTGTGTGTGTGCGCGCATATTTTTTTATTTTGAGGGGACTCATTTTTTGTTTTTTTTTTTTTGTTTTGTTTGATCTAGGGCAACAGCTCCTATGGCCGGACCTTGATGAGGCGTGATCATCACACTAAGGCGTTCATCACGGATGCCAAGGGCGCCACCAAAGCGATCCACGATCCACGATTTAAAAGATGCGTACCCGTGCAAAATGATTATTACGAGGTAGAGTGCCGATTGACCAGCATCGACCAAAATCTACCTCTACACATCGGATTATTTGTGTACGGGTACGCCAAACTCAAGCTTCTACAATTCTATTACCACTTTATCGACTTTTACATTGAGCGGTGTGATTATCAACTGATCACCTGCGACACTGACTCGTTGTATTTGGCATTGAGTGGGGACACTTTAGAAGACGTCATTCGTCCCGATCGGAGGGATCACTTCAACAAACATCGGGACGAATGGTTGCCTACTCAATATTGCCAAACGCATAAAAACAACGACAGTCTACCACCATCACTATCGACACCATCGCCTCCACTATCAACATCATCTCTGCCGGGACCATCAGCACCACCACCACCATCAGCACCACCCCCATGCTGTGCTGCAGCACATAAACACCAAACGCGTGAACCAGGTTTATGGAAGCTGGAAGCCAAAGCTGATAAAATTATCTCTTTGGCACCCAAAAGCTACGCATGTAGCACTCATACAACCACTAAGGTGTCTTGCAAAGGCGTACAAAAAAGGTGCAATCCATTAACCATAGCCAACTTTGAAACCGTACTAACGGCACAAACGCCACATCATGTGGTTAATCGAGGTTTTCGTCTTGACGCACAAAATGTGATGCGAACTTATATCCAACCCAAAAGAGGTTTATCCTATCTCTACACTAAAAGAAAGGTATTGTCAGACGGTGTCTCTACCGTAGCGCTGGACCTCTAACTTTTTTTTGGTTTTTGTTTGACATTGATAAGAGTGACTTATCATGGATGTGCGTTTTTTACAACATCCGTTCTCGATCCTTCTCGCGGGTCCTTCTGGCTGTGGTAAAACATTTTTTATTGCACAATTGATTCAACATTGTAAAACTCACATTCAACCGCCTATTGAAAAAGTGGTGTATGTCTATCATCAATATCAAGACTTATTTGGACAGCTACGAGAGACAAGTCCCGTATCTATTGATTTTGTAGAAAGTTTAGATGGAGTGGACTTTGATTCGACTATTGCAACCTTATTGGTGGTCGATGATCATATGGATAATCCTGTGATGGAACAGCGTGTGGCTGAATTTTTTATTAAAAAATGTCATCACGGAAATATAAGTATGGCTTATATGGTGCAAAATATATTTCATACCAGCAAACATCATCGGACGATTTCGTTAAATGCACATTATTTGTGGTTGGGTAAAAATCCACGATCTGCGGATCAAATTTTACACTTGGCTATGCAAACGTTTCCTAAACGACATCATTTTTTACGTGAGGCCTATCAAGATGCAACCCGAGAGGCTTATGGATACCTCTTTTTAGATTTTAAACAACAAACTCCTGAAACCTATCGTGTGCGCACTCATGTTTTTGATCCACATCCGATCGTCTATATTCCCAAAAACAATATATAAAACAGGTGTTATCTGTTATGAGACATTCAGATGAAAAAAGACTACCATGGCGAAGACACATCGTGCTCAGACTCGACTTCAACCTTTGATTCCTTTATTACGTGCTAAAAAAAAACATCAGCGCCAACAACTGTTGAAACAACCTCGTGTTATTAACTGTTTGTGTGAGATGGTACATAATGTACTTAAAGGACATGTTAAACTATCGCGTGGTCAGAAACAACGATGGGCTCGTCACAAGCACAAGCTTCGCCGTTTGATAGCGCCTAAATCAAACACAGTCAAACGACAAAAATTAATACAAAAAGGAGGATTTCTACAACTGCTGCTACCACTAGCTACACAACTGCTAGGTGGGTTATTTCCACAACCACAATAATAAAAAAATGCAACACGCCATCAAAATGAAACTCGTTCCAGCGAGTGAAAACATGATACCTTCATCAACACCGTTGCGACCGGAGCCTCCTACACCCCCTCTTGTAAATCAGCTGAGTGATTTGGATCAACAAATGACTATTATATTACAATCCTCTTCGCTCAATACGGAACAAAAACTGCGAGCGTATCAACAACTATTGCAACGATATCTTTCTTATCAAGATCAGTATCACTATCAGTCTCAACCATCTACATCCATAGATACAGCAACAGCGTCAGCAGCTGCATCACTCCCAACACCAGCAACACTAGCTGATATGACCGAAGAAGTGGTTCATAGCCTTCCCGCTAGTCTTCGTAGCAAAGGGCGTAAATTGATGCAGCATTTAAAAGACAATGATGTGATGACATATACCAGTCAGGGCAATCTGGTGTGGCAGGACAACATCATTCCTAACACAAACATCGTAGATCTAGTTCATGATGTTTTACATTCGACCAAAGCGAGACAGTTGCTACCACCCCCTGCGGGCTGGCGTGTTTTTGCCCAAGGTTTAAAACAAACCAACATCCCTCGTCAATATTTAGGAAATATTCAACGGTATCATCAAGTGTTTGCTGACGACATCAGGGCTACACCACCACCCTCTCCATCATCTATATTTGATGACAATGATACCTCCAAAAGTTCAACCAAAAAGAAAAAGAAACAAGCCAAAAAAACACTCAAAAAAGCTTTGGCTTGGGAATCATGGCTCGAAAACGACAACATGCAGCCCAAAAGTCCATAGAATCTATATGGAAAAAAAGAATATTTTCATCCAGCCTACCCAGGGGCTTATAGCGGAGCCAGCGCCTATTTACGTCATGCCTCGACTTTGCCTCAACACAAACCCCGATTAAAGCAATGGCTTCAACAGCAAGATACGTACACTCTGCATCATCCTACCCGACAAAAGTTTCTTCGACGATCCATCGTCGTCTCTGGACCCTATGATCAGTGGCAAGCAGACTTGTGTGACTTATCTCGCTTTAAAAACGTCAACTCGGGTCATCGCTATATTTTAACAGTCATTGATGTGTTTTCTAAAGTAGCTTATGCTCGCGCACTCAAAAATAAAACGAGCGCTGCTTTAATCGAGGCTTTTGCTGACATTTTACGACAAAGCCCAAAGTCTCCACGTCACTTACAAACTGATAAAGGAACAGAATTTAAAAATAAACCATTTCAAATGTTTTTAAAGAAAAACAAAATTCATCATTTTACTTCAGAAAATGAGGACATTAAAGCAGCCGTGGTGGAACGATTTAATCGTACATTAAAAGGAAAAATGTATCGATATTTTACGCATCACAATACACGTCGTTATGTAGATGTGTTACAAGAGTTATTAGATAGTTATAACTCAACCTATCATCGATCTATTAAAACCCAGCCGCGCCTCGTGACATCAGATAACATTCATCGTGTTTATGAAGCTTTGTATGCCAAAGTTTTGGACAGTAAGCCTGTCAGATCTTCTTTACCCAAGTTTTCTGTAGGTGATCGAGTTCGCATTGCGGAATCTAGACGTACGTTTCATAAAGGATATTTACCTAAATGGTCACAAGAATTGTTTACTATCGCTCAAAGACATTTAAAAACATTCCCTTATGTATATAAAATACGAGACGATAATGGACAGCTCATTCAAGGAACTTTTTATGAATTAGAACTACAAAAAGTGATCGACAGCGGTATCTATAAAATTGAGAAAATATTACGTCGTAGAGGTCGCCAAGTGCTTGTCAAATGGTTGGGATATTCAGATGCTTTTAATAGCTGGATTGATGCATCTAACATCGGTCAGTATAAAAGCTAAATCACACGATACAAAGGCTCATAAGATAAATACCCACAAGAGGAAGATGAGCAGTTTTTATATAACTCTCCCTAGCAACGCGTCTATGACGCATTATCCTGACAATACCTTATCTTCATTTACTACAAAATTAGACCCTCCTTTGGATCTTCAAGGTCCATATGAAGTGGGTTTGTGTGAAATTATTTATCCACGGTCTTGGATCAATGTAAACGCAAACAATATGAATTTACGAATAACGCGTAAAAAAGCTGGCCAGATAGACACTACTCAACACATTACGGTGACGTCGGGACATTATGATAGCCTACAGCAAATAGTGGATTGGATCAACAGTCGAATCCGACCACTCTTTAAGCCTTCACGCCCACTGCCTGTTATATATGACAAAAATGGTGCATGGGGAGAGTTGTTTTATTATCATAAAGACATTAACAAAGTCATGATGACTTTGGATACTGATGTTGAGGTGAAGATGGACGAACCTCTGGCTGACATGTTAGGATTTAAACATTTCAAATATCATGGAGGAAGACATGCGTATGGAGAACATGTAGCGGACGTTAACCGCAATCTAACGTGTTTATATGTATATATCAATATTGCCGAGGATCGTATTGTGGGAGACGCGAGGGCTCCACTATTAAGAATGGTACCTTTGACCGGATCTAGCTCTGACATTGTCTTTCAGACTTATCATGATGTTCATTTTGTTCCCATTAAATTTAATAGTTTTGATAATATTATTGTAAATATAAGAAACGGCGCGGGAGAATTGATCCCATTTGATCGTGGAGAGGTCATCTTAACACTTCAGTTGCGACGACGATCTCTAGTTTGATCCACACACAAAAAAAAAAATGAGGCACCCCTATGCGGATCATTCTCCAAAGATATATCTCGATTATTATACATCGCAAGCAGGCGGAGGTGTAGGATTACCTTACTTTGCGGGGTCACGACATCAACGAGGTCATGGCCTCGGAAGTCTATTTAGTAGTCTCATGCGAACCACTGTTTTACCTACCCTTGGACGGGTATTAAAGAGAGAGGTTCCTAAACGACTGGTTAGTTTTGGCGCAGATGTCTTAGGAGATGTTGTGGGCGGACAGAAAATCTCTACCTCTTTAAAAAATAGAGGATTGGAACATGTACAGCGTGTAGCTCACGATTTTATAAATTCACCTTCTACTTCTTCTACATCTTCACCACCTCCAGGAGTGCCTCACAAGCGACGACAACCGATACATCGACCTCTCAATACACATTTGAGAAAAAAAAGACGAAGAGATATATTTGATTAATTATCGATCATGAGCGAACTCATTCATCAAAACTCGTGTCCTTGTTTAAAATCAGAACTGGATTTATTTCAACTACCGCCGACTCAAACAGCCATTATAGAATCTCAAGATATAGAACACAGACCGCTTTCAACGATCACTGATGCCGGCCCCCATCGAATTTTATGTGTCTGGTGGTGATTCAGACTACATTGATCTCAGTAACTCTTATCTTTATGTTAAACTTCGTGTGCTTAATGCGGATGGCACTAATATTGCTGGTGATGCCGCTGTGGGCCCGGAAAATTTATTGCTACACTCTTTATGGAGTCAAATTGATCTATCGCTCAATGATCAACAGGTGACATCATCCAGCAACACCTACGCCTATAGAGCTTATTTAGAAACACTCTTGTCTCATGGTCGTGATGCTAAACAAACTCATCTTCATTTATCCCTATGGGATAAAGATAGTGCAGGACATATGGATGCGGCGGCAAATCACAACAGCGGTCTACAGAGACGTGCTACAACGATCGCCGCCAGTCGCGCCACAGAGTTAATTGGACGATTACATCTAGACATGTGTCAACAAGAAAAACTACTTATGAATGGTGTTAGCTTAAAACTACGTCTAATACGAAACTCGGATGAATTTTGTCTTCATGCCGGGGCCGGGGCTGGGTTTAAAATTAATTTACAAGACGTGAGCTTTTTTGTTAGGAAAGTTAAAATTAATCCAAACATTCAGATGGCACATCTTCAAACGCTCCAAAACGAAAATGCCAAATATCCTCTAAAAAGAGGTGTTACCAAAATATTTGCCATACCCCAGGGAAACATGCAAGTCAATAAAGAAAATCTGTTTTTGGGGCAATTACCCACCCGCATTGTCATAGGGCTCATCAGTAATGGCGCTTTTCATGGTCGATATGCGCTAAACCCCTTTAACTTTCAACACTTTAGTGTAAATTATATATGCTTACATGTGGGTGGCCGGAGTATACCGTCTAAGCCACTAAAGCCTGATTTTGAAGGACGGCGCTATGCTCGCTCTTATCTCTCTATGTTTCAAGGTTTGGGTAAAGCCTGGCAAGATGAAGCGAATGATATTACTTATGATGAATTTGGTCGCGGTTACACGCTGTTTGTATTTGATCTGACCCCTGATCAGGCTGCTGACTCTACACACAGCCAACTCATAAAACACGGTACAATGAGATTGGAAATTCAGTTTGCTCAAGCGCTGACAGACACTATTAATATAGTTGCCCATGCCGAATTTCATAACTTGCTAGAGATTGATAAGCATCGTAATGTTATGGTAGATTTTTCTACATAATGGATACACTACAGATTAATCAACTATTGACGTTTGATGTATTTACACGTGAAATCTTTAAAGGAGTGTATGCCCGTGATCAAATTGCTACCCAAAAGTGTTTATGGACTAAACCTAGTGCTTTTGTGGTTAATTTAGATCCGTCTGTACTTCCTGGTTCTCATTGGGTATCAATGTATATAGACCCCAAACACAATACAGCAGAATATTTTGATTCTTATGGTTTGAGCCCTTTTCCTGAATGTCAACAATTTTTAAAGACTTATGCTAGTACATTTACATATAATGATATTGTTTTACAAGATGATACGCTCGTTTGTGGACAATTTTGTGTGGTATATTTGATGTTACGATGTAGAGGCTTTTTGTTTGAAGATATTATTCATCATCTTTGTACTCCTTTCAATGATGCCCTTGTATATAGTATTGTACAAAACTATTTTCCCCGGCTTCCGTTTGCGTTTTAATTGTATTATATAAAGCATGCGTTTGATTTTGTGCTGTATTCATTTGATTGTTGTATGCTATCCATATCGGATATTTTTACAATTATGTCTCAAGAAGAAGAAGAAGCTAACATAACAATGCGCGTCACTCATCGTAATTCATGATGGTGGCATGTGTTTGGCCGTGAAGTACCTAGGGGTGAGATTGTATTTGGATGTCAAATGGTGATCATTTTTATGGTCGTCATCACTTCTATATATAATCTCACTGTGGGTCATAAAGACACCAATTTATGGATTGCATTATTGGGCTCTTGTCTAGGCTATATTTTACCTAACCCTTCTATCGCACCCGCTGCAAAAATAACTTGATTTTTTTGTATATATTATTATTTTTTTTTTTAAATCATGTTTAAATTTGTATACGATATGCAGGCTGATGCAATGTTGATGTCTAAAATAAATGCATGTTTAGACTTGTTTATATGCTGTTCAAATGGCTGATAAAATGTTTGCCGATAAAACGTGTTTAGACTTGCTTGTATGCTGACCAGCTGGCTGATGTAATGTTTGCTGATAAAAACGTGTTTAGACTTGTATGAGATATGTTGGCTGATGCAATGTTTCTTGATGAAATATCATGGACAACAAATTTAAACATGTTTAGACTTGTTTTTCGTAGACTCCGCGAAGTGACTCTAGCATTGTATATAAACGGCTCTCTCACATACCCTCCAGTATAAAAAGCCACTGATTACTCACTTTGCTACCATGTCTTCAGCTATTCAAAGATCTGTTAGTGGTGAAAAATTATTTCCTTTGGGAAATAGTCTCTTTGCTTGTGTTACTACGTTTAATGAACAGGTGTTTATTCATATACGTGCCTTTGTGCCCGGACTCAAAACCGAATCCTCTTTAAAACAAGACGAAAAAGAAGAAAAAACTTCAGACTTACCTCTTTATCCAACTAGACGGGGAATCACTTTGACGCCTGCTGCTTTCGACGAATTGTTGATTCACACCTCTGAACTCTTAAATATAATTCATGACAAGGAAACAACAAAAACTACCACTGTGCTTAATAATCAACAGCATCAGCGAATGAACTCTGCTCTTCAAAAGCCTATGTATTCACCCTCTACATCCAAGAGATTGCCGTTGGATAGCCAATATCCGTTCCAAAAGTTGTCTGAATACAACTAAACAAAAGTGACATTTTTCAATTTATGTGAAAAGCTGTTGCAACTTTTAAAAAAGTGACATTTTTCGATTTATGTGAAAAAAGTGACATTTTTATATTGTGTATATTGTATATATTGTGTATATATTTAAGTGTGTGCGGTTGGTTTAATACATTTTCTTTCATTATCAATATGGATAGTGATGCTGTCAAAACTTTTTTTGATAAAATATGTCAAAAAGTGGATGAATATGCTTTGTCTAAATGTCATGGATGCAGAATTAACCATCCCTCACAGCATCAGCATTCGTGTTGTATGTATACACAACAAGAATCTATAATAAATTTTACACATAAGATTTTGTCTACATGTTTAAAACAAGAGTTGGTCGATGTTTTCACCCCAATTATCATTACACATTTGCTTAAAACTAGCTGGGAAAAAAAAAAAGAGCTAGAGAGAGCAAGAGAGTTGGAGAGAGAGGGGCGAGAAGAAACAGGATAGGCTCAAAAATAGCAGGGTCATCACAGATGCTGTGAGCGAGAGCACAAGGCAGCGAGAGAGAGAGAGAGAGAGAGAGAGAGAGAGCTTGAGGATAAGATAGAGCCAGCGAGACAGACAGCGAGAGAAAAAAAAAGAGCGAGAGTGATAAAAGTATACATTACATAGTACAAAAGGCGGTTTATGGTTTTGCCTGTAACAAAAAAACAAAACAAAAACATTTTTATTATAAAATTGTATAACAATGTATATATATATATATATTGTCAAAATAAAATGTATTATCCATGTGTATATAGTTAAAATTGGTATAAAATATTCATTTACTTACTTTTTATTTTGTATGCATAATGTGGGTATGTGAGCGCACGGCATCTGAAACACAAAAATAATAATGCATTGGTATTATAATTTTTAATTTTAAAAAGATGTTGTTCATTAATAAACTATTTTATATCTTATTTTCTGGTGTTGTCGTTTTTTTTTACTTTTTTTCTTTTCTTTTTTTTTTTTTTTTTCGTTGTTGTTGGTCTTTTTATTTAAAAAATTTTTTTTTACCTACTTGTAGCATCGTTATGCACCGTGGTTTGGTGCTGGTGGTGGTGGTGTGGGTGGCTCGCCCTCTTCATCGTCTGATGTCCACAAATCCGCAATTTCTTCCACCTCCTCGATCATTATTAGCCAATATTCTCGATAGCTATATATAACATAAATCAAAATAAATGATTATAATATATCAACATAGTCAAACCAAAAAACATAAAAATAAAAAAATAAAAAAATAAAAAAAGAGAAAAATATTAATAATTAAACATTATCTATATCAATAATCTATACTGTCAAGTTTTCTAATTAAAAAGAAAAAAATAAAATAAAAAATTAAACAAATAATAATAATACAAGAAAAAAAATTTTTAAGTTAATTTTATTAGGCTTATATTATAAAAGTATTTTACTTACATGTCTAGAAAATGACATAAAAATGCTTCCGCCGTTGACTCGTGCGCATTTACTATATTGATGTGCGGCTCGTCTTCCCCTTCCACCCAGCAGTGCAGTGTTATCAGGAGCCTCATGTTTGTTTATCAATTTCATCAAGTCAAGTGAAGTCTCCATTACAATCACCGTATATATAGACCCAGTTTCGATGCCTTTAGGTCATATATACACACTAAAATTTAAGATTGTCTGGGACATCTACTGTCGTTTATGGCTGCCTCATTTTAACATCAAATCTCTCTCTTTTAACACCAATACGACATTTAGGTTCAGTCCCTCCAAATTGCCCTCTCAGGTTATTTACCGCTCATCTTTCATTTAATTACACGCTAATATAAATAAGACTGTCTCTTGCTGTCTTTAACACCAATACGACATTTTGGCCCGGGCCATCCAAATTGCCCCCCTCAGGCTACTTACCGCGCATCTTTCATTTTAATTACATGCTAATATAAATAAGACTGTCTCTTGCGCTCTTTAACACCAATACGACATTTCAAGACTCAAATATGCCTTCGAGACATATTTTACTGCGCATTGTATCTAGGTATACAACCACAAAAAGATGCGCACTTGCTGTCTTTGGGGTGCTTGGTCTAAATAAAAAATAAAAAAAAATAAAAAATTGATAAATACAAAAAAGACGCGCACTTGCTGCCTTTAGATGTTTGATCTCACGCTCATACCACTAAGTCATTCTCTATTCATCAAGATGCACACTTGCTGTCTTTGACTGAGACGCGCACTTGCTGTCTTTGGATGTTTGATCTCACGCCCAGACCAATGAGTCATTCTATATTCATCAAGATGCGCACTTGCTGTCTTTGGGGTGCTTGATCTCACGCACAGACCACTGAGTCATATATCCATTCACCGAGATGCGCACTTGCAATCGCACCATCAATAAAATTATATCCCCCCGGGCCATACGTCATCCATCACTTTTGACAGGTCACAAAGACCCTCACGTTGTGGGGCATCATGACCTAAGAGTACATGTGCACCTATGACGTCATCCCCCTGTCACGTGACCCACTTTTTAGGTGCAGGTGCACGCTTCGCATCTTGCCCACTAACATACTACTATCCATGGCCTTTTAGCTGAAGAAAAAAATATTATCCGTTTGTGCCAAAAAAAAAAGTGAAAAAAAAAGAAACAGAGGGCTGAGAAGGAAAGAAAAGAGGAATGGAGAAACTTAACTCCCCCCTCCCCCTCCACACCCAGCCACCCCAAAGCATCCTCTCCAAATGTACATGTAGCCTGTGGTTTTTTGTGTAGCTTTTTGTTTCCGTCCTTGCGTGTTTGTTTGTTTGTTTTTTTTTTGTTCCCCAACTGATTTGTTTTCCTTTATTATTTTATCAAGCATTCCCAACCAACAGCTATTATTATCTTCTGTAAATTTTACCATAATAATAATAATAATAATAATAATAATAATAATAATAATAATAATAATAATAATAATAATAATAATAATAATACACAGATTTCATAGCGCACATATCTGACACAAGAAAAGAGCGATTCAAGGCGCATGCACTGTCGCATGTACTGGTTTCTTGTATTGCGTTTAGTCCATTCAAGCATTTCTTGTCCTTTGATTGTGTTTGAATACCATCAATGTTGCTTGGTGTGTTGCACGTTGTGTACTCGCTGGAGTGTACTTCCCCGGTTACTTCGTTTCCCACCTTTACACCTTTTTTCTCACAATGTGTATGTAGGTTTTGTACTTGTTCCAAATGTGTGAACTGGTGGCACAATGTCGAGCCGTTATGTGCTTGTGCATCATTGCTGTCATGTACTGCAATGCTCCTTATGTTATTTCATTCCCTTCTTTTGCTGTCTTTAGTATACTGTGTACTTCAATCCCCCGTTTCGCCCTTGTCTGGCAATACTGAGCTAGGAGCCTAGTTCAATATGTTGTTGTTTTGTTGTATGTGTAATAAAAGGACAAAGTTCAAAAGTTGTACAATATACAGGTTATATATCTGTTCAGGATGCCATCACGCAGGTATGTACTTCATTGGTTTTGTAATGCTCTACTCGTATGCAATTGTTTGGAATAATTATTAATATATGTTTGTTGCATTGTTCTCGTTTGCTACAGACATTCAAAAGTTAAAATTTGTCAAAAGGGCAGCACTCATTTAAGCTTTACTTTTGCGTACGCATCGTGTCTTCCATGTTTTGTTTGTCTCGTCAATAACACTTTGGTGTAGACCAAATTTTAAAATAAGAGGGGGAGGAAGGGGGGGGGGGCGAAGAATAAATTGAAGACTTAATTTTTTTTAATTAGTGAAAACTGAACGAAAGTACAAAAGAGTTAAGTTGAGGAGGAATAATTAGTTAGTCATTGTTGATAGGGTCCAGCGGACTCCAAAGAGCCGAATCCGGACCACAACTTGGTTGAAAGAGGACTCACCCCTGATCCATATAAAAAGATCTGCTGAAACAATCCTACTGTAAACACTGAAGCCATTCCACCAGGAGGTCACTTTACAATAAAGGCATATCATGCAGGGGACTATGGAATTCCCTTTGTAAAATATTGATTGTCACCACTTTCAGCTAAATAATCTTAATTTAGAAGCATATTTTCTACATAATAATTTGCTTACAAAACTTTGTCGGCATTAGATGCATCCAGGCTGCCATCCTGCCTTTTTAACGCACCAATTCCCAGATTTACCTTCGTTTTTTTTTTAAATATATTTTCAAAAATCTTTGGCTTAGTCATACAATTTAATGCTATATTTTGCTCCTGTTCCTTCTTTGCCTTTGTAATGATAGCCCTATACTTGTTTCTCTGTTTAATATAATATTGATAGTCGTATCCTCTTTTAGTCTTCATGTATCTTTTAAAAGCGTTAATGGTTATATTTCTTTATTTGTTTTGCGGCGTTCTTATTCATCCATTTTGGCGAGATACTTTTCCCGCTTGCTTGCGAGTCCTTAATCTTTGGTATGCATTCTTTCATTCTTTGATGAATAAAAGTTTTTAGTTTGGTCCAACAAATATTTACGTCAGTGTCATAAAAATCGCTTACCTTAGCTGTAGAAACTTTCTTAGTCTGTCATAGTCCCTTTTCCCAAGATTAAAACTATAACGATGAGTTCCACTAAGATTTATTTTTATTTTAGGAACCAATAGATTAAAATCAAGTGTGTCGTGACCACTAGTACTGAAGGATGACAAATGCTGCACCTCTGTCAGTCACCAAAACCCAGTCACAGAGAGTTGAAATCTGACCCTGTCGTCTTCTGGTAGGGTGTAAAACTTTTTGTATAAGATAAGCATCCCTCACGTGCTCTATTATTGTATTATCCTTTGGACCAGTTTCCCCAAAATCTCTTTAGACTGAGCCACATCGTCCTCTCTCCGTTCATTGTTTAGGGACTGCAATTTTCATTATTTAGGGGATTGGCAGGTACATATCGTATTACTGTGAGGTTATGTGGTAGTGATAAAGAAAATTGCAACATCGTGATTTTACGCTGTTTCGCGCTTTAAAATGATGCAACTGCTTTATTTCACTCTATTATTTTATTCGTTCACAGCAGTATTAATATACGAAATTAAAACGGTAACGGCTCCGGAAAAGAGGGACCCATCATTATTTCTGTATTGGCGTCCTTGCCTTTAGATTACTTCCGCCATGGTTCTTGTCAGTCCGACCTGAAAATTCCTGGTAGTTTTGAATAAGCTGAAACTTTCCTTTTGAAATTAAAATATAATTTAACTCAAAAGAACAAACGGAAACACAGTCTCAACCCAGTTTTGGGGTAAATAAATACGAAAAGTTTAATTTTCCTCTGACAGAGATGCTAAAAAACCCTAACACTCCCGCACAAAACTGACCTTGACTTTTCGTTTGTGTTCGAGAGGTTACAGACGTTTTATCTTCGAATTTGTGGAATGATTTATGTTGAAAAATAAATAATTAACGCACATTTTGGATAAACAATCTTTGGAAAGATCTTGCATTTAATTATAAAAAGCAGTACAATTATAAGAACCAAGTTTTCAAGCGAATCCTGGAATCCTATAAATAATGAAAATTGCAGTCCCTCAACAATGAATTGTTTACGTAAATAATGCATTATTTAGCAAATCTTTTAAATAATGCTTAATTTGCAAATTCTGCAAAATAATGCATTATATAGGTAAACAAATAATTATTTAGAAACATTTCTAAATAACAATTTATTTAACACAATCTGGTAAATAATGCATTTTATAAGTAAATAATTGTGTTATTTAGCAACAATGCCTTATTTACCTATATCAGGATGTTACACTCCGTTTGATGATGGTGTTTTCTATCAGTATCTGATTCAGCCCCGATGCTTGAATTCCTGATAGTTGTGTAACTCAGATTCGTTTATTCACACAGCCCGTCCAAACAGCATACAATTCACAAAGTCGACGTATGAAGTTTTCCACTTTTATTCAGCACACATCAACAACTGCATACAATTCTCAATTCAACTCAACAACTTTCACAGCAACTTTCCAAATCACTATCAACAACTTTACTCTCTCTCAACAGCGACTCGGCTCACGATTAAATAACCTCTCTCTTTTCTGGAACGATTTGGTACGTGGTAGAAATGACGCACTGCCACTAATCGAACTAAAGATCGTCATCACTGACTTACGTCATTCACATTTTCTCTACTTCCGGGAACATTCACGACCTTCGATATCCATCCGGAAATTTCTATCAAGAGTAAACACGCATATCCAGAAGATTCTCAAATAATATCGACTAACGCAAATTATCAACGTTATACAAAGCCTCTCCTAACAACAATGCAAACTCAAATCAAAGGTAAATAAACTCCATTATTGAATACTTTGCAAATCGAAACGATTAGATCTATCGTACACGCTTCAGCCATATTATCATTCGCGTTTCAACGTAACATAACCCCCCACTCAAGAAGAAATTTACCTAATTTCTTTCAACAACGTTGAAACGTAATGCACAAACAAAGTTCAGAATTAAAACTTATTTCAGACTGTCTGAACACTATCAACGTTCTCAGTTCATTCACACAGATTCAAAGTTTCTCATCTGCAAGTCTTTCTGGGTACTGTCAATGTTCACAGTTTATCTACCCAGTCAACGTTTTTCATTTTCAAGTCTGTCATTACCAATATTCTTAGTTCGTCCATACAGTCAGTGTTCTTTCGTTCGCAAGGAATCGACGCCCTCGTCAGTTGCGGTCGTCATCGGCCCAGGGTCAAAGACGATGATCACGTGGGCTTCCCTGGAATCAGTGCGTCCTCCGTTGTCTCCTTCTTCCATCGGATGTCCGACGCAGTCGACGTTGTCAGCTCCCAGGATGCATTCGCTGGGTCTCACGGTCAGGTTGGCTTCTGCGGGACGGTGGAACAGCTCCCTCAAGGTCTGCAGATGCTCCTTCCAGGTCTGGGTGTGGACTTCATGTTCGACCAAAGTCGTAGAGCCAGGGACATCGCTGAAGTTGTGGGGAAACTCGCCCATAAGGGTCCTTGAGCTCCATCTTTTGACCTTCCGTCAAGCTCGGTCGTAGCTTAACATCATCGATGCCTTCTTTGCTGTGGAAGTCTCCCAGTTCCAACAGTTCTTCGCTGTCAAAGCTGTTGTCGGTCACAGCTGCTGTGGCTGCGTGCACAGTCTCTGATGGCCTTTCCACGTACAGCTTAAGGAGGTTGGCGTGGTATATCTTGGAATGCTGACCGACCTTCACCTTGTAGTCGTTGATCCCCACCACGGTCTCCACTTCGTACGGGCCTTTCCACTGCATCAGCAACTTATTGTGATCGGTAGGTAGCAGCACCAGCACTTTGTTGCCAGGTTTGAACTTCCTGTTCACAGCCCTACGGTCATAGTAGTGCTTTCCACAGTCCTGGGATTTCTTCAGGTTTTCTCTGGCTATCTCGAGAGTCTGCTCCAGCTTCTCCCGTAGCTCAAACACGTACTGGTAGCTGTTCTTCACCTCTGGGGTGTCTACTTCTTTCGTCCACAGTTCTTTTAGGATGTGCATCGGCCCTCGGATGGTTCTTCCGTACAGCAGCTCGAACGGAGAAAAGCCGGTGGACTCCTGCGGTACTTCTCTGTAGGCGAAAAGTAGGGCGTTGATGTAGCGATGCCATTGTCTGGGCTGCTCGCTGCACAGTTTCTTCAGGGTGGACTTCAGCGTAGCATTGAACTTCTCGACAAGCCCGTTGCACATTGGATGGTAGGGTGTCGTAGTCAAATGCCGGATGCTCAGCAGTCTGTTCACCTCCTTCATGCAGTCAGAGACGAACTGCGTCCCGAGGTCTGTCAGAATTTCTTCAGGCACTCCAAGCCTACTGAACATGTCCACTAGTGCCTCTGCTACAGTTTCAGTGTCAATCTTCTTCAGTGGCACTGCTTCTGGGTACCGAGTCGCATAGTCCACTAAAGTCAGTACCCACCGATGACCTTCTTCACTCGGAGGCCTTATTTCGCCGATTAAGTCTAAGGCCACCCTCTTGAAAGGTCGGTCGATCAGAGGCATCCTCTGCATAGGCACTTTCGGGACCCTTCCTCGAGGTATGGTCTTCTGGCAAATGACACATGATCGGCAGAAACGGCTGACGTCCGCATGAAGTCCTGGCCAGTAGAATACCGCCTGGATTCGGTCTGACGTCTTCTTGATACCTAGGTGACCTCCCATGATTGAGTCATGCGCTACTTCCATCACCTGGCGCCTTAGGGGTAACGGTACCAAGACTTGACGTAGTGGTTTCCCTCCGTTGACCCTCGGGTGCTGGAAGATTCGGTACAGGATCTTGGCCTTCACCTCAAAATAGACCGTACCACTGCCTTTGGTCACGTGGTCTTGGCGGTTCCTGTACTTGTTTAAAGTGCTATCAGCTTCCTGGAGCTGGATCAGCTTATCTCTGTCCACGATGGCAGCTTTGGAGTTGTCGGCGACCTTCAGTGGTGTAGACACCTTGTCTCTCTTGGCCTGGGCCCTGGTAGTAACAGCACTGACGATCTCTGGTCGGCAGGGCTGAGCCGGAGTAACCACATTGTCCCGTAGCAGCTCTGTAAGGTCTCCATCGGGAAACGGCAATGGATCCTCCTCCACAACTTCGACGCATTGGGTTGAGGCAGGACTCCACTCTGGATCGGGGTCGTCGGGTCGTCTCGCGCCGTCGATATTCCCGATCATCAAATCATACAGCGGCTTCTTCAGGCAAACCGCTTCGACTTCGCCTATGTAGAAAGGGGTGTTGACATGAATTTTTGCAACTGGCGCTTTCACACATTTGCTGTCGGCCATGAGTGTCCATTTAGAATCGCCAGTGAACTGTTCTTTAGCGATTAGGTCTTCTCTGACGATGACCCCACTGCAGCCAGAGTCTCTTAGAACAGTCACTTCATGATTTCCGACGCGTCCCTTGGAAACAGGCATGTTCTGGACGGTCACAGCTGCGCTGGCGACGACGGGGATGGATTTTCCGTTGGCAAGGAGAAGTTGGCCATCGGTCATGCACTCTTGCACGTCCGCAGGGGTAGCTGTGCGCTCGGTCTCACTCGGAAGAATGACGCTCCCGCCGCACACTTGATGGTCAGATCTACTGGTTTGCCGTTGATTGGAGAACCGCCTCTGCCGGTTGCCCGCCGCTGAATTGTCCGTACTGCTCCGCTGTCCGCTACTTTTGTTTTGAGGACAGTTAGCCGCTCTGTGGTCTGTAGCGTTGCAGGTGAAACAGCCCCTTGAATGCCCTTCCCTGGGAGGAGGCGTGGAGTCTGTCTGTCTCTGGCTCGTCTGGCTTCCCTGGATCTGGTTCACATGGTTTCCAGTCTTCTGAAAATGTTTCGTCGCGCTGGGTGGCCCCAGGGTTTTCCCATGAGCGATGAGATATCTTTCAGCAGCCTCAGTCACATCTTTAAGCGTCTGCAGCTTTTGTTCTTCTAAGTGGGTCGCTAGGTCCTTGTGACAGGCATTGAGAAATTGTTCCTTCACGATCAGGTCATGGAGACTGTCGTAAGACTTCGTTTCGCCTGATAACTCCACCCACTTGTGTAGATATGACGACAGGCGCTCCACAAACTGCTTTGGCGTCTCGCCTGACTTAGGCCGGCATTCACGGAAGCGTTTACGGTAGCCCTTCTCTGTAAAGTTGTAGCACTTCAATAGGGCCTCTTTCAAGACGTCGTAGTCTTTAGCGTCATCGTCCGACAATCTGGTGTAGACGTCGAGTGCTTCTCCCGTCAGAAGTGCACTTAGTCGAATCGCCCAGTCTTGAGGTTGCCAGTTAGAGCTTTTGGCAAACCTTTCAAATCTCGCCAAATAACTGTCGATCTGGTCCTTCCCGTCGACGAAAGCTGGCAATTTTGGAGCCATGTGGTCGTTGGTGACTTGTGGCGCATGCTGATTGTTCTGGATACGCGCCAACTCTAGCTGGTACTGACGATCAGCTTCTCTTTCCTCACGCCTGCGCTCATCTTCTCTTTCTTGCCGCTGCTGTTCAATTTCCAGACGCTTCAGTTCAAATTCTCTTTCTTCACGCCGTCGCTCATCTTCTCTTTCTTCACGCTGACGTTGTTCTTCTCTTTCTTGTATTCTCTCCTGAGACTTGACGTACTCCGTCAGCTGTTTGCCTTTCAGATTCAGTGCAATCCCTTTCTGCCAGAAGTCAGCCATCTTGATGCTTCTGGAAAGTTCTTTCTCTGGAAAGTTCTTGACTGGAGAGTTCTTTTTTTCTGGAAAGTTCTTGACTGTGCTGTACCTTTCTAGACTGTTCTAGAACAGCACGCTTTCTGCAGTAGCGCTGATGCTTGTCACTAGTCGCCTTCGCTGACGCAGGCCCCGCTGTCCTCGTCGTATGCGACGCTGCACCACGCTGGTGTTGATGTATACGCTCCTGTGCTGAAGTAGACGCGGCGTCCGCTCGCCGCTCTCTGTAACACTGGCGATGTAGCTCCGAGACTGTCCCTCGACGTAGTCTTACGGCAGCCACGTAGTCCCGCTCTGTTGTTCGCTCACGAAGCAACTCTTCGGCGACTACACGCCCTTGCAGTCAACCCGAACCTATCGGTGATGTAGTCCCAGTATGTTGGCCCCTCTCGACGCAACTCGTTGGCGGCTACCCTCGATGACTGCCTCTCGTAACGTTGACTCGCTTGTTGTAGCAGTTGAACCCTTGGCTATGGCGTGAATCGCGGCTTGACCCCCAAAATGTTACACTCCGTTTGATGATGGTGTTTTCTATCAGTATCTGATTCAGCCCCGATGCTTGAATTCCTGATAGTTGTGTAACTCAGATTCGTTTATTCACACAGCCCGTCCAAACAGCATACAATTCACAAAGTCGACGTATGAAGTTTTCCACTTTTATTCAGCACACATCAACAACTGCATACAATTCTCAATTCAACTCAACAACTTTCACAGCAACTTTCCAAATCACTATCAACAACTTTACTCTCTCTCAACAGCGACTCGGCTCACGATTAAATAACCTCTCTCTTTTCTGGAACGATTTGGTACGTGGTAGAAATGACGCACTGCCACCAATCGAACTAAAGATCGTCATCACTGACTTACGTCATTCACATTTTCTCTACTTCCGGGAACATTCACGACCTTCGATATCCATCCGGAAATTTCTATCAAGAGTAAACACGCATATCCAGAAGATTCTCAAATAATATCGACTAACGCAAATTATCAACGTTATACAAAGCCTCTCCTAACAACAATGCAAACTCAAATCAAAGGTAAATAAACTCCATTATTGAATACTTTGCAAATCGAAACGATTAGATCTATCGTACACGCTTCAGCCATATTATCATTCGCGTTTCAACGTAACACAGGATTTATTTACAAAACACATGCCTTATTTACGTATATCAGGATTTATTTACAAAACACATGCCTTATTTACCTATATCAGGATTTATTTACAAAACACATGCCGGTTGAGGAGGGAAAGATAGAAAGAAAGGGTGAGGAAAGAAAGAACGTGAAGAAGATGAAGAAAAAATGCTGAAAGAAAAAGACTACAATAAATGAAAGACATTGTTCTTTCACGCCTCCATACAGCGCAGCTCATACTAGACGAAGCCTTTAATCTCTCTCTCTCTCTCTCTCTCTCTCTCTCTCTCTCTCAAGGGGCTAGTCTTCAGCTAAGCTGTGCGCTCTCCCGTCTCACCCACAAAAAACCCTTGGCTACCCAGCCTATTTTTGTTTGCTACAAAAGCACGGCAAAAGCGCCTGCAACCCTTTGGCGATCACAGCCCCCCGATCTCATTCATTACCATCTGCGCGTGCTAAGCGCGTGCCATCCTGCAAAGGGTTGGACCAATCAGCGCGCAAACAATCGTCTATAAAACGAGAGTGCGCGCGCACTGTTCTATTTTGAGATGTTCTGAATCAGAAGCGTGCATTGTCGCGTGTGAAAGGGGAAGTAACCTATAGCGATCACGGCGGCAATGTTTCATCTGGAGTGTTGGAAGGGTGGTGGAGGTAATGGTGAGGTATGGTATTGGAGAGAGAGAGAGAGAGAGAGAGAGAGAGAGAGAGAGAGAGAGAGAGAGAGAGAGAGAGAGATGAAGGAATAATAATAATAATAATAATAATAATAATAATAATAATAATAATTATTATTATTATTATTATTATTATTATTATTATTATTATTATTATTATTATTATTATTATTATTATTATTATTATTATATTAATACGGTATGCTACACACGCCTTATTCCTGAATCTGACTCAAAGCGCGGCTATCTGTAACCAACATATACGCTCACATGTTACAGACACTCCTACATACACAACAAAAAACACATTCATCACTCAAACATGTCACTATTAGAAGACGGAAAAGATCATGTGGTGAGGTCTTGTTTCTTCCAGCTGCATGCCCTTGGAAAGTTGCGTTTCTACTTGAATAAAAAGACTGCTAATTGCTGTTTCAGGATCCATGATCTTGTCAAGGCTATATTATGCAAATAGCTGTCTATGGGGGCTTCCTCAGTGCCAGCTGCAGAGACTCCAAAAAGGGCAAAATACTGCAGCAAATACTGTGTCAAAAACAAAGAAATCAGACTACATTACACCATTCTTGAAAGACTTGCACTGGCTTCCAGTGCAAAAAAGAATAGACCACAAGGTATTATTTCTGGTATATGCTTGCATCGATGGCACTGCACCTGCCTACCTACAAGAGCTCGTCTCGCGGTATGCTCCCTCTCATGGACTACGCTCGGCCTCACAATTCCAGCATCGGGTGCCTAGTGTTCAAAGGCACAAGAAGAAACAACTTGGTGCTAGATCATTGGAATGTGCTGCAACTTGTCTGTGGAATGGTCTTCCTCAGTTTCTGCGGGCATGTGACACAAAGGAGTCCTTCAAGCAGCGGCTGAAGACTCACCTGTTTTGAACCCTGACAATTTTCTGGCACTTTTTTCACCTTTATTTTGTCTGTCTTTATCCCGTATTTTTCTATGCGCCCTGAGCATGCTGTGACAGCATCGATTATTAGCGCTTTACAAGTGACTATCAAATAAAATCAAGGACCACTGCGCACACATAACGTAGCTGAGGCTTAGACGAGAACCACTCACAACACCAACGTTAGCTCGGCTAGGATCTCAGCTATGCAGTATTCACTAGGCACTGCCAGATAAAGGCAGAATGGGGCTCAACGGGGATGGGGACTCTTGTGGGGACAAAGGACAGGCAGGGTCAGGGTATGGGTTCTTCTGTAGCTTGGATTCGGGGAGTTGGGAAACAAGCTACCCGCCGATTGTGATGTTCTGTCGCAGTGAGAATATCACCACATAAAATTTTGTCGCGGAAAAGTGAAATTATTTTATTATTAGGTAGTTTGAATGTGAATGTCATATGTTTACACTAGTCGTTACGGAAATAGCTTTCATTATAAAATTTGTTAAAAATCCTGTCAAACATCTTCTAGATTTTATGAACAACAATTTCTCAGTGTTTGAGAAAAAAATAGAATCCATAAACAATAATATTTTCCAGATAACAGTTTCCAGATTACAATTTTTTTAAATTTCCAGATTTATCTGAAACACTTTCAAATAGTCGGGAATCCGAACGAGTTAAATGTCAGTCCGTCTGTCCGTCAGTCCATCGTTCGCCATGCATATCCCAAAAACCACTGAGTGGATTTTGACCAAACTACATTACATTAAATGGTTATTGCTTTAGGTCCAATGACCAAACTTCGTAGAAATATTACATAGGCTAGTGGCCAGCTTTCCGTGCCATCGCATTTGCTCCATTCTAAAGATCAAGGTCACTGGGATCAATTATTTCCTAAACACGTTGTGTACTTATCTCACAAACGGCTGAACCAATTTTGATTATTTTTGTGAAATAGATCCTTCAAATCTATATCTATCTATCTATCTATCTATCTATCTATCTATCTATCTATCTATCTATCTATCTATCTATCTATCTATCTATCTATCTATCTATCTATCTATCTATCTATCTATCTAGGGGCACCATCAGCCTCATCAGCCATCCCAGCAAAAGTCCTCCTGAAAATAATAGTCAACAGGTTGAAACCCCGAGCTGAACAAATCATAGCTGAAGAACAGGCAGGATTGAGGGCAGGGCAAAGTACCACTGAACAGATTTTCAACCTCAGAATAATCTGCGAGAAATACCTACAGCACCAACAACATCTATATCATGTGTTCGTAGACTTCAAAAAGGCGTTTGACCGAGTCTGGCATGCAGCTCTGTGGGCAACCATGAGAGTGTACAACATCAGCCCTAAAATTATTGAAGTGATCAAAAGCCTGTATGACAAGGCTACCAGTGCAGTCCTCCACAACAGTGCCATCGGAAACTGGTTCAGAACAACAATCGGTGTGCGTCATGGATGCCTACTCTCTCCAGCACTCTTCAACATCTTCCTAGAGCGCATCATGTCAGATGCCCTTTGTTACACTCGATTGATGGTGGTGTTTTTCTTTATCAGTAGTTGATTCAGCCCCAATGCTGAAGTACTGATGGGTGTAACTCGGATTCGTTTATCCACGCAACCCGTTCAATCAGCATTAAGGCACAGAGTCGTCGTATGAAGTTTTCAAACTTTATTCAGCGTACATCAACAACTGCATACAATCGCCTTTTCACTTTTCTTCCCTCACTTTACAGAGCATCGAATATATAGTTTTTCTCTTCTTCAGAGCACTTTGGAACGATCGAGCATGGCGCAATTATAACCAATCACAAATAAATTCGTCATCACTGTCTTACGTCATACAACATTCTTTTCGGTCCAAGAATGTTCTCAAATATCTACACCTATCAAGAAGCTTCGATCGACAGTAAACAAGCAAATCTAGAGAATTCTCCAATAATATCGACTAACGAAAATTATCAACGTTATACAAAGCTTCTCCTAACAACAATGCAAACTCAAATCAAAGGTAAATACACTCTATTATTGAAAACTTTGCAAAGCGAAACGATTAGATCTATCGTGCGCGTTTCAGACATACTTTCCTTCGCGTTTCAACGTAACACCCTTGCAGACCACGAAGGCACAGTCAGCATAGGGAAAAGAGCAATCTCCAACCTTCGTTTTGCGGATGACAATGATGGATTGGCTGGAGATGAACAAGAACTTGAACAGCTGGTACAGAGGCTTGACACCACCTCCAGAGCCTATGGAATGGAAATAAGTGCAGAGAAGACCAAAATGATGATCAACAACACCAATGTCATCAACACGAACATCAAAGTCCAAGGCCAATCCCTCAACACAGTGCATAGCTTCAAATATTTAGGAGCCATTGTATCAGACAATGGGTCCCGACAGGAAGTCCTCTCCAGGATTGTACAAACAACTGCTGCCCTGGCGAGGTTGAAACCAATTTGGAAAGACAGGACCATCAGTCTACATTCCAAGGTAAGGTTGCCGCGCTCCCTTGTCATCTCTATCTTCCTATATGCTTGCGAAACATGGACCCTCACAGCAGATCTCCAACGAAGAAAACAAAGCATGGAGATGAGGTGCAACAGAAGACTTCTGGGCATTTCCTATACCCAGCACATCACCAACGACGAAGTCCGACAGACCATCACACA
>CM072522.1:6730877-6755685 GCA_036898135.1 Oncomelania hupensis
ATTCCGTCGCACTTTGCGAGATGAAGATCGTGTGTTGTTTTGTAAAAACAGAAGGGAATATAAGAACTTGCTTTTTTGTAAAAGGAAAATGTATAATCAGAAAATGATCGAAACTTTAATTGCTTCTGTTAACAACGAAAGAAATTTTTGGGATACTGTTCATAAAATTATTCCCAAACGTAATTTTGTTAGAAATGATATTTCTGTTGACGACTGGTATAAGCATTTTAAAAATCTGCTTGAGAAAGAAGATGTATTGGGTGATGATGTTCTAAATGATGATGAAGACAATGACTTGTATAATGATTTATTCTTTAATCGTCCAATTAGTGCAGAAGAAATTTCACTAGCATTGCGTAAACTAAAATTAAATAAAGCAAGTGGCCCTGATGGTATTGGTGGTGAATTTTTTAAATTTTTGGCCGAATATATTAGGCCTTTTCTTGTAAAATTTTTGAACGCTCTTTTTGACAAGGGGTTGTATCCTGACAGTTGGACCGAATCAATTATTTTGCCACTGTACAAAAAGGGTGATGTAGATAATCCTAACAATTATAGAGGTATCAGTCTCTGTAATGTTAGTAGCAAAGTATATGGGTTTATCATTAATAGACATTAATACAAACATGGGCGGAAGATAATAATTTAACTGGTGAATGTCAGGCTGGCTTTAAGCGCGGCTATTCAACTACCGATCATTTATTTACACTGTTGTCCTGTGTCCAGAAACAATTTCTTAAGAATCGCAAGTTATACGTTGCTTTTATCGATTTTGAAAAATGTTTTGATTCGATTAATCGCAATCTATTGTGGCCCATATTGCTTAAGAACGGCGTGAAAGGTAAACTGTTTTCTTGTTTGAGAAGTATGTATGTGAGTGTAAAAGCGCGTGTACGATGTGGTGCAGAATTGACTCACTCCGTTGTTTGTTCTCAGGGAGTGAAACAAGGGGATATATGCAGCCCTATTTTATGTTCTTTATTTATCAATGAAATTGCTGTAGAAGTTATTAGAAAGGGGCGCCATGGTGTAACCTTTACTATCGATGCTTTTGAACTTTTTATACTTCTCCTGGCAGATGATGTTGTTCTGTTTTCAGAAACTGTAATAGGCCTCCAAAATCAGTTAAGAAATTTACAAGATACAGCCCACGCATTGCGTTTAAAGGTAAATTTGGGAAAAAGCAATGTTATTGTGTTTAGAAAAGGGGGGTATTTGGCTGCTAGAGAAATCTGGTATTTTGATGGAGCTATTATGCCTGTTGTAAATGCTTATAAGTACTTGGGTATTTATTTCTCAACAAAACTTAGTTTTTCTGCTGCATGTACAGATTTGTCAGCTAAAGGTAAAAAAGCATTATTGTGCATTATCCAAAAGCTGCGTTTTCTCAATAACCATTCTTTAGATGTATTTATAAAACTGTTCGACTGTCAGGTGCAACCGATTTTGCAATATGGTTCTGAAGTTTGGGGTTTTGAAAAGGCTGCAAATCTATGTGAGAAAGTACATTTGTTTGGTTTAAAGAAATTCTTAAATGTAAATTTACGTACTCCAAACGATTTTGTTTATAAAGAATTGAACAGGTATCCAATAGTTATTAACTCTTTTGTTAATTGTCTTCGATACTGGATAAAATTGCTGCAAATGTCTGTTGACAGAATCCCAAAGAAGGCTTACCTAATGCTAAAAGATCTTGACTCTCGAGGAAAGAAAACGTGGGTTTCTAATGTAAGAACTTGTTTATATGAAAATGGTTTTGGTTTTGTATGGCAAGAACAAGGTGTTGGTTGTGATAAAGCTTTTTTACGTCTGTTCAAACAACGTTTAGTTGATTGTAGATGGCAAAACGTAACCGCTCATCTGAATGAAAGTGAACGGTTCTCTACTTATAGATCTTTTTGTTGCCCACCAAATCAAATTCCCACGTATCTGTTTTGTGATATTAATCGCCATTTAAAATATATTATGAGCAAGTTTCGCTTCGGCGTTTCTGATCTTAGAGTCCATTATTATAGATATAGATATAATCGCCTGCAGGATTTGATTTGTCCATTATGTAATGTTGGAACTGAAGACGAAATACATATCCTTTTTTGTTGTCCTTTCTATGAATGTTTAAGGATGGAATTGATTCCTAGAAAGTATTATAGAAGGCCCAGTGCATTTCATATGCATTTACTTTTGTCGTCAACAAACATGAATATTATTAAAAATGTCTGTATTTATTTGTATAAGGCTTTCAAGGCAAGGGAAATAGCACTTTCTTGATTATTATGATATTGTGACCATTTATTTGTTAAACCAAACAATATTTTGTTTATTATAAATTATTATGTACATTTTGTTTGTATCACACATCCCTTCCTGATGGGGTGTGCCCTATGGAATAAATCACGTATCACGTATCACGTATCTCTCTCTCTCTCTTTCTCTCTCTCTCTCTAAGACAACTTGGTAGTTTCTGAAACAAATCGACAGCGTACACACCTGTGTGTGTTTGAAACACTTGGAGTCTGAAAATTTGTCCAATTGAGGACTTTCGCTAAAATTGAAACTATGCTGCAGCATTTTCTTACAATTTCCAAGTGATTAAAAAATGGGGTTCAAAAATGGCATCCCATTTCGTTTGGGGGGACCACATTTTACAAGAATGTTGACAGATGTAACACTCCATTTCTCCATGAATACACGCTCACGTACGCACACACACACACACACCCACACACACACACACCCACACACACACACACACACCATCTCCAGCCCCACCTCTCACAAACATACCTGCCACATTACCCTTAAAAATAATAATAACAACAACGACACACGATCTCAGGGATCGCCCCCATGAAACATGCTTTGGGTTCGCAGGTGAAATATAAAACGTTGTTTTTTTAAGCAGCGCGATTCAAAAACCGAACTAAACATAAACTGTAGATTTAATCTGAAACGTGATATATTATTTAAAAAAAACACACTCGTACCACTACACAAACACACACAGATTATTTACGAACACACGCTGCACGTTTGAAGGCATGCTCGTACAGACAAACACACACACATACACACACACACACACACACATTATCAGTTTTCTCTCAGACACATATATTAGTCTAAAATCACTTCGGTGAATAGATGTTGAATGAAATAAATAAATAAACAAAAAACAAAAAAACAATCACACGCATTCACATTCCATTGTAGCTAACACACAGGCACAGACTAATGCACTTAAAATCATTTGAGCAAGGCGGGCAAAAGCTCCTCACGCCCGCACACACACACCCACCCACACCCACACACACACAACCAGACAAATTCCACATACACACGTACTCTCATCTATTTCATATCATACGAACACAACGTGCGACGTGCACGCACATGCAACCACTTACACTAATTAATTAACGCGTGCAAGCTCACAATGAACCAATTCGTTCGCTCCGCCTACTCTGTGTTGGACCGTGTGTACGTGTGTGTGTGCGTGTGTGCGTTTGTTTGTGTGTGTATGCGTGTGCGCGCGCTCTATATATTGACTTTTAAAACAAACTTATTGTTTGAGTTTGACTTTTATTTGTATCCTCTCATTTTCTTCTCTTCTCTTCACTCTCTCTCTCTCTCTCTCTCTCTCTCTCTCTCTCTCTCTCTCTCTCTCTCTCTCTCTCTCTCTCTCCCTCTCTCTCTCTTTTCATATATATATATATATATATATATATATATATATATATATATATATATATATATATATATATATATATATATAGATAGATAGATAGATAGATAGATAGATAGATAGATAGATAGATAGATAGATAGATAGATAGATAGATAGATAGATAGATAGATAGATAGATAGATAGATAGATATAAGAGAGAGAGAGAGAGAGAGAGAGAGAGAGAGAGAGAAATTAAATTAAATGAATTGAAATTGTGTTATTAGGTCAAGGCCATGGCCCCTTCACGAAGGGGGGAGAGATCAAAATTAATTACAGAATACAATTTTCGGTCCCACAAAATTAAATACAATAGTGTATGCGTAATACAAAATAACAATATACTACTGCTCAAGACAGAGCTATCTCCCTTGCTTTAAATTATCATAAAATGGACAGCATAGTAAAACGTGTATTTCATTTTCAAATGCAGAATTACATAACCGGCACACTAAATCGTTATCTTCGTGATATCTGTATCTGTAATGATGAGTGGCTAAATCTGATACACCAAAACGAAATTTAGTTACTACATATTTCAAGTGCCTATCAACATTGATATATAAATATTTAGGAAGACAATTTAGTTTATTGCAAAACGTTCTATACATGTCAAATCGTTCACTGCCATTCACATGCTCGCTCCAATTTTGCCACCTACAGTCAATCATTCTGTGCTTAAACATTCTCAAAAATTCATTCTCATTACCTACACTTTGCTCCACCCACGCGTAACCAAAACCATGTCTAAATAAACACAGCTTTACATTCGTAGCCCATGTAGTTTTTCCTCGAGCATCAAGGTCATACAGCATCAGATAAGCTTTTTTGGGTAGTCTATCATCAGTCATATGACTTATTTTAAGCCAATAACGAATACAACGGACAGCAAAGTTTATAGTAATAGGGTATCGACTTAATTCATTATAAACAAAATCATTTGGAGTACGCAGACTCACACCTAAAAACTTTTTTTATAGCATATAAATGCACAGAGAGAGAGAGAGAGAGAGAGAGAGAGAGAGAGAGAGAGAGAGAGAGAGAGAGAGAGAGAGAGAGAGAGAGAGAGAGAGAGAGAGAGAGAGATGCTTCGGCATCTCTCACATTCGCCTGCGCTGTGGTCTAAATTTGAGATCTACATTGATCAAGACGCGTCCCATGGGCGCTAAGTGATTGACTTGAGTTGTGGGTGATGGTCAGCTCGTGTAACCAAGCCACAGACTATGACCAAGCTGGAACTGGACAGAGGGCTGTGTGCTCCATTGGTGCCTGCTGAGAGCTAGCCTGTCAGCCTGCTGAGAGCTAGCCTGTCAGCAATCAGCGGGGCCACCGTTTAACAGACCAACACTGAGAAGGTAGTTGAAAGAACATTGAACATTGGGATCTTTAATAGGATAATTAATATTTTTAAGGCTTAAATTAATGCTTAAGGGCTTAAAAGGCTTACAACCGGTTCGTAATGAAATAAACCCAGAACACTGAAACTAAAGCACTTAACATTGACAAGCACATCAGAAAGTTCGCGTTCCACCGGCGTAGTCTTTGATTGCCTGCAGCCATGGTGGCGGTCTGTCAGCGGTTAATTGTCTTAGTACTCAAGGTTCAACGGACTGTCCAATTTATCTAATGATCTAAGTTACCTTTACTCTTGTCCCTCCGCTCGCCCTGGGTATAAAAGTGTGAGGACCGATCATGCAAAAGGTCAATCAACCGTAACTATGGCGACGCCCCTCCGGCCATAATTAGCCGTTACACACGCACACACCCGTACAAGCATTAACTACGATGCAATATAGTCTATGTATGCGCGTGCTCGCGGAAACGCACAGGCAAGCGTACGAACGCACGCACGCATGTCCATATGAACACACACACACACATACATCTCTCTCTCTCTCTCTCTCTCTCTCTCTCTCTCTCTCTCTCTCTCTCTCTCTCTCTCTCTCTCTCTTTCTCTCTCTCACTCTCTCTTTCTCTATCTTTCTCTCTCTTGTACTGAGGTGCGAGGCCTTTTTGTACTTTGTGGCATAGAATAAAATTTAAAAATTTAAGTCTTCTCTCTCTGTCTCTCTCTCTGTCTCTCTCTCTCTCTCTGTCTCTCTCTCTGTCTGTCTCTCTCTCTCTCTCTCTCTCTCTCTCTCTCTCTCTCTCTCTCTCTCTCTCTCTCTCTCTCTCTCTTTCTCTATATTAACTGCTCCGACAGAACGTTACGGATCCAAGAAATACATCCTGCCTCGAACACTGTTTAAGAATAGTTTTGCATTCTCAGGACCTCTAATCTGCAACTCTCTTCCTTTAAACATCAGATCATGTACCAATCTTTCTTTATTCAAACGAATATTAAGGCAACAGTACCTTAATACGACCTAACTACTGATCGTGTCATCCGTTTCGCATTGTGCTACTTGAATAATTCATGTACATTTGATGCACCTTAGAATGTATGTGAAATTGTGACACCTGATTATTTGAAAAACATTAGGTTGCTTGTTATTTATTGTGTAATTGCAACACCAACATTGATTGTCATATAGCTTTTTTTTTGCATGCTGCATAATAATTCTTATAGCAATTTGTTTTGTCGTGTCATTATAGTTATTTGTTTTGTCGGTGGCATAGATGACTAAAATTGCAGACTGTGAGTGTGAAAGATACGAGGAACGATTGTAAGATTAGGTTCCCGCCTAAAATCTGTATCCTTGTTGTGAATACAATGTCTGAGTCTGTCACAATAGGCTAGTTTTAGACACTGCAGTAAGGCTTCTCGCCTTAAAAGTTCATCCTGCTTTGGCCTTTGTATCTTAAAGTCGCTGCCTAGCAGACGACACAAATCAGGACTGTATTAAGCATAGGTAGGCTAAATCTCGCTAAGGTAGGCCGAGTCATAATCCCGCTGACCTATACCCAGAACCCCCGCACGAGGGCGCTCGGGCTCACGAGATTTCGCGGGCTTTGGCTAACCACAAGGCTCGGTAGAGCATTCTTTGTAACTCTCACCCGAGAAGGAAGCACACGCTGAAAAGCTCTCTCATAAGACTACGCAGGTGACGGGTGAAATTCATTCATCGCAGTATAGTCATAGCCTGACATTGACCAAAAAGTAAATGATCAATCTTTTGTCTCACCGCGATTATTGATATTATTATTGGATTATGTTTGTGAAGTCTTGCCATGTTTTATAATTGTGAATATTAGTAAAACTTTGCTTGACCACGTGGCTGACACACGCGACCGGTTTCGACACCATGAGGTAGCCCCTATGGACCCACTGTTGTTTTTCCAATTCATACTATTGCAGACCAGAAGACTGTTCGTCGCTTATCTATATAAGTGGAGCGATCTCACTGAGGGCTGTTTCTGTCAACAGTGAGACGCTCTGCACACCCTTTGTAAACAAGGCGTTGCAGAAACTCGTCTTATGTTTTGCAGATGAGCAGGCTTGGTCCGAAGCAGGAGATAGACCACTGAGAATCAACCCTGACATTCGGCATGCACTTGAGCAGAAAGCATTGCTCTACGATTGCTCAGTAGTCAACAAACGAGACCAGGCGACAACAGCAACTCACCTCAACGATAAAGTTAAGTGCTCCAGAAGAAGTGCACACACACTGGTCTATAAGGACTGGCGATAGTCCTCTCTCCTAAAAACGAACATTAGGCAAAACAAGAACAAAGCCCAGTGATAAGACAGTAGCAAATATCGAGAACAGTAGCAGAATAGATCCAGCAAAGATCTACCCATTCTACAAACCGCTCGCAGTGAATTTGGACTGTTAAGTTAATCATAGCTGTAGTACGTTTTGGACATTTAAGTTAATATAGTGTTTAGAATTAGATATAGAGTAGAGGAAATAAATGTGTGATATTTACTGTTAACAAGTGGCTGGACTACCGGTGTTTCATAGCCGTGCGAGAGCTAGTGTGTCAGTGAATCTTTACATGTTTCTCCCTATCTCTGTAACCATATCCTCACACAGACTGGACCAAATAAATAAATGTATTAAGATTAGTCATCGGGCGATCTAACTACCGATCCCCACAGACGAAAGACGAGTGGGTAATAGCATTCCATTGTGCAGAGCCCAGCAACAATAGAATCCACCGTCACAGAGCTGAGTCTCTCTCTCTCTCTCTCTCTCTCTCTCTCTCTCTCTCTCTCTCTCTCTCTCTCTCTCTCTCTCTCCGTCTGTCAAAATACATTTACCCTATCCTATACCAACATCAACGTTCATCCCACGGAGTTACACAGGCCATGGTTCCCTTTTGTTATGAAATCCACCAAGCTTTTGCGAAACCAAACCTGTACATTTAACTTTAAAATGTCATCTTTGGGGGGGGGGGGGGGTATCGTAGGTGTCGCACGGCACCCAAGCCGCCTCTGTGGCATCTTAGAAGGAAGAAACGTTAAACATCAGAAGCACACAGGCAATTTGGCAGTTTATTGCATTTATGGCACCTGGACCGTTGCATCTACACCACATGTATGAGTGATAGATGTGTGTGTGTTGTGTGTGTGAGAGTGGTGAAACATGTGGGCGTTGCAAGTTCCAAAGTTCCTTGTATGTTTGTGCAGATCGCCGCGCTTTCATCCTGATTAGCCTACGTAGCATCCAGTAGTATTACTATTAAACACACGCGCTAGCATGCGCGAGCGTAGACACATTGACACGCATGTACACAAGAGCGTAGACACATTGACACGCATGTATACAAGAGCGCAGACACATTGACACGCTTGTATACAAGAGCGTAGACACATTGAAACGCATGTATACAAGAGCGTAGACATATTGACACGCATGTATACAAGAGCGTAGACACACTGACACGCATGTATACAAGAGCATAGACACATTGACACGCATGTATACAAGAGCATAGACACATTGACACGCATATACACAAGAGCATAGACACATTGACACGCATGTATACAAGAGTGGGCAACTGGTTTGTTGTAATAATGATTCAAGATTCAAGATTTAATCCCATGACTCGCCCCTTTTGGGGTGTGGAGGATACAAAAACATAAGCATAACAATCATAAAGCAGTTGTTAAAAAAAATAAAAATAAAATTAAAATAACAGCAACATTACTAACATTCCACTTTAACATTTACAACAATAACATTTTGCTAATATTGTTAATATTATTAGTATACGCCCTTTCCTAATTTTATAAATTTACTCAATTTTAGTAACACATTTTTTCTTTCCCGAAACAAATGACACAAGTTAAACATTGACTTGCACGATAAATATTTACTACATATAAACATTTGTCGAATATGCTTGTGTTTTGGACACTCAAAAATAAAGTGAAATTCATCCCCAATTGAACCCATATTGCAGTCCTTACAAAATCTTTCTTTCCTTGTTACACCTTCCCGCCTTCCTAATTCTATTTGTAACTTATGATCTGAACAACGAAATTTTATCAAAGTATGAATATAAATATCAGGTAATTGAGATATATACTTTTCACGACCAAACTGTACTTTAACACTTTTGTAGAAAAAACATTTGCTGCTTTCGTCAAGAGACTGTTTCCATGTCAGTATAAAGTTATTCTTTAAAGAGATGGTTACATTTTTGCATAACGAATCTGAACTCTGGAAATGTTGCGTCTTCCACACACAGTCATAACCAGTCTCCTCCAGAATAATCTTAATATACTTTAACCATTGTGAGGAAAACTTAGACGCTGAACACAATTGATGTATATTTTTATACATTCGACATGAAAATTTAGCAGTAGAAGTTGGTTGAATAATACCTGTCCAAAATCGAATCATCCTACATTTGACTTGAACAGATAATGGAAATAAACCAGTTTCTCCCAAAATCATATTATTCATCGTACAACGATGCAAATGAAACAACATTTTAAGGAACTTCATTTGTAACTTTTCTAATATAGCTATATTTTCAAATCCCCATATCAACTGTGGGGAAGATAGCACTGACATTAGTAAACAAGTTATAATGCTGCTTAGGATCAGTAAGTAAATGAACAAATCCATACACAGTTAAACAACAATATTAATAATCATAACGATAATAACATACATGAATTAATACATAAACAGAGAAATAAATAAATAAATAAATAAATAAATAAATAAATAAATAAATAAATAAATAAATAATTCAGATACACCATAAATGGCTTAATGTAACTTGAAAAAAAAAATCCACAATTATGAGCAGTACAGTAGGAGACAGTAATTTCAAAACTCATTTGTCTGAGAAAGACTATTCCTCTTTACCAATGACTAAAATGGGGGAGCAGGCCTCAATAGGTTCAGCTACGCTTTACATTCAGGACTGCTCTCTCTCTCTCTCTCTCTCTCTCTCTCTCTCTCTCTCTCTCTCTCTCTCTCTCTCTCTCTCTCTCTCTCTCTCTCTCTCTCTGAACACGCCCAGCATCAAGTGCTCTCTGAACACGCCCAGCCTCAAGTGCACTCTGAACATGCCCAGCCTCAAGTGCTCTCTGAACATGCCCAGCATCAAGTGCTCTCTGAACATGCCCAGCATCAAGTGCTCTCTGAACATGCCCAGCATCAAGTGCACTCTGAACATGCCCAGCCTCAAGTGCACTCTGAACATGCCCAGCATCAAGTGCTCTCTGAACATGCCCAGCATCAAGTGCTCTCTGAACATGCCCAGCATCAAGTGCTCTCTGAACATGCCCAGCCTCAAGTGCACTCTGAACATGCCCAGCATCAAGTGCTCTCTGAACATCAACTAGCGTCGATCGAAAGCGTTTTACAAACTAGACCCGCGCAAAATTACAAATCTCGGATACACTGAGCGAGTGTAATGAAGCGTGAAATTAGCGGTTTTGATGCCCCACGTCATTTGCACAGCCGTTACGCGTAAACCGAGGACGCCGAATGAACCGTTATGACGTAACGGCGGGTGGTTGAAATAATCCTCGTGCTTATAATTTATGGGTTTGATGGAACGCCTGATGTGAATGTCGGGATCGGGGTAACAGTGTATGGGAAGGAAGGGAAAAGAAAAAGGGTGTCGGGAGTAGTGTAGGAGGGCGGGGGTATGGTAAATGGGGGGAGAGGGGAAAGGGAGGGGAGGGTCGAAGGAGGTAGGAGATGTGTATAGAATTACTAGACTGCCGTTCGTTCTAAGATCTGTAAAGGTTCTCTCTCTCTCTCTCTCTCTCTCTCTCTCTCTCTCTCTCTCTCTCTCTCTCTCTCTCTCTCTCTCTCTCTCTCGATATTGTCGGAGAAAGACTATTCCTCTTTACCAATGACTAAAATGGGGGAGCAGGCCTCAATAGGTTCAGCTACGCTTTACATTCAGGACTGCTCTCTCTCTCTCTCTCTCTCTGTCTCTCTCTCTCTCTCTCTCTGAACACGCCCAGCATCAAGTGCACTATTTATTTATTTATTTATTTATCTGTTTATGTATTAATTCATGTATGTTATTATCGTTATGATTATTAATATTGTTGTTTAACTGTGTATGGATTTGTTCCGGTAAGATGGCGCCGATACAGGGCGACAAGATGTTGGTTGTGTGTTTTGGACTGATAGTGTTGTGTATCTGCTTCGAAAGGACTGTATGTGTGCTGAAATATTCAAGAGAACATCTACTTTTCATCCGTGATTTTGCGGATTGTGAGTACCGACCAGAACTTTTCTCTTTTCCCTTCGACATTCTTCATACACACGCCGGCGCGTATCAAAACCACGTGGCAGCTTCGCCCGGTCGCCGCACACGCAAGAGAGGTAAACGAGCTGGAGTGCTCGTTCGTTTTCGCCAACGCGCCTCACGCCCTCCCCTCCCTGCCATCTGTTTGTCAAATGTTAGATCCCTAGACAACAAGAAAGATGAGTTGCGCTACCTAATAAGCACTCAAAGAGACTTTACTGATTGTTCGGTGTTTTGCTTCACGGAAACGTGGTTGTCTCCCTCTACTCCCGACGCTGCAGTACAACCCGACGGCTTTTCGCTTCATCGCGCCGATCGCACGCCTGACGATTCACAGAAAAAGTCAGGTGGCGGCATTTGTTTTATGATCAACGACCGATGGTGTACAGATGTGTCTATCTTATCCAAACACTGTGCACCCAACCTTGAAACTCTCACTGTAAAGTGTCGACCCTTCTACCTTCCACGAGAGTTTTCCTCCATTGTTTTGGTTGGCGTCTACGTCCCTGACAAAGCGCACGCTACTTCTGCCATCAAAGAACTCTCCAAACAGATCACAAACATTGAAAATTCACACCCTGACTGTCACGTTATCGTTCTGGGTGATTTCAACCATGCTGACTTAAGAAAACAACAGCCCAAGTTTAAACAACACGTCAAATGTGCAACGAGAGAGAAAGCGACCCTTGACCTATGCTACAGCACAATTAGCGGCGCTTACCGCTCTATACCCCGCCCCCACTCGGCCGATCTGATCACGTGATGGTGTTCCTTCTTCCCTCCTACCGCCAGAAACTAAAGTCAGGCAAACCACAGGTCCGTACTGTCAAGCGCTGGAATCAAGACTCTATCCAGGAACTACAGGCGTGTTTTGACTGTACGGACTGGCAGGCACTGACCACCTCCTGTGCTGACATCCATGAGCAAGCTGATGTGGTAACTTCCTACATTAGTTTCTGTGAACAAGGCTGCATTCCAACAAAAGAAGTCAGATCTTGGCCAAATGACAAGCCATGGTTCAACAACAGCCTCAAGTCAAGCCTAAGAGCAAAGGAAGAAGCCCATAGAAGCGGCGACAAGATCAGCTACAAAAGGGCCAAATATGAGTTAGAAAAGGCCATCAGACGTGCAAAGTGGGATTATAAGAAAAAGCTAGAGGCCCACTTTCAGTCCAACAACATCAGGGCAGTTTGGCAAGGTCTGCAAACCATCACTGACTACAAGAAGAAAGGACGCCAAGCTGATGCTGACGACAAGCAGCTCCCAGATAAGCTGAACGAGTTCTATGCCAGATTCGACAGACAGAACACCATCCCTGTCAGTCTCCCCTCCTGATTCTGCTTCCCACCAGCCTCCACCTTTCACCATCACAGAGTCGGAGGTGGAGTCTCTCTTCAAGAGGCAGAACAGCAGAAAGGCAGGTGGTCCTGACGGAGTATCAGCCCCCACCCTCAAACACTGCTCCTCCTAACTGGCTCCAGTTTTTACCCAGATTTTCAACTCCTCCCTTCTCTTGTCCACTGTCCCCCGCTGTTTCAAGACCTCCACCATCGTACCTGTTCCCAAGAAACCCCAAATTAGCTCCCTCAATGACTACCGCCCTGTGGCCCTGACCTCGTTGGTGATGAAAGTGCTGGAGCGCCTGGTACTCAAGCACCTCCAGTCCGCTACCAAGGGCAAACTGGACCCGTGCCAATTTGCTTACCAAGCTAACCGGTCTGTCGACGATGCCGTCGCCCTGGCCCTTCACTTCATCATCCAGCAGCTACAAACCCCTAATCGCTACGCCCGCCTCCTCTTCGTAGACTACTCGTCTGCTTTCAACACCATTGTCCCCCAGACCCTGTTCGACAAGCTTCAGCTCTTCAACCTCTCCCCCTCCATCTCTTTCTGGATTCTGAGCTTCCTCCTCAACCGCCCCCAGTCAGTGAAAATAGGCAGCAACATCTCGCAGTTCCTGACCCTGAGCACAGGCGCACCCCAGGGGTGTGTCCTGTCTCCTTTTCTATACTGCCTGTACACCAATGACTGCACCTCCCATCACGAGTCAGTTCAACTCGTAAAGTTTGCCGATGACACCACCGTTGAGGGCATCATATCCAATGGAGATGAGTCAGCCTACAGGCAGGAAGTCGACCTGCTGGTGTCATGGTGCAATTACAACAGTCTCGAGTTGAACGCCTCCAAGACCAAACAGATGGTGATCGACTTTCGTCGGAACGCCACTCCCATTGACCCCCTCTTCATCAACGGCCAGCCCATCGAGACAGTTGAGTCATTCAAGTTTCTGGGCTCACTCATTTCCTGCGACCTCACCTGGGATCTCAATACCGACTCCATCATCAAGCGAGCACAGCAGAGGATGTACTTTCTCAGGCAGCTCAAAAAATTTGGCCTGAGGAAGGAAATCCTCACCCAGTTCTACCGCTCTGTGGTAGAAAGCGTTCTAACATTTTCCATCTGTGTGTGGTATGGGGGTGCATCCCAACAACAGAAAGAAAAACTAGACCATATTGTCTCCGCTGCCAGCAAGATCATTGACACCGACCTCCCCTCTCTGGCCTCCATCTATACCAAACGCCTGATGAGCAGAGCCAGAAAGATAGTGGATGATGCCTCCCACCCCGGATACCACCTCTTCGAGCTGCTTCCTTCTGGCAAAAGGCTCAGAACTATGAAGACCCGTACCTGCCGCTTCAAGAACAGTTATTTTCCACAAGCAGTGACAAACCTCAACTCCTTGTCTGGCACCCGATGATCCCGGACTATCTCAGTGACTTATGCATGAGAGAAAGAGAGAGAGAGAGAGAGAGAGAGAGAGAGAGAGAGAGAGAGAGAGAGAGAGAGAGGGAGGGGGGGGGAGAAGTGAGTGAAAGAAAGACAGAAAGAAAGAGAGGAAGAGAGAGAGAGAGAGAGAGAGAGAGAGAGAGAGAGAGAGAGAGAGAGAGAGAGAGAGAGAGAGAGAGAGAGAGAGAGAAGAGGAAGTGATAGAGAGAGAATTTATAGATGTATGTAGAGTGCTTGTGTAAGAGAAGAGAATTGAGAGAGCGAGAGATGTGTGTGTCTATTTGATTTGATCATTCTGTTTCTACTAATTTCCAGTCAGTATTATTCCTAGTCTTGTATGAGTGTGTCAGCAAGTGGATGGTTGCGCGTAGGTGTGGTTGGCTTTGTTATTGTGTTTTGTATAAATATGTGTGCCAACATCAAAGTGTATTCCTCGTGCTTGTCACTTGGCGAAATAAAGTTCTGTTATCTGTTATCTGTTATCTGTTCATTTACTTACTGATCTCGATTATGTATTCTTTCTTTCTCACATGCGTGAGTATATATGCCGCATATCTCATGTATATGTGCATTTGTATTGAGATTCGTTGTACATTGTATATATATATAGTACTTTTATTTCAATTTTGTGAGTATGATTGTTTGTGTGTATGCGTATGTTATCCTGATAGTATTCATACTACTTATTTGTAGTTCATGTATGTTGTTACAATGTACTCACATCTATTATATATTTGCATGTGTTAAGGACTAGCTGGAAGAAAGGACCTCTGGACCTAAAGCTACTATCCTTATGTAATAAACGTTTTTCAGTTTCAGTTTCAGTTTCTCTCTCTCTCTCTCTCTCTCTCTCTCTCTCTCTCTCTCTCTCTCTCTCTCTCAGAATGATGATGATGACGACGACGATGACGACGATGATGATAAAAGCATCGTTACCTCTTCTTTGTCTCCTGATGCTAACCACAACAACGACCATGCTCTGATGATGATGATGACGACGATAATGATGATAATGGTGGTAGTGACAACGATGATGAAGATGAACACAACAAAAACGATGATATCGTTGTTTTAAGCTGTCTTCTTGTATTCCATAACTACAGCCAGGGTCACAAATTGTGTCAATCCGCGTTTTTAATTTGGTCAAGTGTCATTTGCAAAAGGTTAACCGATTTGCAATAAGCCTAGTAGCTAAGCAGTGACATGACACTTTAATACAATACAATTTATTTTGGACAAAAAGCAATAGGTAAAGATCAAAGGTCATGCATGGCAGAAAAGAGTTCATGAACCTCTCTCTCTCTCTCTCTCTCTCTCTCTCTCTCTTCCTCTCTCTCTCTCTCTCTCTCTCTCTCTCTCTCTCTCTCTCTCTCTCTCTCTCTCTTCTCCATATCCCCTATTCAAATGTAGTGAAAGAAAATCACAATTGCGTCCAGTTTCCATGCCATGTTATAGTTTTGCCGAAAAGCCTTAGTGGTAATTAGCGTGTAACAGTTTTATGGTTGGTCGAGTAGTCGTCCTAATATCGTACGTAATCGAGACCGCGGCTATTACTTATGTCATACAGGAGACGGACGTAGGAAAGGAGGAAACTGTAGCATTAATGTCAAAGACACACACACAGACACACACATACATACATACACATACGCACGCGCGCACACAAGCACACACCATGCATTAACACCTATCGAAAAAGAACACTTTTCCTTCCTCTTGATTTGTGGCCGCTTTGACAAAAAGTCATGTAATCTGTAAACCAAATATCTGGCAAGGTACCCTAATAATTAATCAAACATGCTTGTTCAAACCAATTTTTTTTAGCTTTCTTCTCGCTGTCATTTCTATTATTTATGTTCCACCTCCCTCAAAGCCTTACAAGTAACTGGCAGCCGTCAAGTCAAATCAAATGAGCTTTCTCCTCTCCCACCAACCCCCTCCCCCCTTTTAATACACTGTCGGCGCAGAACAAATGAGTGTGGGCGTTCTTCCTGTTTTTGTTTTTCTATTCGCGTTGTTTGTCTTTCTTTGTTTCCCCTATTTTCTCAACTTATTGTTTTGTTGTATTTTGTAAATTAATTACTGTATAGTTTGCTTGCATTTGCGTTTAGTTCAATTGTCCGCTTTCGATGCTCCAATCGTTGTAGTTATGTTCAAAGGTAACAACAATATAAGCTTTGCTTTTGTGTGGCCTTACATTGTGTGTACATGTATTCGTTGTCATTTTATATTTGCTTTCTTGAATAAAAATTATGTGATTTCAGACTCTGATTCTGACTACTACTACTACTACTACTACTACTACTACTACTACTACTACTACTACTACTACTACTACTACTACTACTACTACTACTACAAGTACTCATCACAATCAAAGACATTAGTATTTTTGTAAGAACATAGTACGAAAGATTACAGTTCTACAACGCTTTAAACATGAACCACTACTACTACTACTACTACTACTACTACTACTACTACTACTACTACTACTACTACTCACCATCAAAGACATTAGTATTCTTGTAATAACATAGTACGAAAGATTACAGTTTTACAACGCTTTAAACATGAACCACTACTACTACTACTACTACTACTACTACTACTACTACTACTACTACTACTCACTAGTAATAACATAGTACGAAAGATTACAGTTCTACAATGCTTTAAACATGAACCAATCAATAGCAGGCCCAATAATGTAGCCGGTTACACTTGCCGACATAGTAACCCTGGAACCTCGTGTGCAAGGATGGGAACGTCGAACAATTGTGTATTCTTACACTGACTTCCGCCACACCTGTTTTCTAAAAATACGAAAAGAATATCAATTGTTCCGTTAGTGAACTATACATTTAAAGGCGTCATCACACATTGCCTATATATTAATTAGGCCTTCTTGAGCAATCTGATCTACAACGTATGCGACAGGCATTCACAGGCTTTTAAGAAAAGTATGAATTAAAGATGACCAACAATGAATGAATGACAACTTGTTAAGCGCATACAAATATCAACACCATACAGGCATTTTCACAGCGCTAAATGAATGGCGCCTTCAAAGCTGGGCAAAAAGGCTGGAGGGAAATAAAACGCTGATCTATTTGATAGGACTATGGTTACATCCAGTATCGGCCAGCGCCTTCAGCATTCCTTGAGCTGGCAAAACCACAATATACCAACGATTAAATAAATAAACGTAGTATACTGATCGGTCATTGCATGAAAGAGTTTGAATGTCCATCACGTGAGAGGAACAACGGGGAACGCTGCCTTCAGCGCTGTGGAAGCTGTTGACGAGAAATACAACTCCCATCTATTTGTGGACGTGTCACCGATAAAATGGCCGTGGCAAAATATACGATACGTGTAATTCGGCTATAACACAGCACCCCAAGAGTGTTCACCGCTCATCCTAACAAGGCCTTGATACATACCCTAGCAGTAGACCCCAAGCCTCAGCAACTATGACCTGCCAAAAGGTTTCGGAACCTAGGGTCGGGATCTGAGAACCTCGAACAAAAAGGTTCGTGACACTCCACGAACCTTCTCATTAAGGCAGGCCATTAGCGCTATGATAGGACTAGAGCTATGATAGGACTAGAGCTATGATAGGACTAGAGGACTAGGGCTATGATAGGACTAAAGCTATGATAGGACTGATAGGACTAGAGCTATGATAGGACTAGAGCTATGATAGGACTAGAGCTATGATAGGACTAGGGCTATGATAGGACTAGGGCTATGATAGGACTAGAGCTATGATAGGACTAGAGCTATGATAGGACTAGAGCTATGATAGGACTAGAGCTATGATAGGACTAGGGCTATGATAGGACTAGAGCTATGATAGGACTAGAGCTATGATAGGACTAGAGCTATGATAGGACTAGAGCTATGATAGGACTAGAGCTACGATAGGACTAGAGCTATGATAGGACTAGAGCTATGATAGGACTAGGGCTATGATAGGACTAGGGCTATGATAGGACTAGAGCTATGATAGGACTAGAGCTATGATAGGACTAGGGCTATGATAGGACTAGAGCTATGATAGGACTAGGGCTATGATAGGACTAGGGCTATGATAGGACTAGAGCTATGATAGGACTAGAGCTATGATAGGACTAGAGCTATGATAGGACTAGGGCTATGATAGGACTAGAGCTATGATAGGACTAGAGCTATGATAGGACTAGAGCTATGATAGGACTAGAGCTATGATAGGACTAGAGCTATGATAGGACTAGAGGACTAGAGCTATGATAGGACTAGAGCTATGATAGGACTAGAGCTATGATAGGACTAGAGCTATGATAGGACTAGAGCTATGATAGGACTAGAGCTATGATAGGACTAGAGGACTAGAGCTATGATAGGACTAGAGCTATGATAGGACTAGAGCTATGATAGGACTAGAGCTATAATAGGACTAGGGCTATGATAGGACTAGAGCTATGATAGGACTAGGGCTATGATAGGACTAGAGCTATGATAGGACTAGAGCTATGATAGGACTAGAGCTATGATAGGACTAGGGCTATGATAGGACTAGAGCTATGATAGGACTAGAGCTATGATAGGACTAGAGCTATGATAGGACTAGGGCTATGATATGACTAGGGCTATGATAGGACTAGAGCTATGATAGGACTAGAGCTATGATAGGACTAGGGCTATGATAGGACTAGAGCTATGATAGGACTAGGGCTATGATAGGACTAGAGCTATGATATGACTAGAGCTATGATAGGACTAGAGCTATGATAGGACTAGAGCTATGATAGGACTAGAGCTATGATAGGACTAGGGCTATGATAGGACTAGAGCTATGATAGGACTAGGGCTATGATAGGACTAGAGCTATGATAGGACTAGAGCTATGATAGGACTAGAGCTATGATAGGACTAGGGCTATGATAGGACTAGGGCTATGATAGGACTAGAGCTATGATAGGACTAGGGCTATGATAGGACTAGGGCTATGATAGGACTAGAGGACTAGAGCTATGATAGGACTAGAGCTATGATAGGACTAGAGCTATGATAGGACTAGAGCTATGATAGGACTAGAGCTATGATAGGACTAGGGCTATGATAGGACTAGAGGATTAGAGCTATGATAGGACTAGAGCTATGATAGGACTAGAGCTATGATAGGACTAGAGCTATGATAGGACTAGGGCTATGATAGGACTAGAGCTATGATAGGACTAGGGCTATGATAGGACTAGAGCTATGATAGGACTAGGGCTATGATAGGACTAGAGCTATGATAGGACTAGAGCTATGATAGGACTAGAGCTATGATAGGACTAGAGCTATGATAGGACTAGGGCTATGATAGGACTAGAGCTATGATAGGACTAGGGCTATGATAGGACTAGAGCTATGATAGGACTAGAGCTATGATAGGACTAGAGCTATGATAGGACTAGGGCTATGATAGGACTAGAGCTATGATAGGACTAGGGCTATGATAGGACTAGGGCTATGATAGGACTAGAGCTATGATAGGACTAGAGCTATGATAGGACTAGAGCTATGATAGGACTAGGGCTATGATAGGACTAGAGCTATGATACGACTAGAGCTATGATAGGACTAGAGGACTAGAGCTATGATAGGACTAGAGCTATGATAGGACTAGAGCTATGATAGGACTAGAACTATTATAGGACTAGAGCTATGATAGGACTAGGGCTATGATAGGACTAGGGCTATGATAGGACTAGAGGACTAGGGCTATGATAGGACTAGAGCTATGATAGGACTAGGGCTATGATAGGACTAGAGCTATGATAGGACTAGGGCTATGATAGGACTAGAGCTATGATATGACTAGAGCTATGATAGGACTAGAGCTATGATAGGACTAGAGCTATGATAGGACTAGAGCTATGATAGGACTAGGGCTATGGTAGTAGGACTAGAGCTATGATAGGACTAGAGCTATGATAGGACTAGAGCTATGATAGGACTAGAGGACTAGGGCTATGATAGGACTAGAGCTATGATAGGACTAGAGCTATGATATGACTAGAGGACTAGGGCTATGATAGGACTAGAGCTATGATAGGACTAGAGCTATGATAGGACTAGAGGACTAGGGCTATGACAGGACTAGAGCTATGATAGGACTAGAGGACTAGGGCTATGATAGGACTAGAGCTATGATAGGACTAGAGCTATGATAGGACTAGAGGACTAGGGTTATGATAGGACTAGAGCTATGATAGGACTAGAGCTATGATAGGACTAGAGCTATGATAGGACTAGAGCTATGATAGGACTAGAGCTATGATAGGACTAAAGCTATGATAGGACTAGGGCTATGATAGGACTAGAGCTATGATAGGACTAGAGCTATGATAGGACTAGAGCTATGATAGGACTAGAGCTATGATAGGACTAGAGCTATGATAGGACTAGAGGACTAGAGCTATGATAGGACTAGAGCTATGATAGGACTAGGGCTAAGATAGGACTAGAGCTATGATAGGACTAGGGCTATGATAGGACTAGAGCTATGATAGGACTAGAGCTATGATAGGACTAGAGCTATGATAGGACTAGAGCTATGATAGGACTAGAGCTACGATAGGACTAGAGTACTAGGGCTATGATAGGACTAGCGCTATGATAGGACAAGAGCTATGATAGGACTAGAGCTATGATAGGACTAGCGCTATGATAGGACTAGAGCTATGATAGGACTAGAGTACTAGGGCTATGATAGGACTAGCGCTATGATAGGACTAGAGCTATGATAGGACTAGAGGACTAGGGCTATGATAGGACTAGAGCTATGATAGGACTAGAGCTATGATAGGACTAGAGCTATGATAGGACTAAAGCTATGATAGGACTAGGGCTATGATAGGACTAGAGCTATGATAGGACTAGAGCTATGATAGGACTAGAGCTATGATAGGACTAGAGGACTAGAGCTATGATAGGACTAGAGCTATGATAGGACAAGGGCTATGATAGGACTAGAGCTATGATAGGACTAGGGCTATGATAGGACTAGAGCTATGATAGGACTAGAGCTATGATAGGACTAGAGTTATGATAGGACTAGAGCTATGATAGAACTAGAGCTATGATAGAACTAGAGCTATGATAGGACTAGAGCTATGATAGGACTAGAGCTATGATAGGACTAGAGCTATGATAGGACTAGGGCTATGATAGGACTAGGGCTATGATAGGACTAGGGCTATGATAGGACTAGAGCTATGATAGGACTAGAGCTATGATAGGACTAGAGCTATGATAGGACTAGAGCTATGATAGGACTAGAGCTATGATAGGACTAGGGCTATGATAGGACTAGGGCTATGATAGGACTAGAGCTATGATAGGACTAGGGCTATGATAGGACTAGAGCTATGATAGGACTAGTGCTATGATAGGACTAGAGCTATGATAGGACTAGGGCTATGATAGGACTAGAGCTATGATAGGACTAGAGCTATGAATCGTATGATAGGACTAGAGCTATGATAGGACTAGAGCTATGATAGGACTAGGGCTATGATAGGACTAGAGCTATGATATGACTAGAGCTATGATAGGACTAGAGCTATGATAGGACTAGAGCTATGATAGGACTAGGGCTATGATAGGACTAGAGCTATGATAGGACTAGAGCTATGATAGGACTAGAGCTAGAGCTATGATAGGACTAGAGCTATGATAGGACTAGAGCTATGATAGGACTAGGGCTATGATAGGACTAGAGCTATGATAGGACTAGAGCTATGATAGGACTAGAGCTATGATAGGACTAGAGCTATGATAGGACTAGAGCTAGAGCTATGATAGGACTAGAGCTATGATAGGACTAGGGCTATGATAGGACTAGAGCTATGATAGGACTAGAGCTATGATAGGACTAGAGCTATGATAGGACTAAAGCTATGATAGGAATAGAGCTATGATAGGACTAGAGCTATGATAGGACGAGAGCTATCCCCCCTGGATTTTCCATGTTTCGATCTGACAGAATTCCAGAACTATGTCATAAAACTAAGGGTGGGGGTGTGTGCTTCTTGGTCAACGAACGCTGGTGCACCAATGCATCTCTTGTCTCTAGTCATTGTTCTCCGGACTTGGAAAGCCTCACTATTAAATGTAGGCCTTTTTACTCTCCCCGGGAGATACCATCTGTGACTATGGTGGGGGTGTACATTCATCCTGGTGCTCATGCAAAAACTGCTATTTCAGAGTTGGCTGATCAGATCACGGCCATAGAGAACAGGGATCCGGATACTACTGTTTTGGTGTTTGGGGACTTTAATCACACTACACTAAGCACAGCCTTACCTAAATACAAACAGCAAGTTACCTGCCCGACGAGAGATAACAAAGTTCTCGACCACTGCTACGCTACAATTTCGGGTGCCTATCGCTCTGTTGCGCGTGCGCCGCTAGGTCGCTCGGATCACGCTATGGTGTACCTAATTCCCGCCTACCAACAACGACTGAAGACTGTAAAACCAACTACGCGTACTGTGAAACGCTTCACGTCCGACAGCGTGACTGCTCTTCAGGGATGTTTTGACTGTACGGACTGGACAGTATTTCGTGATTCCAGTCAATCTCTCGATGAATATACAGATGTTGTGACGTCATATATAAGATTCTGTGAGGACTCTATTATCCCTACCAAAACTGTTGCTTCCTATGGGAATGATAAACCTTGGCATTGCAAAGCTATTTATGATCAATGTAAGATTAAAAATGAGGCATTCAAAGAAGATACTGCTATGTATAAAAAGGCAAAGTATGCAGTTGACAAAGAGGTAAAAAAAGCAAAAGCTAAATACAAAAGGAAACTAGAAGCTCAGTTTGAATCATGTAATACTAGTGGGGTGTGGCAAGGCATAAAAACAATCACAGACTATAAAACTAAAGCAGCATTAAATAATGATGATCCCTCACTCCCTGACCAGCTTAATTCCTTTTACGCTCGGTTTGATAAACAAAATCCCACCCCCTGCCCAACCTAGTGCCCTCCCTGAGGACCTCCCACCACCCTTTGTTGTAGAAGAAGAGCAGGTCAGGAAAATTATGAAAAAACAAAATCCAAAGAAAGCTTCGGGTCCTGATGGCGTTACGACAGCCTCACTGCGGCACTGCTCTGAGCAGCTGGCGCCAGTTTTCACTGATATTTTTAATCAGTCTCTAGAAGAAGGGCGGGTACCACAGTGCTTTAAATCGGCTGTTATTGTGCCAGTGCCAAAGAAACCCACAATTAGCAGCCTGAACGATTACAGACCAGTAGCCTTAACATCGGTTGTAATGAAGGTGTTTGAGCGTCTTGTTTTACAGTTTCTGAAGGTTGCAGCTGATTCTCTAAGTGACCCAATGCAGTTTGCATATAAAACCAATCGTTCAGTAGATGACGCAATCTCAATTACCCTTCACAAAATTCTAGAGCATCTTGAAACTCCAAAATCGTATGCTCGTATTCTCTTCCTGGATTTTTCTTCAGCATTTAATACAATAGTACCTCAGAGACTTTATGACAAGCTGCTTAACACCCTTCATATTGATGCAAGAATGTGTAACTGGGTTCTGAGTTTTCTTTTGGATAGGACTCAGGTTGTCAGGGTTGGGGGGAAGATCTCAGACAAAATCATTTTAAATACTGGTACACCACAAGGTTGTGTTTTGTCTCCTCTTTTATTTACTCTTTTTACTGATGACTGCAGATCGAGTGATGAGTCGGTTGTGGTGGTGAAGTTTTCGGACGACACTACCATATCTGGACTCATCTCAAATTGTGACGAAAGCGTTTATAGGAGGGAGGTGGAGCGGATGGTGAGTTGGTGCGAGGGAAGCAATCTTATTTTGAATGTTTCTAAGACAAAAGAAATAGTAGTTGATTTTAGAAAAGTCAAATCCCCCACAACTTCACTTATCATCAACAACGAGGTTGTAGAGCAGGTTAAGTCTTTTAAATTCTTGGGGACAACAATATCTGAAGACCTTACATGGGGGCCCCACGTGACGCTCACGAAAAAGAACGCTCAGCAGCGCTTATATTTCTTGAGGCAACTTAAAAGATTCAGAATCAATGACACAATTCTGGTTAAATTCTATAGAACTATCATTGAAAGTGTACTAACATTTTCATTCACGAACTGGTATGGCAATGCTACTGAGGAGGAGAGGGAGGAGTTGAAAAAGGTAGTCAAGACTGCTGCCAGAATCACGGGGTTGATTGATTGATTTATTGTTGCTTTAGGTCCAGCGGACTCTTCCGAGCCAAATCAGGACCGGACAACCCCCGATCCGCATAAAAGATCTGCTGAAACAACCCCAGTGGGAAAATTGAATGCCCTCCACCGGCCAGTCACTTTACAATAAAGACATCCCACGCGGGGGACGGCTGAGGGTTGACCTCAACTACGCGAACACCCCGGTTACAAAAACAAAATAGAATACAAACATCATTATAAATCATCAACCAAACACATACATATAAAATGCCTATAGTGCTAAATAGTACATTCATAGGAAGCCCTAGTGACCACCCGGCAGAAAGCGTCCAACACTCCCAAGCTGATCCAACAGACCTCATACACAAACAAGGAGTCTTGTCC